>CM067171.1:52314256-52336121 GCA_034093135.1 Erigeron breviscapus | reverse complement strand
CTGGTCCAGAAGGTTTGGTCAGGAAAAAGAAAGAAGTGGTTGCCAGTGCTATTGAAAAGGCCTTTGCTACTGAAAGCATCGTGCAACAAAAACAAGTGACTGGTACTGATACCAGTGCACAATTAGCACAAAAGGCACTTGGCACTGAAGCCATTGCACAGGTTGAAGAGGCTGCTGGTACTGATGTCAGTGAGCCCCAGTTCGAAGCCTTCCTAGATATCCCAACAACTCTGAAATCTGTAAAAGGAAAGAAACATATGGTATCTGGAGAAGAAACTGAAACTGCTGAAGGTTCATCAGAGTTCCCCACTGCTGATGATGACACCTCGAAAAGACTGGAGCAAGAATGTATAATGATTGAAATATTCAAGAAAAATCAAAGAGATGAACTGTTGGCCCACCAAAGGGAGATGGCAAATATGGGGACTCTGGATTCGTACAATGCTGGCAGGTTGGGCATAAATATTGATGTTTACAAAAAGATGAAGGATGACCCCAGAGTTCATCAATGTCTGAATGCATTGGATGATGTACACATTCGCTCCAAATACTCTGAAGAAGAACAGGTTTATGATGCAGTTACGTATGGTGTCAGTGTTGTGGAACTGATCAGACAGAGAACGGAGGAACTGGTGAACCTCCAGAGAAAGATTAGAAAAAACGCTGGTGCTCTGGAGATAGAGTATAGGAAAAAGATCAAAGGCTTGCCTAAACTTACTGCCAAACAGCTCAAAGCAATTAAAGATGCAGATGTAAGCACATTCATTCCTCTGGATACTTCACTCAAAATTAATCGTGAAAAACTCCAGTCTGCCATGGAACAGCAGAGAGTATCCAAGGAAACCTAATATATGATCCAGATGGCTAAGCAAAAAGCCAGATATGAAGAAATGTCAAATTATAGGGCTGATGCCAGAAGAATCATTGGTGCAGAAATTAAGCTTGCTGATAATCATGAAGCTTTGTCAAAGTTTGAAATAAAGTTGACCAGGGAAGGCAACTTTACTGATGAAAGAAAGAGTGCTTCAGTCCAGGCGTTTGGATGGAGTGAACTGAAGGAGATTGCCTTAATGTTCAGGGGGAAGACAGATTTGTCGACTGACGTTAAAGCATTTCTGAAGAGAGTTGAGAAGGTATGGAGAAGAAAGCAACAGATGGAAGTTGCAATAGGCATGAAACCGCCAGAATCAGTACCATCTTCTCCATCACCTAAGAGAAAGGCTTCTGAAGATGCTCCAGGACAGACATCGAAGAGAAGGGCCTAACTCTTGTATCATTTACTTGTTGTTTGTATCTAAATTCACAAAATTGTAACTTTGTTTCTGTTGACGGCTGTAAATATAGTTGCATATTTTGTTTCACAAAGTAAATGATCAGATTTAGTCTAAGTTAGAACTAAAAGATGAAACTGAAAACACTCATGATCTATAAAGTGTTTTCCAGTAACTTAAATTTTTTAGACTAAGTCAAAACTAGTGTTTTTCAAGCATACAAAGTTGTATAGATATAAGCTTGAAAACACTTGCATTATTTCTAAACAAATAGGGGGATTTGTTAGGTCCAGATTTACTGGACTCGCTCCAGACTCGACTACTGGAGCCTTACTGAAGATCTGTCCAGAAATGATAATTACTGGACCTACTCCAGACATGGAATCTGGAGTCCTCTGAAGATTTGTTCAGAAATAATGGAAGACCAGTGAGCAAATACTTGTATAGGAAATCTGGAGTATTCTCCAGATTAGCTCACTGGACTTCACCCCAGTCCAGATCTATTCTACTGAAGACGTTCTCACTGAAGTCAGAATAAAGAAGACTGACAAATGGCGGAGTCCACTGAAAGTCTTACCAGATCTGAACACTGGAGGATTGTCAGTGTTCTAGACCTTACAAGTCTGAACACTGATATCGAGGAATTGACTTTTGCCTTTACACACTTTCCAAAGAACATTCCACTTGTTCTTTACTAAAGTATCTACGTGTGTGAAGGTGGTTGGTTAAAAGAATAAAGTCATATTGATGTGACTTTATCCTTGTACCTTAACCAATGCATTTAATGATCTTGTCGGTTCATTAAATGCATGCAACCATATTTGTACGGCACAATTTCACTGGTGAAATTGTTTGCCTATAAATACAAAGTCATTTCTTTGAGAAAATTACTTTTAGCATTAAAGGTGAATTTGTCTAAATACTATCGATCTTAAACAGCGATACTTCACAACTTTAAGTATCTCGATCTAAAAGAGTTATTTGGCAAATATAGATCATTTGTAATTCATAGGTTGTTAGGATACTTACATATTTGTCTTATCTTTATTCCGCACAACCTTGTATTTTATTTAACATCATAAATAAAATACACTTGAAAATATTACATTGTGTTCCACCTTTATTTTATTGCTTTTAGTCTTGTATTACTTTGTTTATATTCTTGCATTTATATTCAAGTAATACTAGTCCTTTCTAGTGATTATTAGACTTGTTGTATTTTACACTTCTGGGTTAACCATCTCGTGCTAGGGACTTTACATGGCGGCTCAAAGAATGTCAAGAATGTGGAGATAAACAATGTAAGTCTTCTTCGTAGTGGCAAAGTTTATGATAATAAAGTTGTGCCTCCATCATCACTTGTTGATGTTGTGGTGGAGGATGTTGATGAGAATGAAGATAGTGAGCATGAACCGGAATTTGTTCTACCTAAACCAACTAAAAAAGTGTCTTTTAAAGAGGTAGAAAACAATAGGTCTAGTGGTAAATTTTCTGAAAAACAAGGAAAGGATATGGAGGGTAATATCATTCCTTTCCCTTTGGCTTTGATTGATCCAAAACTTAGGCCTACACTTAAGAAAAGAGGTCCCCATGAGGAAGAAATGTGGGAAATTTTTAAACAAGTCAAATTCAACATTCCTCTTATTGATATAATAAAACAAGTTCCGGCTTATGCTAAGTACCTTAAGGAGTTGTGTACCCAAAAACGGCACCATAAGCTTCCAAAGAAAATTGTTTTAAATGAGGAAGTTAGTGCCGTTGTGATGGGTATACTCCCACCTAAACTCCAAGATCCGGAAGCGCCTTTAATTACTATTCAAGTTGGTGATTTCAAAATGAATAAGGCACTTTTGGATATGGGGGCGGGTGTGAGTATCCTACCGGGTAGTTTGTATGATCAATATGACTTTGGACCCTTGGAAAAAGTCGACACCACCTTGGTGATGGCTGATTTGTCCCTAAAACTCCCTAGAGGAATTGTCCAAGATGTCATTGTTAAAGTGGAGGACTTTTATTACCCCGTAGAATTTTTTGGTACTTGATTTTGCACCAAGCGGTAATGTTAGGCAGCCCAATATCATCATGGGTAGACCCTTTTTGGCCACCGCTAATGCATTAATTGATTGTAGAAGGGGTATGGTTGAAATGACTTTTGGCAACCGTAAGATAAGATTGAATGTTTTTGCTAGTGTTCCTAACCCCGTAGTTAGTGACGAATGCTTTATGGCGGACGTCATTGATGAGTGTATTCCTCATGAAAATGAGGAAGACACACGGGAGAATTATGCTTTGATTGACAGGTTAATCTTGGAGCATAGTGAAACATTGAAGAAGGAAGAAAAGGATTGGGAGATTATGGCAATTCAAGAAGGTAGACCACCATGGACTCATTTAGTGGAAAGTCTACCGGACCATATTGACACCCATCTCAAGCCATCAATCGAGAGTCCACCACAAGTTGAGTTGAAAGAGCTCCCATCTCATTTGAAGTATGCATTTTTGGGAGATGAAAAGACTTTGTCGGTGATCATTGCATCAAATTTGGAAGAAATGCAAGAAAGAGCATTATTTAAGGTGCTCAAGGAATACAAGGCGGCCATTGGATGGACAATTGCCGATTTGAAAGGCATTAGTCCATCAATTGCGATGCATAAGATAATCACCGATTCTGAAGCAAAGCCCTCACGTGATGCTCAAAGGAGATTGAATCCTCATATGCGTGAAGTTGTGAAAAAGGAGGTGCTAAAGTGGTTGGATGCTGGAATTATTTACCCAATTTCGGATATCACATGGGTAAGTCCAACACAAACGGTGCCTAAGAAAGCTGGAATTCAAGTGGTGAAAGGAGATAGTGGTGAACAAATTGCAACCCGACCCATCACCGGGTGGAGGGTATGCATTGACTACCGGAAGTTGAACACCGCTACTTCAAAGGATCATTTCCCATTGCCATTCATCGATCAAATCATCGAAAAGCTTGCAGGTCAGAAGTTTTATTGTTTTCTAGATGGTTATTCGGGTTATAATCAAATTGCTATCCATCCCGATGACCAACACAATGTTAGAATATGAGAACATAGACATATAGACAATCACGAGTGCGCAACGGAATAAATCAAATATGCAATCATATTAATTAACAAAGAGAGAATCGAAACGTGTACCTTTGCGCAAAGCTTCCAATAATATAATTAATAATGATATTATTATTAATTAGGGTTTAAAGTAAAACCCCTCTACGATCGCACACTAGACACCCCTATACTGTATGCTAGTACCCCGATCACGAACTCACAAACCCTTTTGTGTATCTCCCTTTAATTCGAAAACCCCATGAATCGAAATCATTGTTGTCGACAAACAAAACTAAAACCCATAATTAATGCTAACTTGACATTAAATAAATGATTGATATAAGTTCCACGAATGGAACTTAATTCGTAGGCTATAGATTTTGTTTTCGGCCGAGAGAAGGAATAGAGAAGTAATAAATATTTAGGGTTTTTACAAATCTAATTTGCTTACAAAAACCCTTAACCTTTAAGCCCTATTTATAGGGTAAATAGTTAGGGTTTAATTACTTGGTGACCAAGTTTGAGGAGTATTAGGAAACTTCCTCAAGAATTCGGCCCCCCCTCTCTTTAAGTGTAATTAGGAAACTTCCAATTTACACTTTAATCCTTCTCTTTTAATTAATAAACATTTAAACAATCGTTTATTAATTATTTCGTGATCATTTTAATTAATATATTACTTTAATATACTAATTAATAATATAGAGTTACCGTGTCATTTCGTGTGACCCCGTAGGCTTAAATAATTACCGGACATGCGTTTATTAACGTGATCACATACCAACAGCTCCCACTTGAGCATGTTATATAAAGGCAATAACATTGGTTAGCGTCTAGCAACACGCCAATGCTCCCGGAAATATTTAAGGATAGTTTCTTAAAATATCATTTGAAATGATTTAGTCTTTATTATCCCTTTGTTTCAGATACCTTGTTAATTATGAATATGGATCAATGTCATTTCATAATTTAACGATTCTGTTTCTCATTTCTACAATTAATCAAGATTACCAAATTAATCAAGACCTCCTCTTGAGTTCATTTGGGTATGGCCATACAAACATCTTAATTAATTAATGAGGGCCCAAATGGTATCATACTTCAGTTGCAAATTGAAGGAACAAATCCTATATTGACTACACATGTTAGTCATGTCGTTTCACTACATTTCTGAAATAGCCCTTTATTACTACCTTGTTCAGGACAGTTAGAACTATATCAAGAAAATGCAATCCACACATGCACAACCTGCTTGTATCTCAAGTCTAAGGATAAATAAAGTAACCATTTCACGAATTTCACTTAATGACGCCGATCCATAAAATGACAATTCGTTAAGTGGGGTAAGTCTGATATTCATCTCTTTGAATACCATGTGAGTTTGGCAGGACCATCTTCAAAATATTCCCTTAAATATTTTCACCAATCTCTCACATTTGCCTTAGTTTAACTATATTCCCATATAGTTAATCGACAATGGACGTTTAGAATATTTTAAAATATTCATGGATTTAAACATGCAAATATAGGACACAACCATTATAAAATGAAATCACTCATACCTAGTATATAATAATGATTGTTTAACATCCCATTATCCAAATACCAATCACAGATTTACATGAGATAACCAGCTAGTTTAAGACCTCTGCCCTCGGCATGCTTATTGAGCTTTCCTTTTACAATGCCTTTGTAAAAGGATCTGCTAAGTTATAATCTGTGTGAACTTTGAGTATCTTAATTTCTCTTAGTACGATTTGTTCACGTGCAAAGTGATATCGTCTAAGATAATGTCTGGCACCTTTCTGAACTCTGAGTTCATTGGCAATGATAATAACTCCCGTATTATCATAGTACAGATCCATAGGTGTGTTATTTGAGGATCATCACGTTAAAATCCAAAAATAAACTTTCTAATCCAGACAACTTTCATGGCGTCTTCCGAAGCAGCAATATACTCAGACTCTGTAATATACATAGCAACTGTGGTTTGCTTCTAGCCCTAGCATTCCACCGTGCCTTCATTTAAAATGAAGACGTATCCCGACTGATATTTTGATCCATCTTTATCAGTCTGAAATCCAACATCACAGTATCTATTCACTTTAAATTCTGTATCGGGATTTCCTCCATACACCAAGAATAATTCTTTAGTAGCACGCATGTACTTAAGAATGTTCTTTACAGCAGTTCAATGATCCTCTCCAGGATTTTGCTGATAGTGGCTAACTATATTTTGCGCGAACGCAACATCAGGTCTAGTGCATCTTACCGCATACATGATAGATCCCACAGCCGAAGCATAAGGAATTCTTTTCATACGCTCCACCTCTTCAGGTGTAGAAGCACCATTCTTGCTAGATAAATTAAGTCTTTCTTGCATCGGTATAAAACCACGCTTAGAATTCTCCATCTTGAATCTCTTCAAGATCTTATCTATATAAGCACTTTGACTTAATCCAATCAACCATTTACTTCTATCTCTATAGATTTTGATTCCAAGTATGAATGTTGCTTTACCCAAGTAACATTACTCCCACTAGCTTTGCGATATACACATGGCTTATCAGGATTTTGAGAAAAAACCAAACCTTTGATTTCCTCATCAAACCTTTTATTCCAACTTCTTGATGCTTGCTTCAATCCATAAATGGACCTTTGAAGTTTGTACACTTTGTCGGGATGTTTCGGATCGACAAAACCTTCTGGTTGTACCATATAGACTTCCTCGTCTAGAAAACCATTCAAGAAAGTGATTTTGACATCCATTTGCCATATCTCATAGTCATAGTACGCCGTTATGGCTAAGATGATCCTAATAGCTCTAATGTCCGCAACGGGAGAAAAGGTCTCCTCATAATCAACTCCATAAAGTTGAGTATTGCCTTTCGCCACAAGACGAGCTTTATAGGTGTGTACATTTCCATCCATGTCGGTCTTTTTCTTGAAGATCCATTTACACCTAACAGTTTTACCATTTGGTGGAAGATCAACCAAGCTCCAAACTTGAATATCTTTCATGGATTTCATTTCCACATTCGCAGCTTCAAGCCATTTTTCAGATTCCGGATCTGATAATGCTGCTTTGAAATTAGGAGGTTCATTTAAGTCTCCTAATACGTGTTCTTCAGACTCAACCATAAAGTTTAATCTTTCACGAGCACGTATTGTCCTTGAGGACCTACGAATTGGAATCGCTTCATCTTCAACTTGTAGTTCATGAGATTCATCTCTTTGAACATTTCCCCCCCCAAGTTGATGATTGCTAGTATTTTCAGAAATTGACACATCATCCTCTTGAGCCTCATCAAGCTCAACAATCCTCCCACTGTCTTCTTGAGATATGAGTTTCCTTTCAAGTAACTCAGCAAATCGAGATACTTTAACAATGTTTCTGGTAGGAAAGTAGAAGTAGTAACCCATTATTTCCTTTTGGTATCCTACGGAGATGTACTTAACAGATCTAGATTCAAGTTTGTCACGCGTATCTCGTTTCACAAGTACCTCACAACCCAGGTCTTTAAGTAAGACAATTTGGGAACACTCCCATGCCACAATTCATGCGGTGTCTTGTCAACCTTCTTGGTTAGAACCATATTGAGAATGCAAACAGCAGTCTCTAGGGCATAATCCCAAAATGAAATGGGAAGAGTTTTAAGGTTCATCATTTAATCTAACCATGTTAAACAAGGTTCGATTTCTCCTCTCTAATATACCATTATATAGGAGTAAGCTTGTTGGATAAATCCTCAAGCTTTTAGATAATCCTTAAACTTTTGGCTTAAGTATTTTCCACCTCGATCCGAACGAAGAATCTTGATGGTTTTACCGAGTTGATTTCCTACTTCATTTTTAAACTCTTTGAATGTTTCGAGGACTTCATGTTTATGTTTAAGCAAGTAAACATAACCATAATGACTAAAATCATCAATAAAAATGATGAAGTAGCTAGTAGTTCCTTAGCCCTCTCCGGTTTTATGCGGAAAAGGTATTCAAGTCATCTTGCCGAAAACACAAGACATGCATTTGTCAAATGATTCATCATTTGTAAGATCCCTTCATTTTGAAGTCTTTCAATGCTTTTCTTGCTAACGACAATTCCAAAGACACGCATTTATCAAATGATTCATCATTTGATTGTAAGATCTCTTCACTTTGAAGATTTTCAATGCGTTTCTTGCTAATGATAATGCCAAAGACACGCATTTATCAAATGATTCATCATTTGATTATAAGATCTCTTCACCTTGAAATCTTTAAATGCGTTTCTTGACAAAATTAAACAAGATAACAATGCCAAAGGTAGGTAGAGTCCAAGTTAAACTTGACTCTTTTTCAATTGAATTATTATTTGAATCATATCAACACTTATAATTCAATTTTAGAAGATACTTGAAGAACTGGTTAAACCAGCTTGCTTCTTCTTCTAGTTCAACTCAGCTAGATACTCACCTTGTTTTCCCTTACCAAAGTTCTTGCCCTTAGCTTACGGTTGTATTGCTTTCTGAACCTTTCCCCCCTTGATCATTAGAACTTGGTGTGTAGCAGATTTCTTTGGAAGCCTTTTCTCATACTCAATCAACATGGCATGAAGTTCAGCTATGGTTTTACTCATGCTATGCATATTATAATTGCACACAAACTCCTCAAAATCCCATGAAAGAGACTTTAGGATCATGCCAATAGTAATAGGCGAAGGATAAGCATAGTTCAACCTTTCCAATTTCTCAAAGTACCTCTTTATCTTGAGTACATGAGGACTAACCGGTGTTCCTTGCTCGTGTTTCAAGTCATGAAGTGTGTCAACTAGGTCAAACAACTCCACTCCAGCTTGCTTTTCGTACAAAGACTTGAGCTCTTTAATCATATCAAGAGGAAAATAATTTTCGAATTGATTTTGAAGTTCGGGAACCATACTCCCTAACATCAAACAAGCAAGCTCATTGTGTCTATCGTACTAAGCAGCGTATGCAGCCTGTTAGGTCCAGATTTAGTCCAGATTTACTGGACTCGCTCCAGACTCGACTACTGGAGCCTTACTGAAGATCTGTCCAGAAATGTGTTCTACTGGACCTACTCCAGACTTGGAATCTGGAGTCCCTCTGAAGATTTGTCCAGAAATAATGGAAGACCAGTGAGCAAATACATGTATAGGAAATCTGGAGTATTCTCCAGATGAGTTCACTGGACTTCACCCCAGTCCAGATCAACTCTACTGAAGACATTCTGACTGAAGTCAAAGACTGAAGTCTGAAGAAAGAAGACTGACAAATGGCGGAGTCCACTGGAAAGTCTTACCAGATCTGAACACTGGAGGATTGTTAGTGTTCTAGACCCTACAAGTCTAAACACTGATATCGAGGATTGACTTTTCCCTTTACACACTTTCCAAAGAACAATCCACTTGTTCTTTACCAAAGTTTGTGTGTGTAAAGGTGGTTGGATAAAAGGACACAAAGTCATTTGATGTGACTTTATCCTTATTCCTTATCCAATACATTTAATGTTCTTGTCGGATCATTAAATGTATGCAACCATATTTGTACGACACAAAATTCACTGGTGAATTTTGTTGCCTATAAATACAAAGTCATTTCCTTGACATAAATACTTTTTAAGCATACACTTTGTATGAAAGTGAATTTGTCCAAATACTCTCGATCTTAAACAGGGATACTTCACAACTTTAAGTATCTCGATCCAAAAGAGTTATTTGACAAATATAGATCATTTGTAACTCATAGGTTGTTAGGATACATACTTATTTGTATTATCTTGATTCCGCACAACCTTGTGTTTTATTTAACATCATAAATAAAATACACAATTGAAAAATACATAATGGTCCACTTTACTTGTTTATTGCTTTAAGTCTTGTATTACTTTGTTTATATACTCTTGCATTTATTTACAAGTAATACTAGTCCATTCTAGTGCTTATTAGACTTGTTGTATTATACACTTTCCTGGTTAACCATCGAACTTAAGGGACTCACATTTGGTATCAGAGCAGAAGGCTAAACATTGCCTAGATCTGTTTCTTGATGGTTAACCAAGAAAATACACAAGGTTTTAGTTTTGGTCCCGATCCTAATGCAAATATTAATGATCAAAATGAACCACCAATTGTTAATAACACTAATCCACCTCCTCCTCCTACTCCTGCTTCTCCACACGTGCATGTGCACTACTCAAATAATCCTGTTCCTAAATTCAGTGGGAATATTGATGAATTTGGTACGTGGAAGGCTAGGATGGTTTTGCATGTCACTGGTATTGAGAGGAACATGATGAAAATTTTAAACGAAGGTCCTTATGTCCATACATCACCTCTCAATCCTCTTCTTGATCCTTCTAGATCTAGAAGAGGAAGGGAAAAGAGGGAGGAACATTGGTCAAAAGAGGAGAGGAGATTGGTGAATCTAGACACCCTTCTCAAAAACATGATCCTCGGGGCCGTTCCAGAAACCCTAATTCCCACACTAGTTCTTTTTCCTAGTGCTAAAACCATGTGGGATGAACTTTTAAACCAACATGAAGGAGGAGATGACACCATTGTCACCAGAAAGGTCTCCTTAAACAAGAGGTATGTGTTAGAAATCCAAAAATAGTGATAAATTGTAATTAAGATTAGAGGACATTCTTGTTGTTAAGTCATAGAAAAATGATTACTAAGGTTGAGGGGCTAATTGTGATAATTAGCATAGTTGTAGTGTTAGACTATATATAGCCCTCATACCTTAGAAATCAAAAAAAGAACTGTAAAAACACTTCATTTTCACACACAATTAATCCCAAGCTTTCAGTTATATCGATCATTCTCTCTCAAAACACACACACACACACCAAGAACACACACTAGCAAACCGCCATTGTTAGATCGAATTCAGAGCTTAAATCGTGTTATAACAGTGGTATCAGAGAGAAACATCAATCTGATGACGATCCATAACTGAATTCGATCACAATTTCATCAAAATCAAGTTTAATCTCAAATTCTGTTCGAAATATCTCACCTACTGGTTCTTCAAAATTCACACATCAAATCTCATAAAATCATAATTGTTTGTTCATCAATAGATTCGTGGCTATTGATAACATAATCCTGTCAATTTTCAAGTTCCAATTCGATCTAAATCTCGAGATTGAATTTTGAGTTTTGGCGCGTAATTTCAGGGATTTGAATCTGTTGTGTTTTGAGTTGAATTTTGTTCATAATCGTGTTTCGGACGTGAATTAAAACAGTTTGGAAGTGATTTCGTGATCTAACTCCTAGTAATTGTTAAGAAATCGAAGTTTTAAAAACTTGTCAATGGAGTTTTTCTGGAATTGTTTTCAGTTGAAGAAGATGACCAAGACGATCTGCCTAAGATCGTTTAGTTCAGTGCTTAGTGGTTTGTTAAGACGATCCTCATAAGATCGTTTTAGCAAAAAGTGTGTTGTGGAAGTGTTGATACTGGCTAACTAATCCAAAAGGATTGGTTTGGTCATTTCAGACACTTGAAAGTTTTGTGAAAGAAATCAAGACGATCTTAATACCAAGATCGTCTCATTTTTTTACCAAGAACGAACTTCAACCAAGATCGTTTCACCTAAGACGATCCTCATCAAAACCGTTTCATTTTAATACTTAGCCAAATTTCACCAAAAAGTTCCAAGACGATCTTCATTCAAGATCGTCCCAGTTCATCTAAATCGTTTCAATTTTCATACTTAACCAAATTTCTCCAAAATTTCCAAGACGATCCTCAAACAAGATCGTTCCAGTTCTTCAAGACCGTCTCAATTTTCATACTTAGCCAAATTTTACTAAAATTTCCAAGACGATCTTCAATCAAGATCGTCCCAGTTCATCTAAACCGTTTCAATTTTCATACTTAGCCAAATTTCACCAAAATTTCCAAGACGATCTTCATTCAAGATCGTCCCAGTCTTCAAGACCGTTTCATTTTTAATACTTAGCCAAATTTCACCAAAAAGTTCCAAGACGATCTTCATTCAAGATCGTCCCAGTCTTCAAGACCGTCTCATTTCTTATACTTAATCAATTTTTCTTCAAGATCTCCAAGACGATCTTATTCAAAGACGATCTCACCAAGAACATTCAATCAAGATCGTTTCAACTCTTGTTTAAGTCAAGATCGTCTCATTCCCTGGTTCAATCAAGATCGTTTCAATTCTTGTTTAAGTCAAGATCGTCTCATTCCCTGGTTCAATCAAGATCGTTTCAATTCTTCTTTAAGTCAAGATCGTTTCATTTTTTTTCAATTCAAATCAATCTCAAATGGCTTCTCGTGAAGCGTTGGCATTAGGTTCTGATACAAGACCTCCAGTTCTCTACCGTGGTTCTTACGGACTATGGAAGAAACGATTCATGGATTATGTGGAGAGTCAAACAAATGGCCATATGATGAAAGAATCCATTCTGAAAGGACTTGCTGTTCATCTCCATCCCACTACTGGTGCAGTTATTACAACTCATGAACTTTTGAATGCTGAGCAAAAGGATCGAACAGCTGCAGATAACAGAGCAAGGTCATGTTTATACAGAGCTCTACCAGATGAAATCTATGGGTCTGTTGATTCCTATGATACAGCAAAAGAGATATGGGATGAGGTGGCAAGACAGATGGAAGGAGCTGACGTGACTTCAACAATCAGATTGACCAACATTTTGACTGAGTTTGACAACTTCTCCAAAATGCCAAATGAATCTCTTGAGGCAGTTTACTACAGATTCTGCAATGTCATAAATGAACTGAGAAAGAACAATGTCAAGAAGACTGAGATTGAGTTAAACATCAAGTTCATCAAAGCACTTGGTCAAGAATGGGAAGATTTTGGAACCCAAATCAAGCAACATCAAAACCTGACCAAGTTCACCATTCATACTCTATATGAATCATTCAAGCTCAATGAAAACCAAGTCCTAAGCAAAGCTTCATCGAACAAAATGCCAGAAGTTGTATCTTCTGATCCTTTGGCATTGATCGTTGAGAAGAAGATTTCTGAAGCTCTCAAAAGGCAAATGGTAGTTGTTTCTTCGTCAGATGAGGAGGGAGATGATGTAATGGCTACAAGAGATGGTGTATCAGATGAACTATATCAAGCTCTTGCCGCAGTAACTAAGCATTTCAAGAAGAGATATTTCAAAGCGAGGCCAACAAACAACAATCTCCGCACTTCTTCAACAAGTGCATTTCCCAAGAAGGAACACTATCATCCAAGGAACAATGAGCAGAGTGAAGCTACTGGTTCAAGATATGGTGAAAAGAAGGATGTTTATGAGAAACAAGCAGTTGAAAAGGGGAAAACATCAGACAAAAGGTGCTACAATTGTGGAATTCCTGGACATTTTGCTGTTGATTGCAAACAACCCAAGAAGCGGAACTATGAGTACTACAAGCAAAAGATGCTATTAGCCAAACAGGTCGAAGCAGGACATGCATTGCTTGCAGAAGATGACAAATGGCTGTTGCTCACTGATGATGAAGATCAAGATCTCTCCGCTAATGTTTGCTACATGGCGAGATTGGCCAAGAACAAAGTACTTGAAGCAGAAAGCACTGATGATGAGTACCCAGATGATGAGGTAAATCTCGACTCTACTTTTTCTTTGATTAAGGACAAAGAGTCTTGTAGATTAGCTTTATCTAAATTAACAAATCTTATCAATTCTTTAGCCAACAAAAACAAAAGATTGAAAAATAGTATTTCTTTTTCAAAAAGTGAATTTTCAAATCTTCTTGAAGAACACTCAAAATTACTTTTTGAACATAATACTATTAAACAAGATTTTCAAACATACAAAGAAAAAATGTTGGTTAAAGAATGTGAGATGAATGTCACTCCTGATTCTAAGTTATTACTAAAATGTCAAAATCTTGAAAAGACCATTCATGATCTTGAAAAAGCCAATCAAGATCTTGAAATTCAAAAGACCAATGAATGGCTTCGGGCAAATGCGAGACAAATGGACGTTGATATTCTCAATAAGAAGCTCCAAGAAGCCAAACCAAACAATGTTGAACTCGAAAGGAAGATTTCTGATTTAAATCATAATTGTTTTCTTAAAGGCATTGAAATTGAGAATCTTGAAAAACAAGTTGAGGAATTTAAAAAGAATATACTTTTCTATCAAGAAAAGCTATATAAAGTTGAACAAAATCCTCTCTTGAATTTCACTGCCTATTTCAACAAGTCAAAAATTGACAAAACAGAACTTCTTCACGGGTTGGGATTTGAGAATATCACACCATTAAAAAAGGCCAAAGAAGAAATCGAACCCCTGTATGATGAAAAATTTCTTCGCCTTGGTATGATACAACAATTTATTCGTCCATTGGATGACGAATTTGAGACTGATGAAGTTGAGAGAATAACTAATCAAGATTTTATGGTTAATTATGATGCAATCAATGATTCATACAAAACAAAGAAATCTTCAATTTTCAAATTGGAAGAAATTGAATCAAATTTTCAAAACCAAGAATCTGTTGGTACGTCACCTAAATCAACTAAAATGTATTTTCCAACCACATTTTTGGAAAAGCAAATAGAAGATTTACAACAAAAGGTGGAAACTCAACAAACAGTTATCAATCATCTCAAGTCTCAAAATCCGAATCTAGAGGATAAATGTATTGTTGTTAATACTAAGAAAGTTTGTGAGAATGTTTCTACTCAAACTGACCAAAGTGCATCCGTAGAAAATTCTACCCAAACTACTTGTGATTCATCTACCAATACCTCCACTCAGACCTTGACTGATTCTCTTGAATGTACTTGTCAAAATACTGCTACTTTATAGCTGATGATTGTGTGCAATCTGATCTTTCTGATGAAGAACTTGCACATAGTTTAGTTTTGATATGGTACTTCTATAGGTTTTTCACATGCAACGCTGTTGATGAGTTAGTTGTTCACCCTAAGCCTAGTGCCAGTATAGGTGTTGATACGTCTACTCAATTTTCTTGTGAGACCAAAGATGTGTCAGTTCAAGTTGACCTAATTTCTGAGACTACCCATAATGTGAAGTTGGACACCAAGATTCCTGATTTCTCAAAATTTTCAAATAAATCTAAAATTAATCAATCTCCATTGAAATTTTCTTTTTCAAAAGATTTCACGAAGGCTGATTTTGATAAATTCATGGAGGGAGAATATATTTTTGATTCAGAAACTGAGAAAAAGATTGAATCTACCAAAATCAAAGTGGAAACAGAAATGGAATCTCAAAAACCATCGTCCAAAGCTCCAACTTCATATTACTCAAAGAAACGAGTTAAGACCAAACTCGTCAAGACTGAACCAAATGTCAAGACTGAACCAAAGACCATTGCTACACCTGTGAAACATGTCAAAAAGGAACAAGCTGAAACCCCACACACAACAAAGTACACCAAAGTGAAACTTCCGAAAGACTATACTAGTGCTTCTAAATCTAGCTCTCAATCTAGCTCTTTACCTAAGGCATCTAAGTCTAGCTCAAATTTGCTAACTAAGGATGCATCAAATGGTTCAACTAGATATAGGGATAGATATGGTTGGTTCTCTCATGATAAACCAAAGAAGCAAGAAGTTTCCTCACCACCAAAAGATTCCAAAAAGATGAAAGTTTTTAAATCCCCTCGTTCTAATCTTTGTAGCTTCAATTCAACAGGTGGAAAGAGCTTAAGTAGTGATGCTAAATGGGTTGCTAAGTCATTAGTACCTAAGATCACTAGTAATCAGAAAGAGGTTGAGAAAATGAAGAAAAGAAGGAGGAGAAAAGCTGTTAATCGGTGGAAAGGTGTTTCTGTTAAACAAAACAATTCTGATTTGTCAATAAATGTTGAATGTGCCAAGGCAAGGCCTTGTGAGCTTGTAAACAATTTTAATTCTTGTGTGGTTGATTTGAATGCTTGTAGACATGTTACTTTTAATTCTTGTGTGAATGTTCGTACATTTTATTCAAATATGTTGGTTAATAATATGCTTGTTGATGCTTATGTTGATTCAATAACATGTTTGAATGCGCATCCTAAGTTATATACCCTGCCTGTTTTATCTAACCAAAAAGGACCCGTTTCAAGTGGGTACCTAAAAACGGTTAAATTTCTTTGATTGCAGGAAATAACCATCTGTGTTTGGATACTCGATTCCGGGTGTTCGAAGCACATGACTGGAAATAAATCTTTGCTGAAGAATTTTGTTGAAAGATTCATGGGAACTGTTCGCTTTGGAAACAACAATTTCGCTCCTATCTTAGGTTATGGGGACATTGAACGAAATGGGATTACAATCAAGAAAGTTCACTATGTTGAAGGTTTAAGTCACAACTTGTTCAGTGTTGGACAATTCTGTGATAACAATCTTCAAGTTCTTTTTCGAAAATCTCTTTGCAAAATCCAAACCTTAGATGGAGTTGATATTCTTTGTGGCGATCGTGACGATAACCTTTTTACCGTCAATCTCGATGATAACCAACCAACCGATAATATTTGTCTCATTTCAAAGGCTACTTCGAAGAATTCTTGGTTATGGCATAGAAGGCTCTCTCATCTGAATTTCCAAACAATCAATACTTTAGTCAATAAGCATCTTGTTGAAGGCTTACCTGACTATAAGTATGAAAGTGAGCATGTCTGTCCTTCTTGTGCTGTTGGGAAAATTAAGAGAGTTTCTCATAAACCGAAGAAATCTCCAATTCTTTAGCACCTCTTCATTTGCTTCACATGGATCTTTGTGGGCCAATGAAAGTACAAAGCCGAAATGGGAAGAAATACATCCTGGTTATTGTTGATGATTATTCAAGATATACTTGGGTTAAGTTCCTAGCATCCAAAGATGAAACAACTCAGATGTTGATAGATTTCATCACCATTACTCAAGTAAATCTTCAACTTCCAGTTCGTTACATCCGTTCGGATAACGGTACTGAATTCAAGAATGCTGTTTTTGATGAATTCTGCAAATCCAAAGGTATTACTCATCAATTCTCAGCAGTTCGAACCCCACAACAAAACGGTGTTGTTGAAAGGAGAAATCGATCGCTGGTGGAAGCAGCAAGGACAATGCTTGCTTATTCCAAATTGCCATCCAATATGTGGGCTGAAGCTGTTGACACTGCTTGTCACACTCAGAATCGGTCCATTATCAATCAGCGGTTCGAAAAGACTCCTTATGAGGTTGTCAACAAACGGAAACCCAACATCAACTACTTTCACATATTTGGGTGTGTTTGTTACACGTTGAATGATCGGGAGAATCTTGGAAAATTCGAGAAGAAAGGTGATGAAGGATACTTGTTGGTTATTCCAAAACATCAATTGCCTACCGAATCTACAATCGCCGAACAAACACAATTCAAGAAACAATGAATGTGTGGTTTGATGAGATGTCTGGCATGATTTTTGAGCAAGAAAGCTTGCTACCAACAAGTATGGATTCAAGTGCTTCAAGTCCTTCTACAAGGAATTCTACCTTAGCTTCTAAATTCAAGAAGTTTCCAACTCCAACCAGTGATGAATTAGATATTCTTTTTGAAGAATTCTATAATTCAAAACCGGTTCATGATCAAGAACCTCAGATCATCGTTGAACCAAGTCCAAACAATGAACCTCTTCATAACAACGATCCAGTTCCTAACAACACTCATGAATCGTCACCAAGTTCTTCTGAGCAAATATCATCTTCAAATGATTCTATTCCATCATCCTCTCCTGAGAATCCTACTCAAATGAATGTTCAAGAACAACCTTCTCAATTCACTCAGACAACCAATCCCCTGAACACTCCAAATGTGTATGTACCACTTGACTTTGATCATCCAGCATATGAGGAAAGGGTTATACCAAGTTATGACTCCATCTCTCAACAAAACTCAAGTTTCAATGATGATGATGTTGATCTTCAAGAACAAGATCCACTTCCTCATGCTCACAAGTGGACACGTATGCAGAAAGACCATCCTACTGATCAAATAATTGGAGATCCACAAGCAGGAGTAACTACTCGTACCTCAGTAAATGAGTGTCTTGTTGCACTTTCTCTTAGCAATATTGAACCCAAAACGGTATCTGAAGCTCTTCAAGATCCAGAGTGGGTTAAGGCAATGCAAGATGAACTCGCTCAATTTGAAAGACTGAAGGTATGGAGGTTAGTTCCAAATCCTAGGAAAGCTGATCCAATCGGAACGAAGTGGATATTCAAAAACAAAAAGGATGAGAATGGAGTGGTAGTAAGGAATAAAGCTCGACTTGTTGCAAAGGGTTATTGCCAACAACCTGGTGTTGATTTCGACGAAACTTGCTCCAGTAGCAAGAATGGAGGCCATTCGAATTTTCTTAGCTTATGCCGCATTCCGAAACTTCACTGTGTTTCAAATGGATGTGAAAACTGCTTTTCTGAATGGTGACCTCAAAGAAGAAGTCTACATTGATCAACCTGAAGGTTTTGTTGATCCTCAAAGACCAAACCATGTCTACAGGTTAGACAAGGCTCTCTATGGTCTTAAGCAAGCACCCCGAGCATGGTATGATTCCTTGACTACTTTCTTACTTAAAGGTGGATTTACCAAAGGCATAATTGACCCTACCCTGTTCATTCGCAAACAAGGTAAGCATGTTCTACTAGTTCAAATATATGTTGATGACATTATATTTGGGTCGACCAGTCAAACATTTTGCCGAAACTTTTCATCTCTAATGGTCAATCATTTTGAAATGAGCATGATTGGGGAAATGAATTACTTTTTGGGTCTTCAAATCAAACAATTACCAACTGGTATTTTTATATCACAAGGTAAATACATAAATGACATGTTGAAAAAGTTTGATATGACGTCATGTTCTTCAATTTCTACCCCAATGGCTGCTCGAACAACCATTAATACTGATACAAATGGGAAACCATTTGACCAAAAGAGATATAGAAGTATGATTGGTCATTGTTGTACCTAACAGCATCTCGCCCAGATATAATGTTTGCAACATGTATGTGTGCTAGATATCAAGCTGCTCCAACTGATTTACATTATCAAGCTGTGAAACGAATCTTTCGTTATCTGAAGGGTACACACGATTTAGGTCTCTGGTATCCAAGGGATACTGGATTCAATCTAACTGCTTATTCAGATGCAGATCATGCAGGTTGTAAACTTGATCGCAAGAGCACCTCCGGTACTTTACAATTTTTAGGAGATAAAATTGTGAGTTGGTCTTCCAAGAAACAGAACTGTGTTTCACTATCAACGGCTGAAGCAGAATATGTGTCTGCAGCTAGTTGTTGTGCTCAAGTTTTATGGATGAAAACACAACTGACTGATTATGGTCTGACATATGATCATATTCCTATCTATTGTGATTCTCAGAGTGCCATTGCCATTGCAGTCAACTCAGTAAACACTCTCGATCAAAGCATATTGATGTTAGATATCATTTTCTCAAAGATCATATTGAGAAAGGTGACATCGAACTCTACTTTGTGGGAACTGAATTTCAACTTGCAGATTTGTTCACAAAACCGTTGGACGAAAAGAGGTTTAATTTTCTGATCTCCAAGCTTGGTATGTTAAATCTTAAACCTTAATTCTTTTTCTTTTGAAGGAATTCTTGACACATTTCAGAAAACAAAATACAAAAGTGAAAAATTACAGAAATAAACAAAAAGATTTTTCTTAATGGCTTGCATATACTATGTATGTAACCCGTTCTTAAATGATATATTTATTGTTAAACGCATTGTTATTATACATATAAATTGATATAAGAAAACAAGGAATTGAACGCCTTTGTGTACTTCCAAGTATTCTTATATGAATATGTATGTGTAATAGCAATCAAGTTTTTTCCAAACAAACTTTTCAAACTCTCAATTAGTGATATGGGAAACGAAGGATCGAACGCCTTTGTACTCCCTTGTTCTCTCATATTGTACTAATTGATTGGATTTTCACTTTACTTAAATGTTTTTAATTGCCTCCAACATGTTGTTGTAAGATGCGACGGATTGAACGCCTTTGTGTACTCCCTAGCTATCTTACTACCAACATTGTTGTTGAAGCAAAACTTTGTGTTTCTTTTTTATTTCGCAAAAACAATTTTTGCTCCACCTTTCTATGAAAACCATTTTTGATATATTCTTGCATAGATTAAGGGGGAGTTTGTGATTTCAAAAATTCTCAAACTTCAAATGTGATTCAAACCTTTTCATTCACACATTTGATGTTTTTCCAATGTTTTTTAATCAAATGGAGTTCGGTGATTAGCTTGCACATGAGCGATAGGTATTTCTCAAAATTTACTCCATGAATTTCATCATCGCCGATGAGTTCTAACCCCGGAGTATTCACGTCTTTCATTAGATAGTGAGGGTATTTTGAGTGATGTTGATTTCGTGCAACTAGAATGGAGGGAGTAAAGTCGAAAAGTGAGAGGTTAAGGTGATTTGTTGTGAGAAAAGGGATAAAAGAAATGATACCCTTCCCAAAATTCTCAAAAGACCGGGTAAAACACGTTTCTATCGGATGTCATTTGTTGATATCTCGATATTGAAGAAGTCTTCATGGACCCAGTGAAGCAATGCACATCTTTACCTAACCACTCAAGTGTTTCTTCACAAATACTTGTTTTATTCTCACGGAGATTTTCACACTTCTATTGACTCTTCTTTTGGAAGATGTTGATATTGAAAAAGGGCGACATTCTGCTCCAGTCCCCGACTTCATTTGATCACGATGTGTCTAGAGCTACTTTGATTGATCATTGATTTGATTATCATTCATTCTTTTAGGACACACTAGCGTCATATCTTTGTGATATAATTGCTTCTCTTTGTGAGATAGCCGGAACATTCGTAGTGATATCTGCAATGATATTCCACGATGATCGAATGGAAATCCTACCAATGCTAACATCTTTTCCAACGTTGAACGTAGGTCTCATAATTACATTTATGTGATTATTGAGCTAACGAGAAATCTAAGTGACCTCGGTTTTCCCTAAAAGTCTTTAAGGATAAAATTGTGGTTATCAAATGCTTCGGTAGTGTTAACCGTGATTTATATTCTTTGAAGCAATCTAGTGGTTGAAAAGCCGCAGACCGAACTATGTTAGAGACTTGTTTTGTGCATATCTCAATGATACATAGGAAATCCGAAAAATGTTATACATTTCAATCGGTCATTTCATTAATCCTTTTGATTTTTGAACATGCAAACGGATCATTCTTATTCGGTTTCATTTCTCTTCACACAAACACAGAAACCACCAACACCATGATATAATGTTTGTCCCAACAACTTCAATCTTACATTTTAGTAACCCATAGGATTTATTGGGTTGGGCTACTAGTTTGGGTTGATGTTTTGATGGTTGACATTTCTCCATGTCTTCTTATTCTTGTGACACTTAATCAATCGCATTTGTGCATAATGACATTGATTCCCAATTTTGTCATTATGAGGGGGAGAAAATATTATGATTGATTCATAGTCTTTATCAACTGAGCTTTTGCTTCGGAGATGAATTTGGTATTGTC
>CM067171.1:52296383-52313256 GCA_034093135.1 Erigeron breviscapus | reverse complement strand
ACAATTCTAACCGATGATTTAAGATTTACTTGGGTCTTCTTGATGAAATCAATAATCACATTTGGAGCATCACTCTTTGCATGAAGAAAGAATACCCAAGTATAACGAGAATAATCATCGACAATCACAAGAATGTATCGCTTGCCATGGATACTTTGAACTTTCATTGGGCCACACAAATCCATATGAATAAGGTGCAAAGGACCTTCTGTACTTAGAAACTTCTTTGGTTTGTGTGATGCTTTCTTCATCTTTCCAATTGCACAAGCTGGACAAACATGTTAACTTTCATACTTGTAATCCGGAAGACCTTCAACAAGTTGTTTATCCACAAGAGCATTAATCGTTTGAAAATTAAGATGAGAAAGTCGGCGATGCCATAACCAAGAATTTTGTGCAGTTGCTTTGGAAAGAAGACAAATATCTGAAGAATGAGTTGGAATGTTGTTGAGATCAATTGTGAACAAATTATTGTCTCTTGTTCCAGTAAGAATATCCACACCATCTTCAGTCTGCACTTTGCATTCATATCTCCTGAATAATACTTGAAGATCATTGTCACAAAATTGTCCAACACTAAAAAGATTGTGTCCTAATCCTTCAACATAGGAAACTCTCTTGATAGTGACTCCATTTTTAACAATGTCTCCATAACCAAGAATAGGAGCAATATGATCATTTCCAAATCTGACGGTTCCCATAAATTTCTCAACAAAGTTCGATAGAATGAACTTGTTTCCAGTCATATGACGAGAACATCCCGAGTCAACATACCTTAAACAAATGAGATATTCCTGCAAGGACAAGGAATATGTTTTAGGTACCCATGTAGATTGGGTCCTTGCAGGTTAGAGGGATAACATGCAAGTACACAAAACAAGAATAATCATAAAACAAAAATGGACACACAAACAAACATTTTATTCAACATAACAAACAAGCACACATACGAGTTCAAATGAGAAATACGAATTAGAAGCAAAGAAATGTAAAGGTTTATACAGAAGTTTGGAGATACGCAGGACTAGTCCTAGATGTATTAGCACTATCTAATGAATTTGATCTACGGACAATCCACACTTGTTTGACATGGGTAGTATTTCCATCAAGCTTGACTTTTCTAGAAGCATGCAAAAATCTATCTTTTGGAATCCATTTACTGCTACTAGTTAAGCACAAGTCACCTGAAACACGAACATTCTTTGAGTTAGCAAACAATTTGTTATTTCCGTTCTTAACAGGTTTCTTCTTGATGGTTTCTGTGGTCTTGTTCACTTTCTTGATGTTATTAGGTGACAACCAACCATACTGATCTTTGTATTTAGTTATTCCTGAAACTGTATCTCTAACTCTCTGTAAAGTGCACTTAGAGGTCGTCTGAGAATACCTAGGAAAACTAGAATACTTAACATTCTTTGGTTGTTTGTTACCTAATGAGAAAGATTCATTCTTGACAGTCTTTGGACCACTGCTTGTTTTGACTTCTTTTTGAATCTTAGGTTCAGTTTTAACCTTATACATCTGTGGTTGTCTAGAAGTCTTTGAATTCTTAGAAATTGTGGGACCTTTGTTTGGTTTCGGTCTTGAATCAGTCTTGGGTGATGGGTTGGTCTTTGGTTGTTTGGTGGTCTTTGGTCTCTTGAACTTATCAAATGGGGAAGGTTGTGAAGAGTGTGACTTTGGAATCTTCTTTAGAAAAAATTCATGTTTATCCTCTTTTTGAACAAAATGTTTTTCAAATTCAGGTGCAAAATCATGATTTCCTTCCAAAAATGTTGACATTTCATCAGTTTCCAACTTCACACTTGCTTCACTTATCTTGAAAGGACAAGGACTTCCCTTGAGTGAATTGATGCTTTTTCTTTTTCTTTTAAAGATTGAAGTGCAATTTTCTGAAATTCGAAGTCAATTTTCAGTTTGTTTAGTTCCTTAAGCACATTCAACTTTTGTTCTTTTTCTTTTTCAAGCTTTTGTTTGAAAGCATCAAATTCATTCAAGTAAGATTGTGTTTCTTCAGAAAACTTGGTGAAAGACTCAGTCTCAGAAGCAGTCGGGAAGAAATAATCATCAACATCATTAACATCATATACATCATCTAGATCACCATCAGTTTGAACAGAAACATGCACAACTTCACATTCAGTTTGCACATATGCATTCACAATTTCACAAATAGAACATGCAGTTTGTGAAGTTTTCTCATCTTGACACACAGAATGGTTTGGTGGAGTTGGAGTGGCCATTACTTCACAAACAGGACAATTGGGGTGATCACAATCATTTCATGATTCTTGGGTGGGTCACAGTGATTTTGAGTCTTCAAATTATCTATTAAAGATTGTTTTTCATCAAGAGACTTTTTCAAATCCTCTATTACCTTTTCCAAAACACTTTGTGGAACATACGGTCTTTCAACAGCAGGTTTTGGAATTGGAATAGGTTGTTCCAATGGTTTTTCAGTAAAACACTCAAGAATTTCAGGAATTATAGCCTCATGATTATCTTTGTTGCTTTTATGTGCAGGGTGACTGAAAAAGTCATATGTATCATCCATTAACTCATAGTTAAAATAGACTTTTGTACCCTTCTCTAGAAAATCATCAGCCTCAAAATCACTATCACTTGGTCTCACAAACTGGTCAGTCATCCCACATCTCAGATAAGATTCCTTATATAATGACGGGATTTCTTCTTGTGCTTCGAGCAAATGGTTTGGATTGACATAACCCAACCCTGAAGTGAATACAGTTTTTGAATTTCTTGGCCTATTCAAAAAGATTTGTTGATATGATCGATTAATCTTATACAACTTTCTTGATAAGACTTGATTTCAGCTTTAAGCTCATCATTTTCTTTATCAAGTTTTTGTTTAAGAGAATCTTTTATACAACATTCATATTTTAGGTCAGAAATTTTATCTTCAAATTCCTTCAAATCAGGGGTAGATTCTTTCAATTTCACATTTAAAGACTCAATGTCCTCAGCCAAAGCATTTGCTCGAAACATCTCATTGGTCTTTTCTACTTGTAATTGTCTGACGGTCTTGCTCAGCTCAAGAACTTTGGTCTCAAGTTCTTGTTTTTCAAGATGCAATTTGGAGTTCGGAGTAAAAGTGACCGCAACTTTTTCAGATTTCAAATTCTCAAAATCCTTTTGAAGTAAATCAAATTTATATTTAGAATTTTGAAATTCATTTTCTTTGTCTTCCAAATCTTTGGTTAATTTTGAAATCTGTTTACTCAACCCTCTCCCATATTCCATTGTTTCATTGCACTTATTCATATAATATTCTAAAACTGACTTAGGAAAAGTGATTACCTCATCCTCGACCTCAGAAGAACTTTCATCATCCTCCTCTAACTCCTTTGACTTCTTGATCTTCGTCATGAAGCACACATTTGCTGCAAGTTCGTTTGTCTCTTCATCAGAAAGGTGTAACCACTTGTCATCCTCAGTGAGAAGAGCAATTCCACTTTCCTCCTGTCTTGCAAGCAAAAGTTTGTACTTGTAGTACTCGGAGTTCTTCTGACGAGGTTTAGTGCAATTGATGGCAAAGTGTCCTGGAAGACCACAATTGTAGCATTTCTTGTCTTCATTCCTCTTATCCATGACCTTCTTCTCAAACTTCTTCTGATTATCAAACTTCTTCTCACCACCAACATATTCCTTCTTGGTTTCGAACTCAGGAGCATTTGCATTCTTTGCATAAGAAGACACTGATGAAGTCCTAAGCTGATTGTTGGTTGGTTTCTTCTTGAAGAATTTCTTCTTGAAAGCCTTCGTGAAATAAGCAAGTTCCTTGTACATCTCTTTTTGTCTTTCATCCAAGTCAGAATCACTCATTTCACTTGAATCAGAATCTGTTTCATATTCAACAAAGCTCTGTTTTGAAACTCTTGAAGATTTCTTTTCTGCTACTAAGGCCAGTGGATCAGAATGAATACTTTCTTCTTTCTTCTTTTGGATCCTCAGAACATCCTCAACATTCAACTTCAGCTTTTCACACAAAGTATGAATTACAAGTTTTCCAAAATCTGATTGCTGATTGAGTTGAGTGCCATACACTTGCCATTCTTCCTCCAGATTTTTGATGAATTTGATGTTCAACTCCATATTTGTTCTTTTCACATCATTCTTTCTCAGCTCATTGATCACATTGCAGAATCTGATGTAAACTTCATTCAATGGTTCACCCTTCTATTGCTTGAATGTTTCATACATGTTCAGAACAGTTGACAATCTTATGGTGTTTGAAACATCAGATCCTTCCATCTGCTTTTCCACTTCATCCCATATGTCTTTTCCGGTTTCATATGAGTCCACATTGCAATAAATGTCATCAGGAAGTGCTTGGTAAAGATAAGCAATGGACATTTGATCAGCCTCAACACGATTTCTTTGATCAGTATTCCAACTTTCTTCTGGTAAAGCTTCTCCATTCACTGGATTCTTTGGAATTTCAGGACCATCCTTGTATGATTTTCTCAGAAGTTTTCCATTCTTCTGTCTGTCTATCCAGTTCAGAAACCTTTTCTTCCATTGTGGATAAGAACCTCTAAACAAGACAGGAGGTCTTCCTTCAGAACCAAGAGCTAAAGCTTCCCTTGAAGCCATTTCAAACAATTTCCAAAAGACTTAGAAATTTTTTTTTGAATTTTCTATTTGTAAAGAACGCCGAGCTCAGATCTCGGCAAATGGACCAATAAAATTTTGAAAATTTTAATTTTCTGCACACTAAAAGATTATTGATCAAAAATGATTTTGAATCAATTTTCTGGAAAATTTTGATTTGACAATTTCAATTTCAACTAAGTGCCGAGCTTAATTCTCTGCAAATGGTGCAAATAGCCAAGTTACAATACAAGTACACTGATCAACAACCAATTTCAACTGAGTGCCGAGCTTAAATCTCTGCAAACAGCACAAATGAGAATTTCACTTGGTCGAAGAAAACCAAAACAACTATTTGCCGAGCTTGAGCTCTGCAAATAGAACAAATAGGAACAACTCTTAGCCAACGACCTCTGCAAACAGAACAAATAGCACCAGCCTTGATCAAAAATTCTTGTAACACTTGTTTGCCGAGCTTAAACCTCTGCAAACAGAACAAATAGCACCAGCCTTGATCAAAAATTCTTGTAACACCTATTTGCCGAGCAGTGAGCTCTGCAAATAGAACAATTAGCTCCAGTACTTAACAAAAATTTCTTGAAACACCTATTTGCCGAGCAGTGAGCTCTGCAAATAGAACAATTAGCTCCATACTTAACAAAAATTTCTTGAAACACCTATTTGCCGAGCAGTGAGCTCTGCAAATAGAACAATTAGCTCCAGTACTTAACCAAATTATGCTGAAACACGTATTTGCCGAGCAGTGAGCTCTGCAAATAGAACAAATAGGAACAACTCTTAGCCAACGACCTCTGCAAACACGAGAAACCACTAAAGGACAAAATAGTCGGTTACTGGTCGTCTTCTTCGTTCAGCCAAACATCCAAACGCCGAGCTTACTGTAAATCCTTGATTTCTCCTTCATTTTTGTGAATTAAAGCTCGAAATTTATATCAAAATGCTCAGAAACTGATCGCGAACAAAACCTCGAACAAAATAACAACTAATTTCAATCAGAATCAAATCCCACTGAAACCTTCATTTGCCGAGCTCGCACGAAATGTGATCAAATGATGAAATTGAAGACTGAAATTGATACAGAATGATGATATACTAACAACTAATCGATCGGTGAACAAATTTCAACAACAAACACACTAGAATTGCTGAAATCACTAAAACAGTGATCTCGGCAAATGGCCTTTTCAGAAAAACTCAAAATTCCAGAAATTAAGCACAATTTAAGCTTCAATTAAGCTTGTGGATCGTTCAGATATGCTGATTGTGCTCTGATACCAAATGTAATGTATAGAATTTGAGCTTTAGTATGTGTTTATGTGTGTGTTAATGGCGGTTTGATGTGAGAGAAAGTAGAGATGGCAGGGAAGATTAGTTTGCATTAATGGGGTGAAAGGTTACATATTGCATTATGGAGGGGGTTTATATACATATGACTAATTTACACTAAGCCCCCTTCCATACTTAGACATTTACATTCTAAGTACAAATATACAATAGAAATACAAATCACCTACTACTAATTATATTTCTAACACTTATATAATATTTATACATTTATATATGTATAATCTATATTTATGATATATATATACATATATCTTTTTGTGTGAATATAAACACCCGTATTTGGTTACTATAGTGAAACGGCTCTCCGAACAAACTTTACCAACCAACGTGGTAATCTAAGTCTACGAGCCATCCAAACCGGGTGTGTGTTTGCGGTTCGTGCGTGAGTCGAGTACCACAAGATCAAACCGTGCGTGTTCTTGGTTTTCTCTCTCTAGGTTTTGCTCGTTTCTCTCTCTACACTCTTGTTGAGAACCACGCAAACACACACCTCTATTTATAGGCCAGTGACAAGAACTCTCAAATCCAATGGGTTTGAGTGTTCTCATGTCAGGCCCATGAGGGTTTTGGCTTGTTTGTGTGTTTCCCAGAACACACAAACTGTTTGAGAGTTCTTATGGACAAGCATGCTTTTGCTTGTTTCCACAGAAACTCTCAAACCATTTGAGAGTTCTTATGAACAAGCAAAAGTTTGCTTGTTCCTCAGAAACTCTCAAATGACCATTTGAGTGTTCTTTCCACAAGCAAACTTTTGCTCGTTCCCAAGAACCCTCAAATGACCTTTTGAGTGTTCTCTCCACAAGCAAACTATTGCTCGTTCCCAAAAACTCTCAAATGACCTTTTGAGTGTTCTTTCCACAAGCAAACTTTTGCTCGTTCCCAAGAACCCTCAAATGACCATTTGAGTGTTCTTTCCACAAGCAAACTTTTGCTCGTTCCCAAGAACCCTCAAATGACCATTTGAGTGTTCTTTCCACAAGCAAACTTTTGCTCGTTCCCAAGAACCCTCAAATGACCTTTTGAGTGTTCTCTCCACAAGCAAACTTTTGCTTGTTCCTCAGAAACTCTCAAATGACCTTTTGAGTGTTCTTTCCACAAGCAAACTTTTGCTCGTTCCCAAGAACCCTCAAATGACCTTTTGAGTGTTCTCATGTCAGGCCCATAGGGTTTTGGCCTGTTTGTATGTTTCCCAGAACACACAAACTGTTTGAGAGTTCTTATGAACAAGCAAACTTTTGCTTGTTCCTCAGAAACTCTCAAATGACCATTTGAGTGTTCTTTCCACAAGCAAACTTTTGCTCGTTCCCAAGAACCCTCAAATGACCTTTTGAGTGTTCTTTCCACAAGCAAACTTTTGCTCGTTCCCAAGAACCCTCAAATGACCTTTTGAGTGTTCTTTCCACAAGCAAACTTTTGCTCGTTCCCAAGAACCCTCAAATGACCTTTTGAGTGTTCTTTCCACAAGCAAACTTTTGCTCGTTCCCAAGAACCCTCAAATGACCTTTTGAGTGTTCTTTCCACAAGCAAACTTTTGCTCGTTCCCAAGAACCCTCAAATGACCTTTTGAGTGTTCTTTCCACAAGCAAACTTTTGCTCGTTCCCAAGAACCCTCAAATGACCATTTGAGTGTTCTTTCCACAAGCAAACTTTTGCTCGTTCCCAAGAACCCTCAAATGACCATTTGAGTGTTCTTTCCACAAGCAAACTTTTGCTCGTTCCCAAGAACCCTCAAATGACCTTTTGAGTGTTCTCTCCACAAGCAAACTTTTGCTCGTTCCCAAGAACCCTCAAATGACCATTTTGAGTGTTCTTTCCACAAGCAAACTTTTGCTCGTTCCCAAGAACCCTCAAATGACCATTTGAGTGTTCTTTCCATAAGCAAACTTTTGCTTGTTCCTCAGAAACTCTCAAATGACCTTTTGAGTGTTCTTTCCACAAGCAAACTTTTGCTCGTTCCCAAGAACCCTCAAATGACCTTTTGAGTGTTCTTTCCACAAGCAAACTTTTGCTCGTTCCCAAGAACCCTCAAATGACCTTTTGAGTGTTCTTTCCACAAGCAAACTTTTGCTCGTTCCCAAGAACCCTCAAATGACCTTTTGAGTGTTCTTTCCACAAGCAAACTTTTGCTCGTTCCCAAGAACCCTCAAATGACCTTTTGAGTGTTCTTTCCACAAGCAAACTTTTGCTCGTTCCCAAGAACCCTCAAATGACCTTTTGAGTGTTCTTCCACAAGCAAACTTTTGCTCGTTCCCAAGAACCCTCAAATGACCTTTTGAGTGTTCTTCCACAAGCAAACTTTTGCTCGTTCCCAAGAACCCTCAAATGACCTTTTGAGTGTTCTTCCACAAGCAAACTTTTGCTTGTTCCTCAGAAACTCTCAAATGACCTTTTGAGTGTTCTTTCCACAAGCAAACTTTTGCTCGTTCCCAAGAACCCTCAAATGACCTTTTGAGTGTTCTTTCCACAAGCAAACTTTTGCTCGTTCCCAAGAACCCTCAAATGACCTTTTGAGTGTTCTTTCCACAAGCAAACTTTTGCTCGTTCCCAAGAACCCTCAAATGACCTTTTGAGTGTTCTTTCCACAAGCAAACTTTTGCTCGTTCCCAGGAACTCTCAAATGACCTTTTGAGTGTTCTTTCCACAAGCAAACTTTTGCTCGTTCCCAAGAACCCTCAAATGACCTTTTGAGTGTTCTCTCCACAAGCAAACTTTGCTCATTCCCACTGGAACCCCTACTTCTGCATTTGGTTCAACAGTTGGAGAAACCACATTTTGTTCTACTCCAACTGGATCCCCTGCTTCTGCATTTGGTTCAACAACTGGAGGAACCACATTTTGTTCATTTCCAACTGGATCCCCTGCTTCTGCACTTTGGTTCAACAGTTGGAAGAACCACATTTGTTCTACTCCAACTGGATCCCCTGCTTCTGCATTTGGTTCAACAATTGGAAGAACCACATTTTGTTCTACTCCAACTGGATCCCCTGCTTCTGCATTTGGTTCAACAATTGGAAGAACCACATTTTGTTCTACTCCAACTGGATCCCCTGCTTCTGCATTTGGTTCAACAATTGGAAGAACCACATTTTGTTCTACTCCAACTGGATCCCCTGCTTCTGCATTTGGTTCAACAATTGGAAGAACCACATTTTGTTCTACTCCAACTGGAACCCCTACTTCTGCATTTGGTTCAACAGTTGGAGAAACCACATTTTGTTCTACTCCAACTGGATCCCCTGCTTCTGCATTTGGTTCAACAACTGGAGGAACCACATTTTGTTCTACTCCAACTGGATCCCCTGCTTCTGCATTTGGTTCAACAGTTGGAGGAACCACATTTTGTTCTACACCAACTGGATCCCCTGCTTCTGCACTTGGTTCAACAACTGGAGGAACCACATTTTGTTCATTTCCAGCTGGAACCCCTGCTTCTGCATTTGGATCAACAACTGGAGGAACCACATTTTGTTTACTCCAGCTGGAGCCCTTGCTTCTGCATTTGGTTCAACAATTGGAAGAACCACATTTTGTTCTACTCCAACTGGATCCCCTGCTTCTGCATTTGGTTCAATAGTTGGAGGAACCACATTTTGTTCTACACCAACTGGATCCCCTGCTTCTGCACTTGGTTCAACAACTGGAGGAACCACATTTTGTTCATTTCCAGCTGGAACCCCTGCTTCTGCATTTGGATCAACAACTGGAGGAACCACATTTTGTTCTACTCCAACTGGATCCCCTGCTTCTGCATTTGGTTCAACAACTGGAGGAACCACATTTTGTTCTACTCCAACTGGATCCCCTGCTTCTGCATTTGGTTCAACAACTGGAAGAACCACATTTTGTTCTACTCCAACTGGATCCCCTGCTTCTGCATTTGGTTCAACAATTGGAAGAACCACATTTTGTTCTACTCCAACTGGAACCCCTACTTCTGCATTTGGTTCAACAGTTGGAGAAACCACATTTTGTTCTACTCCAACTGGATCCCCTGCTTCTGCATTTGGTTCAACAACTGGAGGAACCACATTTTGTTCTACTCCAACTGGATCCCCTGCTTCTGCATTTGGTTCAACAGTTGGAAGAACCACATTTTGTTCTACTCCAACTGGATCCCCTGCTTCTGCACTTGGTTCAACAACTGGAGGAACCACATTTTGTTCATTTCCAGCTGGAACCCCTGCTTCTGCATTTGGATCAACAACTGGAGGAACCACATTTTGTTTACTCCAACTGGATCCCCTGCTTCTGCATTTGGTTCAACAATTGGAAGAACCACATTTTGTTCTACTCCAACTGGATCCCCTGCTTCTGCACTTGGTTCAACAACTGGAGGAACCACATTTTGTTCTACTCCAACTGGACCCCTGCTTCTGCATTGTTCACAGCTTTGAAGATGTTATCAACTTTAACCATCGACAAATAAGTTGAACAATAAAATTCTTAACATTTTCCATGATATAGAAACCATTTGTTTCTTAATCAACCAAAATGTCACCAATTTCATCGAATCAACACGTCGAAATTAAAACTTCTTGTGTTTTCCAAGGTCGAGAAACCATTTGTTTCATAACCTTCTAAAACATTTAGTTTTAATTGTAACAACCCTCAATTTCCGACTTGGACAACTCACTTATATTTATCTAGGTATCTATCCCTAGAGATTTATTAAGAGAATTGACCTTCTAGACATTTAAGGCTTAGTGATAATTGCCCTCTAGTTCAATGAAATACCATGGATGACTAATAATCTTAGGAATGCCATAAACAATAACTATAATCATTCAAGACAATCTTAAGCTATATATTAGTTCTAATTGAACTTGATGAAGTGTCAACGAACCAAAAAAAAAAGTTTTATTCGAGAAGTTAGGATTACATAAACAATTATATAAGGTTCGTAAGTTGTGATAACAACCAAAAATCTATATAATCATCCAACAACTCAAACACCAAGCTAATTAAAGTTCATAAGAACATAAAAATATAATGACCCTCTCAAAAATATAATTATGAACTATTATGTACATAAAAGTGAACTTAAATAACAATAAGTAAATATATATGTCTATTGTAAATACAAGTTTATAATTAATGGACCAAGTAACAAAATTTATAACACAAATGTATATGCATATATATATATCTATATATATTCGGCCACGTATACATCAGGAAATACAAATTTGACTTTAAAGCTAGTAAACATTTGAATACATGTACCAATACTACTTATAATTATACATATACTTACACATACATATACATATACTTTTTATAAAAAAAAAAAGTAAAAACCCTTCACTTCCCCCCCCCCCTTTTGAGCCGTCCCCCCCCCCCCTTTCACACACACACACATTAATCTCTCATTTCATTTCTCTCTCTTTTCCTCTCAAATTTTCTGCACATTCCTCTCTTTCTCCTCTTCCATTTTCGGCTCAAATAATCAAGAAAAACAAGAACAAAAATCAATCTAAACTATATTAATAATAAGGGTTTATATAGGATTAAACAAGGGTTGATTCAAGATACATTTAAGGGTTATTTGAGGCCCTAAAAGTCACGAAAAATCTGCCCAAAATCATCTTCAAAACCGAGTTCAAGAAGGGTATAAATCTCCATCTCTTTGTTTAATCTATCTTGTTTTTGTATATATTTAAAGATCTTTATCAAAAATCATGTTTTTCTTTGATTTTCTTCTTGATTTAAACTCAATGAGGGAAAGGTTGATAGATCCTTATCTCACATGTTCATGCATGTAAAGATCTAGAGAAAGGATTCAATGATTCAACAAGAACAAGACCCAAGAGTTGTTGTAAGATTTGTTGCTAAATGGGTTTATAGATTTGATTAAAACTGATATTTTTATAAAATAAACACCAATATATTCTGAGATTTTTCATAAAAAGAAAGCTTTTATGTTGTTAAATGATAGATCTATAAAGATGGGTATTGAAAAGTGTTGATTTGAATGCATGCATGTTAGATCTAAGAAAGTTGAATCTTGTTGTTGGATTATGAGATGGATATGGACTTGTATTAAGTGAAAAATATGTTAAAAGAAGTATAATAATCTGGAAATTTGATGTTGAGAGATATAAAAATAAAGTAATAATCTTGTAAATGATGAACTCAAGTGTTAAATAAACAAGAATGGTCATTGGTGAGTTGTTATAATCAAAGACATTCTGACAGAAATAATTTTCTGTCTTAAATCGGGTGAACTGCACATGTGAGGGCCGTTTCAAACAAAACTTTCAAAATAAAAGTCGTAGATGAAAGAGTTAAGTTTAACCTCCAACTGGAATCACTCAAAAATACTAAACCAAACAAAAGATATGATTTTTCTACCAAAGGTGGTCAAAACTGGATTTTTGTCTTAATGTTGAGTCAACTTTGACGATTTTTAATTTCTTAACTAATAGGTTTCAGAAGTTTAAACTTGGTGTGAACTGAGTTCAAAGTGTCCCTAACTTAAAATAAAATTGGGAGATTTTTCTTAAATGTTCATCATAGAAATCTTTTATAAAATATTTTGGGTCGCATAGCAGCAAGCATTCTGACCAACTTTGGTTTTGAAATTTTTAGAGGTAGTAAACAATGTCTAAAAATTTAGCAAAAATTCTCATAAATATAGGACACATATATGTCTCTGTATAAAAATCACCAATGTCCAAATAATTCAACTTAACCAAGAATGACTACTCAACATTTCATGAAAATAAGTGTTAAAACAGAAAATTCCAAGTAAAAGTTCTTCACAACAAAATAAGCTAGAAGTCACTAGATTGCAACTTTAATCAACTCCAACAATCTCGTAACAAAACGTATTATAAACCTACTGAGAATATGTCAAATAAAAGTTATAAAACTTAACTTAGTTATTAAATGGCAAAGACAAGCCTACAAGTCACTAATTCGGTTCATATAAGCACTAACCGAAAGCTTTAATTTGCACACATCACACCACCACCACTATCACGACTTAAGACACCAAATATAATGAACATTCTGTAAATAATGAAATAAGGATGAAAATCCATTTTGACGCATTTGAATTGCTTGAAAAATGAGGCTAAAATCACTATTTCGGTAAACGATTTATAAGCTTAGAATCCTCAAAATGAGCGAGACACAAGAGAGGTTGAATTGATATGATTTTTCCCATGATAAAAGTTGCCTAAAAGGCCTGAGATTTTTAGCCAAAAAGTTATGTGGTGATTTCTAAGAATTTCTATTAATTATTAAATTTAAATGATAATTAAAAAGGTAAATAAATAAATAAATAAATTATATAAATCATGAAATTGGTTAAATAATCACAACCAATGATGAAAGTGACTAAAACCTACTGAAGTAAAATCATTTCAAGTCAAAGAACAAATGTCATATAATTTAGAAATAATTAAGTAAGTGAAAATCACTAATTAATAACTATTTTTAAATTAATAGAAAAATTACATAAATAATATATATATCACAATACTCTAAGTTAAAAAGCATAATAATCAGAATATAACTCAACTATAATTATTTATAAATTACAAAGGCAACTATGATCCTTAAAAGTATTTTTAAGGAATTATTTAATTACTAGATCGATAAAATGAATAAATAATTAAATAAATAATATTAAATTGAATAAATGATTATAAATCAGAAAATATTCATGAATACCAACATTATAAAGTTTCTAATGCCAAATGACATAATTAAGCAAAGCGTACAATGGGAACCATGATAATCAAAGGCAAGTTACCGAAATTCTAACAACTTATAACTACATGTATAATGAAAGTGACCCTTTTTACACCAACACTCTCTACAACCAAAAAGATGCGAATATTAACAATATACTTGGACCCCAAAATTTATGACAACATAATGAAAGTGGCATTTCTTAGTGATGGCTTAAGATAGGAACTTATGTATATTAGTCCTATCGTAGGGATAGTCTTGGCTCGAAATGTGATTGAGGAATATGACGAATATATGATCAAGGAAGCGATAGATGGGAAGTACCCATTTTGGATAAGTGAATATAATATGCGGCATATCAAGGTGAGTCATAGCCCCATTTCAAACTCTTTTATATGTTTTACTTGCGGGGTGAAAAGCATGATTAATTAAAATGACTTTCTCTTATGAAATGATTCTTTGAATAATGATAATGATATGGAATTATATTGTATGTTCAACGTGTTATATGTTATATGATGAGCTTGAGTACTGTCAAACGGTGGTCCCCTGTACACTACTATTAACTCATTGAGGCCTGTAGTTAGAAGGTTGCGCAACTAGGATTCGTCCCCTCACTCACCAAGATGGCAGCGGGTTGACTGGCCGCCTGAGTGGCCGCCCTCATCTCCGGTCTGCCTAGGGGTGCTCTAATCTACTTTTGTTATTGGTCGTCTCCATGGCACGACCCTTTTATTATCATTATTGCACGTGATTGACAGCATGTGCTTCTATTATCATATCTTCGGGACAAGTTATCATTATTATTATTTGGACGTGAAAGGGTCTTAGTAGTGGCTCAAGCATATACTCATCGAATTATGCCTTTGGCAGAATGGAAATTATCATTATTATGGATGGAAATTATGTTTTGAACATACGGTTTGGGTATTGAACCTTATATGGAATCTTGAAGGTTGTTGAAATTGGCGATATTGAAGTATTGATGACCGAATGGTTTTGGTATGATGAATGATTAATCGATTGATATATTTTTCTCTCACGATAAATGTGACAAATGAGAACTTTATAATTTACCATGGATTTCTCAACTCTTAAAATGGATATGTAACGAGATTTACTTAAAAACCTATGCACTCACCAACTACGTTTTCGTAGTTGACACTTTTCTTCATGCTTTTCAGGAATTAGCATAAGCTTTGAGGAATTATATGCATCATGATTGTTTGCATTGCACTTCGGAGTCAAAGATCAAACCTTGTGACGGGCAATGGAATCCGCCTTGATCATTGTAGTATATCATCTCATGTATTTGTTATTTGTTTTGTGGACTCAATATCCAAGTATGGTAGACGTATTGTACTTGGGAGTTGGTTCACATGCATGTGCATTGTAAAATTATTTTTATCAAATAAAGCTATGGTGAATGTTATCTATTATCCTTTGTTTTGAATACTCGACTTTCTGTACATCTCATCGTTCCGCCTTAGTTGGGGTGTTACAGAAAATGGTATCAAAGCCTAAGGTTATAGAGAACATTGGGGTTCCTCCGGGAATTCCAAAACTATAGCCACTTTTCAAAACGAATTTTTATAGTCGAGTCGAGCATAAGGTTAAGCGGGCTAGTTTGAGCTTTACATGGTAGGACCCTAATTAAACGTAGGTCATGAACTACGTTTAATTATGAGAGGACCATGTAAAACTCAAACGGCCACTTAGACTTATGTTCAAAAGGATTCCTTTCAAAAAAAAAAAAAAAAAAAGATCTTTATTAAAACCATTTTTATGAGCATACGTGTTGCATTTAGACATTCACCTAAGCATATATAACGATTCGAGACTTTCTTTACTTGAGGATTATGCTAGTTTAATAGAATTCCCCTTTTGCACATTAGAAGTGAAATGAATATAAGGTTGAAAGGTATTCGTTGATACATGCTACTCTATGCTATAACATGTGAATTTGGGCATGATTTGATTGCAATGTGAAAGTTTATAATGTGCAATGTGAAAGTTGTAACATGCAATGTGAAAGTTGTAATGTGCAATGTGAAAGTTTGAAATATCAATGTGTGAGTTTGGAATGTGCAATGTGAGATTATGGGAGAAATGCATGCGTAAAAGCCTTATGATTCATGATGTTGAACTTTAAGTTGCATATGCACTTTAAAATAATGAGATTATTATAAGGCACGAAATCATTTTGGGGTATGACTTGTTCAAATTATTGAGTAACGATGTTGATTATTTATGATTGATTTGAAAGAGAATACGGGCATGACGAGTTGATATGAAATTTCATGGACGATATGGATATAAGAGCCTTTACTCTCTAAGTTTGAGCTATTTGAAACTAGTGCGTGAACATTTTGATGATTTAGTAGTCATGCCTTTCTATTGAGATAATTATTGCGCCCTAAGGTTGAGCTAATTGAGGGCTAGTGCATGAACGATTTAATGATTATATAGTGGTGCCTTATCATTGAGATAGTTATTATGCTCTAAGGTTTGACTATTGAGAACTAGTACCTGCTAGATATGATGACAATGTGGTTAGTCCTTACTACTGATATAGATATTGCGCGTTGAGATATGACCGCTTGAGAACTAGTGATTGGCCCTGAGAAATTCATTATGAATTAGAAATTTCCTAAGTATGAAAGTTGCCATTAAGTACCCCTCCAATCCAATATTCGTTCACTAGTGCTCTTTTGAAATTATCCCACATTCTATTTCTTATGACACCACTATTCATTATGGACCTACGACAATGCGATATCACCGGTGGAGCATCTTCTCACGAACGTTGGACGATATACTCTAAGAATTGTAGTCCCAAGATATGACGCAACTCTATCCCCTCAGATACTACGCATAACCTTTGTATCCGATCTGAGATGGTGCGAAGCATATGGAAACGTCGAATGAAGTTAGAGACGTATGAAAGACGAGCGGTATTAAAGCCATATGACAATACAACGACACTAGTAGGACGCATTCCCATATATATTCTAGACGACACGTCCTGAGAATGGTAACCCTGAAATTTGGTGCGATATTTCTATTCTAACACGTATACGCAAACAACAATCTATATTCTAAGCCGGTGCGACATATATTGAGTCGTCGAAAGTCGGAGTCCATTGGGCAACGAAAGACATAGAAGTGATTTCTTTAACTCGCGCAAGGAGTCCAA
>CM067171.1:52254364-52295383 GCA_034093135.1 Erigeron breviscapus | reverse complement strand
ATTGGTTGAATCAATTGTCAAATAAAGTAGTTTGGAAAATAGGGTGGAACGCTTTGAATCTCTCCTTGACAATTAAATTAAAATAACGTAAAAGACCAACTCGAAAAGGTAAAGGTAAAACTGCAACAATAATAGTAAAGATCATCCACCTTGACTTCGCTAGACTTCAAACATGATTGCATTCAATTAAGACCAAATTCATTAAGAGTTGACAAGATAATCGTGAAAGGATAAAATGCTCGCGTGGTACCACCAACCGCTCACAAATCACCCAAACACCTAATTGCTAGTTTAATTACCCAAGCCGGTACCACCAATGCCTAGACAACCTTATCAACAATTAGTTTACTAGATTAACACATTACCAATCGTGCCTATGTGAATTAAAACGTGGTACCACCAACCGTTTCTCAACACGTTGACAATATTATTCCTTTTATTAAAATGACATTCACTATCATACCATGAACTAGTGATAATTGCTCATAGACAAGCAACCGTTTGAAAATCACATATGTGTCCAACTAGTACCACTAACGAAGAACACACATGCCACCAACATCATAATAATAAAAATAAAGGAATTAAATCATCAAGATCTCAACACAACGATAATAGAAATCAACTCTTTGAATTAAAACATATAGCAATCACATCATTCGTCTAGTTTCATCAAGGTGGATGGTCGAAAGATTAGCCACTCATGATTTAATTGAAATAATAATCAAAATAAAGGAAGAACATGATATACCAATCGTTCTTTGAAATTGAAATTGCAACACAATAAAATAGATACGATCCAAGTGGGTGCACGTGAATCTTCAATGAATCGGAAGATTATGAAGTCTTGAATTGATCCTTGAAGGTGTTCCTTGAAGTGCAGCTCTTAGAAAGAAAAGTTCATACTTTGGGAATTAGGTTATTTCTTCTATTTATACCTCCCTTCAATTGGTGCAAAAGCTGCCCAAAACCCTTCAGTGCCGTACCATCACTGCGGCGCAGTGGGCGAGTAACGCCCCCACTGCGTCGCAGTGCAATCTCACTGCCCCAATGGTGCTCTTTTGTCAAAGCTGACTGCGGCGCAGTGGGCACATGCATATCCCACTGCGTCGCAGTGTATATACACTGGTTGAATCCTCTTTTTTTCACTTGCTGACTGCGGCGCAGTGGGCCCGTTCACCACAACTGCGTCGCAGTACAATCTCACTGGTCTCGATGCCTATTCCCATAATGATGACTGCGGCGCAGTGAAGGCAAACTTGCCCACTGCGGCGCAGTGTAAATACACTGGTCTCAAATGGCCACACAACAACACATGAAGACTTGCATAATTTCTATCTCTTTTCACCTGTCGAACTCTCCAATCATCATCATGGCCTCACAATTACTCGAAATTGCACCAAATGGAAACGTCACCTGTTTAGAGCCTGAAACCACTAACAAAACCCATAAACGCACCAAATGCCAACAAAATCGACTAAAAACATATAATAAAGAGGCCAATAACGATGTGGACAATGGGTATAAATTGGTCACATCAAATCCCCCCACACTTGAGCATTGCTTGTCCTCAAGCAAATCCAACATTTAAAGAAAAAGTAATCCTTGGCAAAGAAGCTAAATAAACAATTACGAGTATCAAAAAGAAGCAACACCAAGTATGTCAATGACAAAGAAGTTGGGTGAATCAGTTTTAATCTTAAATGAAAACCCGAAATGTTTGACAATATCTGAACAATCCACAAGCCTCAATAACACGACTATGCACAAGTGAAACAAACGAACCTATCAATATCATAGAACTCCAACGAACTTACTTTTGGGGTTGAATATATCAAGAATCACTCATAGCGCAGTCGTGATGCATATCTTACCATAGGCTTGAACAAGGATCATAGCTCCACCGACATGGCGTAAGCACCAAGTACATCATCAAAATATGGCATATAAGTTGGTTGTATAGTTAGGCTAAGGTATATGTAACGGATATTTACAATGAGTAAGGGATTGTAGGTTAGAAATGAAAGGAAACAATCAAAAGTATAAGGTGTGTATGAAATATGAACAAAATAGTCTAATCAAAACCCGTACCATTGATTGCCAACAAACCATGAACCCATAAATTGCTCATCCGCCAAGACACCTCAAAAATACCAAGCAAACTCGACACCAATGTGGTGTATCAACTTAAAAACAACCAAACCCTCCAATCTTAATGATTAATCACAACTCTAGACATATAAAAATGAGAAGTACCCACTAGTAGCCCAAGTTCTTTTTTTTTTCTTTTTTTTTCTTTTTTTTTTAATTGAATAATAATCACTCTTTCACTTTTCTCTTTTTTCTATTATTGAACCACTTTTACTCTACTAGTAGGCACCCTCTTACAATGATGATCATGTCTAAACACTTACTTCCTTTTTAACAATCCAACACATTCCCATAGACCAACGATATTCCACCGACACCCCATTGAAGCTCTCCCAAACCGTCCAACAAACCAATGACAATCAATGGCCCCCCAGATTAGACTATCGGTATAGTAAGGTATGATTAGGTAAAATTTACATAAATGAGTGTATATATTCAATGGAAAAGGCTAAGTTAAAAAGATGTATAAGAAAGGTAGTAAAAGAAAGAAAGATGTATATGTAAGTGAGTATAAGTATAGTAGGGGTAAGAATATACAAAAGGAAAAGTGAAAATAAAGAAAGAAAGAAAAGTATGGGTCAAACCTATATGCCAATTCGTCATCCGATGTACTTTTATCACAAAAGTGATCTCACTGCGGTCTCGTCACGATCACAAGGCCAAGTTCTAGCTCAACACATCACCGGCACACTCAAATCAAAGAGAAGAACCCGGTAATGGAATAAATTAACCTTAAATTCGCACATCTTAGTGCAGAGTTCGAAATGGAACCCTTACTCCCGAATAAATCCAAGAGCCTAAGAGAGGGACAAATTACAAGGCAATCAAACCAAAACCGTAAACACCAAGCACATCTATATATGAACAATGAATCTCACAACTTTAGGTGTTTGGGAAATTTAGAGTATGCAAGTAATGTTATCAATCCACAAGGATTAGCCCAATAACCGTTCAGAACACATTTCGCCGATTAAATTTGTACCAAGGAAAAATTTTTGTAGTAAAATTGCTCATTAAGGTATTATGAATTAAGTGACAAAAGCAATTTACCACAAGGACAAGCTCAACAGAAGTTTCAAATCATATCATCTTCCGTCATCCTACCAAATCGAAACAACCATTCTCAAACATGCACATCATAGTTCAGAGTTCAAGATAGAACCCTTACTCTTGGATAGAAACCCAAAAGCCTACGAGAGGGACACATCCACAAGAACGGCTAAAATCTCAATGGCAAGACAACAAAAGTGATGTACCCGGTAGCTAACACCTATTTGCCACCCCCCCCACACTTAAGATGGACAATGCCCTCAATGTCCATATTCGGTCAAACAAAGGTAAATAGGGGTAAGCAACATAGAAAAATTAGAGCACATACCGGAATAAGGACCGTGTGTGAACAATGTCAATAAAGATGCCAATCAAAAATATAGCGCTGAACTTACTGCCAGCATATGCACATGACATCACAGTGAGCTACTAACACGATCACACAATCAAACAAATCCAACTGGTCCTCCCCCCATACTTGGGTTCCACTAGGTATTGTCATCAAACTGATAGATGTTAGAAATCCAAAAATAGTGATAAATTGTAATAAAGATTAGAAGACATTCTTGTAGTTAAGTCATAGATAGATGATTACTAAGGTTGAGGGGCTAATTGTGATAATTAGCAAAGTTGTATTGTTAGACTATAAATAGCCCTCATACCTTAGAAATCATAACACTGATCATAACAACCTTTCATTTTCACACACAATTAATTCCAATCATTCAGTTGATACGATCTTTCTCTCTCAAAACACACACACACACACCAAGAACACACACTCACCAACCGCCATTGTTGATTCGAATTCAGAGCTTAAATCGTGTTATAACAAGTGGTATCAGAGAGAAACATCAATCTGATGACGATCCATAACTGAATTCAATCACAATTTCATCAAAATCGAGCTAAATCTCAAATTCTGTTCGAAATTTCACACCTACTGGTTCTTCAAAATTCACACATCAAATCTCATAAAATCATAATTGTTTGTTCATCAATAGATTCGTGGCTATTGATAACATAATCCTGTCAAGTTTCAAGTTCCAATTCGATCTAAATCTCTAGATTGAATTTTGAGTTTTGGCGCGTAATTTCAGGGATTTGAATCTGTTGTGTTTTGTGTTGAATTTTGTTCAAATTCGTGTTTCGGACGTGATTTGAAACAGTTTGGAAGTGATTTCGTGATCTAACTCCTAGTAATTGTTAAGAAATCGAAGTTTTAAAAACTCATCAATGGAGTTTTTCTGGAATTGTTTTCAGTTGAAGAAGATGACCAAGACCGTTTTAATTCAGTGCTTAGTGGTTTGTTAAGACGATCCTAATAAGATCGTATTAGCAAAAAGTGTGTTGTGGAAGTGTTGATTCTGGCTAACTAATCCAAAAGGATTGGTTTGGTCATTTCAATCACTTGAAAGTTTTGTGAAAGAAATCAAGATCGTCTCATTTTTTACCCAGAACGAACTTAAATCAAGATCGTTTCACCTAAGACGATCTTCACCTAAACCGTTTCAATTTTTGTACTTAGCCAAAATTTCACCTAAGACGATCTTCATTCAAGATCGTCCCAGTCTTCAAAATCGTTTCATTTTGATACTTAGCCAAAATTTCAACAAATTTTTTCAAGACGATCTTCAAACAAGATCGTCCTAGTTTTTCAAGACCGTCTCAATTCTTATACTTAACCAAATTTTATTCAATTGTTCCAAGACGATCTCACCAAGAACATTTTAACAAGATCGTTTCATACTCTATTCAATCAAGATCGTTTCAATAGCCTTGTTAATCAAGATCGTTTCATCTACCTGGTTCAATCAAGATCGTTTCAACTTACTTGTTAATCAAGATCGTTTCCTACCTTGTTAATCAAGATCGTTTCATACCTGGTTCAATCAAGATCGTTTCAATACCTTGTTAATCAAGACCGTTTCATTTCATTTTCTTAACAAGATCGTTTCATTCAAACTTTCAATTCAAATCAATCTCAAATGGCTTCTCGTGAAGCATTGGCATTAGGTTCTGATACAAGACCTCCAGTTCTCTACCGTGGTTCTTACGGACTATGGAAGAAACGATTCATGGATTATGTGGAGAGTCAAACAAATGGCCATATGATGAAAGAATCCATTCTGAAAGGACTTGCTGTTCATCTCCATCCCACTACTGGTGCAGTTATTACAACTCATGAACTTTTGAATGCTGAACAAAAGGATCGAACAGCGGCAGATAACAGAGCAAGATCATGTTTATACAGAGCTCTACCTGATGAAATCTATGGGTCTGTTGATTCCTATGATACAGCAAAAGAGATATGGGATGAGGTGGCAAGACAGATGGAAGGAGCTGATGTGACTTCAACAATCAGATTGACCAACATTTTGACTGAGTTTGATAACTTCTCCAAAATGCCAAATGAATCTCTTGAGGCAGTGTATTACAGATTCTGCAATGTGATTAATGAACTGAGGAAGAACAATGTCAAGAAGACTGAGATTGAGTTAAACATCAAGTTCATCAAAGCACTTGGTCAAGAATGGGAAGAATTTGGAACCCAAATCAAGCAACATCAAAACCTGACCAAGTTCACTATTCACACTCTATATGAATCCTTCAAGCTCAATGAAAACCAAGTCCTGAACAAAGCTTCATCGAACAAAATGCCGGAAGTTGTATCTTCTGATCCTTTGGCATTGATCGTTGAAAAGAAGATCTCTGAAGCTCTCAAAAGGCAAATGGTGGTTGTTTCTTCGTCAGATGAGGAGGGAGATGATGTGATGGCTACAAGAGATGGTGTATCAGACGAATTATATCAAGCTCTTGCCGCAGTAACCAAGCATTTCAAGAAGAGATATTTCAAAGCGAGGCCAACAAACAACAATCTCCGCACTTCTTCAACAAGTGCATTTCCAAAGAAGGAACACTATCATCCAAGGAGCAATGATCAAAGTGAAGCTACTGGTTCAAGATATGGTGATAAGAAGGAAGCATATGAGAAACAAGCTGGTGAAAAAGGGAAAACATCAGACAAAAGGTGCTACAATTGTGGAGTTCCTGGACATTTTGCTGTTGATTGCAAACAACCCAAGAAGCGGAACTATGAGTACTACAAACAGAAGATGCTATTAGCCAAACAGGTCGAAGCAGGACATGCATTGCTTGCCGAAGATGACAAATGGCTATTGCTCACTGATGATGAAGATCAAGATCTCTCCGCTAATGTTTGCTACATGGCGAGATTGGCCAAGAACAAAACCCTTGAAGCAGAAAGCACTGATGATGAATACCCTGATGATGAGGTAAATCTCGACTCTACTTTTTCTTCAATTAAGGACAAAGAGTCTTGTAGATTAGCTTTATCTAAATTAACAAATCATATCAGTTCTTTAGCCAACAACAACAACAAGTTGAAAAATAGTATTGCATTTTCAAAAAGTGAATTTTCAAATCTTCTTGAAGAACACTCAAAATTACTTTTTGAACATGATACTATTAAACAAGACTTTCAAGCATACAAAGACAAAATGTTGGTTAAAGAATGTGAGATGAATGTCACTCCTGATTCTAAATTATTACTAAAATGTCAAAATCTTGAAAAGACCATTCATGATCTTGAAAAAGCCAATCAAGATCTTGAAATTCAAAAGACCAATGAATGGCTTCGGGCAAATGCGAGACAAATGGACGTTGATATTCTCAATAAGAAGCTTCAAGAAGCTAAACCGAACAATGCTGAACTCGAAAGGAAGATTTCTGACTTAAATCATAATTGTTTTCTTAAAGGCATTGAGATTGAAAATCTTGAAAAACAAGTTGAGGAATTTAAAAAGAATATACTTTTCTATCAAGAAAAGTTATATAAAGTTGAACAAAATCCTTTCTTGAATTTCACTGCCTATTTCAACAAGTCAAAAATCGACAAAACAGAACTTCTTCACGGGTTGGGATTTGAGAATATCACACCATTGCAAAAAGCCAAAGACCAAATCGAACCCCTGTATGATGAAAAATTTCTTCGCCTTGGTATGATACAACAATTTATTCGTCCATTGGATGACGAATTTGAGACTGATGAAGTTGAGAGAATACCTAATCCAGATTTTTTGGTTAATTATGATGCAATCAATGATTCATACAAAACAAAGAAATCTTCAATTTTCAAATTGGAAGAAATTGAATCAAATTTTCAAAACCAAGAATCTGTTGGTACTTCACCTAAATCAACTAAAATGTATTTTCCAACCACAATTTTGGAAAAGCAAATAGAAGATTTACAACAGAAGGTGAAATCTCAACAAACAGTGATCAATCATCTAAAGTCTCAAAGTCCGAATCTAGAGGATAAATGTCTTGTTGTTAATACTAAGAAAGTTTGTGAGAATGTTTCTACTCAAACTGACCAAAGACCATCAGTAGAAAATTCTACCCAAACTACTTGTGATTCATCTACCAATACCCAGACCTTGACTGATTCTCTTGAATGTACTTGTCAAAACACTGCTACTTTTATAGCTGATGATTGTGTGCAATCTGATCTTTCTGATGAAGAACTTGCACATAGTTTAGTTTTGATATGGTACTTCTATAGGTTTTTCACATGCAACGATGTTAATGAGTTAGTTGTTCACCCTAAGACTAGTGCTAGTATAGGTGTTGATACGTCTACTCAATTTTCTTGTGAGACCAAAGATGTGTCAGTTCAAGTTGACCTAATTTCTGAGACTACCCATAATGTGAAGTTGGACACAAAGATTCCTGATTTCTCAAAATTTTCAAAACCAAGAATCTGTTGGTACTTCACCTAAATCAACTAAAATGTATTTTCCAACCACAATTTTGGAAAAGCAAATAGAAGATTTACAACAGAAGGTGAAATCTCAACAAACAGTGATCAATCATCTAAAGTCTCAAAGTCCGAATCTAGAGGATAAATGTCTTGTTGTTAATACTAAGAAAGTTTGTGAGAATGTTTCTACTCAAACTGACCAAAGACCATCAGTAGAAAATTCTACCCAAACTACTTGTGATTCATCTACCAATACCCAGACCTTGACTGATTCTCTTGAATGTACTTGTCAAAACACTGCTACTTTTATAGCTGATGATTGTGTGCAATCTGATCTTTCTGATGAAGAACTTGCACATAGTTTAGTTTTGATATGGTACTTCTATAGGTTTTTCACATGCAACGATGTTAATGAGTTAGTTGTTCACCCTAAGACTAGTGCTAGTATAGGTGTTGATACGTCTACTCAATTTTCTTGTGAGACCAAAGATGTGTCAGTTCAAGTTGACCTAATTTCTGAGACTACCCATAATGTGAAGTTGGACACAAAGATTCCTGATTTCTCAAAATTTTCAAACAAATCTAAAATTAATCAATCTCCATTGCAATTTTCTCTTTCAAAAGATTTCACGAAGGTTGATTTTGATAAATTCATGGAGGGAGAATATATTTTTGATTCAGAAACTGAGAAAAAGATTGAATCTACCAAAATCAAAATGGAATCTCAAAAACCATCGTCCAAAGCTCCAACTTCATATTACTCAAAGAAACGAGTTAAGACCAAACTCGTCAAGACTGAAACAAAGACCATTGCTACACCTGTGAAACATGTCAAAAAGGAACAAGCTGAAACCCCACACACAACAAAGTACACCAAAGTGAAACTTCCGAAAGACTATCCTAATGCTTCTAAATCTAGCTCTCAATCTAGCCTTAAACCTAAGGTGTCTAAGTCTAGCTCAAATTTGCTAACTAAGGATGCATCTAATGGTTCAACTAGATATAGGGATAGATATGGGTGGTTTTCTCATGATAAACCAAAGAAGCAAGAAGTTTCCTCACCACCAAAAGATACCAAAAAGATGAAAGTTTTTAAAACTCCTCGTTCTAATCTTTGTAACTTCAATTCAACAGGTGGAAAGAGCTTAATTAGTGATGCTAAATGGGTTGCTAAGTCATTAGAACCTAAGATCACTAGTAATCAGAAAGAGGTTGAGAAAGAGAAGAATAGAAGGAGGAGAAAAGCTGTTAATCGATGGAAAGGTGTTTCTGTTAAACAAAACAATTCTGATTTGTCAATAAATGTTGGTTGTGCCAAGGCAAGGCCTTGTGAGCTTGTAAACAATTTTAATTCCTGTGTGGTGGATACAAATGTTTGTAGACATGTTACCTTTAAGTCTTGTGTGAATGTTCGTACATTTTATTCAAATATGTTTGTTGATAATATGCGTGTTGATGCTTATGTTGATTCAATAACATGTTTGAATGCACATCCTAAGTTATATACCCTGCCTGTTTTATCTAACCAAAAAGGACCCGTTTTCAAGTGGGTACCTAAAAATGGTTAAATTTCTTTGATTGCAGGAAATAACCATCTGTGTTTGGATACTCGATTCCGGGTGTTCGAAGCACATGACTGGAAATAAATCTTTGCTGAAGAATTTTGTTGAAAGATTCATGGGAACTGTTCGCTTTGGAAACAACAATTTCGCTCCTATCTTAGGTTATGGGGACATTGAACGAAATGGGATTACAATCAAGAAAGTTCACTACGTTGAAGGTTTAAGTCACAACTTGTTCAGTGTTGGACAATTCTGTGATAACAATCTTCAAGTTCTTTTTCGAAAATCCCTTTGCAAAGTCCAAACCTTAGATGGAGTTGATATCCTTTGTGGCGATCGTGACGATAACCTTTTTACCGTCAATCTTGATGATAACCAACCAACCGATAATATCTGTCTCATTTCAAAGGCTACTTCGAAGAATTCTTGGTTATGGCATAGAAGGCTCTCTCATCTGAATTTCCAGACAATCAATACTTTAGTCAATAAGCATCTTGTTGAAGGCTTACCTGACTATAAGTATGAAAGTGAGCATGTCTGTCCTTCTTGTGCTGTTGGGAAAATTAAGAGAGTTTCTCATAAACCGAAGAAATCTCCAAATTCTTTGGCACCTCTTCATTTGCTTCACATGGATCTTTGTGGGCCGATGAAAGTACAAAGCCGAAATGGGAAGAAATACATCCTGGTTATTGTTGATGATTATTCAAGATATACTTGGGTTAAGTTCCTAGCATCCAAAGATGAAACAACTCAGATGTTGGTAGATTTCATCACCATTACTCAAGTAAATCTTCAACTTCCAGTTCGTTACATCCGTTCGGATAACGGTACTGAATTCAAGAATGCTGTTTTTGATGAATTCTGCAAATCCAAAGGGATTACTCATCAATTCTCAGCAGTTCGAACCCCACAACAAAACGGTGTTGTTGAAAGGAGAAATCGATCGCTGGTGGAAGCAGCAAGGACAATGCTTGCTTATTCCAAATTGCCATCCAACATGTGGGCTGAAGCTGTTGACACTGCTTGTCACACTCAGAATCGGTCCATTATCAATCAGCGGTTCGAAAAGACTCCTTATGAGGTTGTTAACAAACGGAAACCCAACATCAACTACTTTCATATATTTGGGTGTGTTTGTTACACGTTGAATGATCGGGAGAATCTTGGAAAGTTCGAGAAGAAAGGTGATGAAGGATACTTTGTTGGTTATTCCAAAACATCAATTGCCTACCGAATCTACAATCGCCGAACAAACACAATTCAAGAAACAATGAATGTGTGGTTTGATGAGATGTCAGGCATGATTTTTGAACAAGAAAGCTTGCTACCAACAAGTATGGATTCAAGTGCTTCAAGTCCTTCTACAAGGAATTCTACCTTAGCTTCTAAATTCAAGAAATTTCCAACTCCAACCAGTGATGAATTAGATATTCTTTTTGAAGAATTCTATAATTCAAAACCGGTTCATGATCAAGAACCTCAGATCATCGTTGATCCAATTCCAAACAATGAACCTATTCATAATCACGATCCAGCTCCTAACAACACTCATGAATCAGCATCAAGTTCTTCTGAGCAAAGATCATCTTCAAATAATTCTATTCCATCATCCTCTCCTGAGAATCCTTCTCAAGTGAATGTTCAAGAACAACCTTCTCAATTCACTCAGACTACCAATCCCCTGAACACTCCGAATGTGTATGTGCCACTTGACTTTGATCATCCAGCATATGAGGAAAGAGTTATACCAAGTTATGACTCTATCTCTCAACAAAACTCAAGTTTCAATGATGATGATGTTGATCTTCAAGAACAAGATCCACTTCCTCATGCTCACAAGTGGACACGTATGCAGAAAGACCATCCTACTGATCAGATAATTGGAGATCCACAAGCAGGAGTAACTACTCGTACTTCAGTGAATGAGTGTCTTGTTGCACTTTCTCTTAGCAATATTGAACCCAAAACGGTATCTGAAGCTCTTAAAGATCCAGAGTGGGTTAAGGCAATGCAAGATGAACTCGCTCAATTTGAAAGACTGAAGGTATGGAGGTTAGTTCCAAATCCTAGAAAAGCTGATCCAATCGGAACGAAGTGGATATTCAAAAACAAAAAGGATGAGAATGGAGTGGTAGTAAGGAATAAAGCTCGACTTGTTGCAAAGGGTTATTGCCAACAACCTGGTGTTGATTTCGACGAAACTTTTGCTCCAGTAGCAAGAATGGAGGCCATTCGAATTTTCTTAGCTTATGCCGCATTCCGAAACTTCACTGTGTTTCAAATGGATGTGAAAACTGCTTTTCTGAATGGTGACCTCAAAGAAGAAGTCTACGTTGATCAACCTGAAGGTTTTGTTGATTCTCAAAGACCAAACCATGTCTACAGGTTAGACAAGGCTCTCTATGGTCTTAAGCAAGCACCCCGAGCATGGTATGATTCCTTAACTACTTTCTTGCTTAAAGGTGGATTTACCAAAGGCATAATTGACCCTACCCTGTTCATTCGCAAACAAGGTAAGCATGTTCTACTAGTTCAAATATATGTTGATGACATTATATTTGGGTCGACCAGTCAAACATTTTGCAGAAACTTTTCATCTCTAATGGTCAATCATTTTGAAATGAGCATGATTGGGGAAATGAATTACTTTTTGGGTCTTCAAATCAAACAATTACCAACTGGTATTTTTATATCACAAGGTAAATACATAAATGACATGTTGAAAAAGTTTGATATGACTTCATGTTCTTCAATTTCTACCCCAATGGCTGCTCGAACAACCATTAATACTGATGCAAATGGGAAACCATTTGACCAAAAGAGATACAGAAGTATGATTGGTTCATTGTTGTACCTAACAGCATCTCGCCCAGATATAATGTTTGCAACATGTATGTGTGCTAGATATCAAGCTGCTCCAACTGATTTACATTATCAAGCTGTGAAACGAATCTTTCGTTATCTGAAGGGTACACCTGATTTAGGTCTCTGGTATCCAAGGGATACTGGATTCAATCTAACTGCCTATTCAGATGCAGATCATGCAGGTTGTAAACTTGATCGCAAGAGCACTTCCGGTACTTTACAATTTTTAGGAGACAAAATTGTGAGTTGGTCTTCCAAGAAACAGAATTGTGTTTCACTATCAACGGCTGAAGCAGAATACGTGGCTGCAGCTAGTTGTTGTGCTCAAGTTTTATGGATGAAGACTCAACTGACTGATTATGGTCTGACATATGATCATATTCCTATCTATTGTGATTCTCAGAGTGCCATTGCAATTGCAGTCAACTCAGTAAACCACTCTCGATCAAAGCATATTGATGTTAGATATCATTTTCTCAAAGATCATATTGAGAAAGGTGACATCGAACTCTACTTTGTGGGAACTGAATTTCAACTTGCAGATTTGTTCACAAAACCGTTGGACGAAAAGAGGTTTAATTTTCTGATCTCCAAGCTTGGTATGTTAAATCTTAAACCTTAATTCTTTTTCAATTGAAGGAATTCTTGAAACATTTCAGAAAACAAAATACAAAATTGAAAAATTTCAAAAATAAACAAAAAGATTTTTTTAGAGGCTTGCATATACTATGTATGCAACCCGTTCTTCAATGTTTTATTTAATTAAAGTGTAATGGCTTGCATATACTATGTATGTAACCCGTTCTTAAATGATATATTTATTGATAAAACACATTGTTATTATACATATAAATTGATATAAGAAAACAAGGAATCGAACGCCTTTGTGTACTCCCTTGTTCTCTCATATTGTACTAATTGATTGAATTTTCAATTTACTTAAATGTTTTTTAAATTGCCTCCAACATGTTGTTGTAAGATGCGACGGATTGAACGCCTTTGTGTACTCCCTTGTTCTCTCATATTGTACTAATTGATTGAATTTTCAATTTACTTAAATGTTTTTTAAATTGCCTCCAACATGTTGTTGTAAGATGCGACGGATTGAACGCCTTTGTGTACTCCTTAGCTATCTTACTACCAACATTGTTGTTGAAGCAAAACTTTGTGTTTCTTTTTGATTTCGCAAAATCAATTTTTGCTCCACCTTTCTATGAAAACCATTTTTGATATATTCTTGCATAGATTAAGGGGGAGTTTGTGATTTCAAAAATTCTCAAACTTCAAATGTGTTTCAAACTTTTTCATTCACACATTTGATGTTTTTCCAATGATTTTTAATCAAATGGAGTTCGGTGATTAGTTTGCACATGAGCGATAGGTATTTCTCAAAATTTACTCCATGAATTTCTTCATCGCCGATGAGTTCTAACCCCGGAGTATTCACTTCTTTCATTAGATAGTGAGAGTATTTTGAGTGATGTTGATTTCGTGCAACTAGAATGGAGGGAGTAAAGTCGAAAAGTGAGAGGTTAAGGTGATTTGTTGTGAGAAAAGGGATAACAGAAATATTACCCTTCCCAAAATTCTCAAAAGCCGGGTAAAACACGTTTCTATCAGATGTCATTTGTTGATATCTTGATATTGAAGAAGTCTTCATGGACCCAGTGAAGCAATGCACATCTCTACCTAACCACTCAAGTGTTTCTTATCAAATACTTGTTTTATTCTCACGGAGATTTTCACACTTCTATTGACTCTTCTTTTGGAAGATGTTGATATTGAAAAAGGGCGACATTCTGCTCCAGTCCCCGACTTCATTTGATCACATTGTGTCTAGAGCAAATTTAATTGATCATTAAATTGATCATCTTTCATTCTTTTAGGACACACTAGCGTCATATCTTTGTGATATAATTGCTTATCTCTGTGATATAGCCGGAACATTCGTAGTGATATCTTTATTGATATTCCACGATGATCGAATGGAAATCCTACCAATGCTAACATCTTTTCCAACATTGAACGTAGGTCTCATAATTACATTTATGTGATTATTGAGCTAACGAGAAATCTAAGTGACCTCGGTTTTCCCTAAAAGTCTTTACGGATAAAATTGTGGTTATCAAATGCTTCGGTAGTGTTAACCATGATTTATATTCTTTGAAGCAATCTAGTGGTTGAAAAGCCGCAGACCGAACTATGTTAGAGACTTGTTTTGTGCATATCTCAATGATACATAGGAAATCCGAAAAATGTTATACATTTCTATCGGTCATTTCATTAATCCTTTTGATTTTTGAACATGTAAACGGATCATTATTATCCGGTTTCATTTCTCTTAACACAAACACAGAAACCACCAACACCATGATATATTGTTTGTCCCAACAACTTCAATCTTACATTTTAGTCACCCATAGGATTTCTTGGGTTGGGCTACTAGGTTGGGTTGATATTTTGATGGTTGACATTTCTCCATGTCTTCTTATTCCTTGTGACACTTAATCAATCGCATTTGTGCATAATGACATTGATTCCCAATTTTGTCATTATGAGGGGGAGAAAATATTATGATTGATTCATAGTCTTTGTCAACTGAGCTTTTGTTTCGGGAATGAATTTGGTATTGTCTTCAAATGACAAGAATGGAATGAGAGTCTGTGTTCCATCAATATTTCTATCTCTTTCAAAGGCATAGTTGATGATAGAAATGGAATAAGAGTCTATGTTGAGAAATTTTTGTAAATTGGTTGTTTCAAATGGGTTTAGGCTTATCAAAACGTGTGTATAAAGGGAGAAAATTGTTCATGATGTGTCTGCATTGACCTTAGAGATTTGAATGAAACCAAAGATGAAAAGATTTTCACTCAAGACGCTTCAAAAAGTTCAAAGATGCTCCAAAATGGTTATACTCATGAATTGAGGGGGAGCATGATTACTTCATAAGAATTTCATTCAAAGTTTATTCAAAGGCTTACTCTCCAAAGTGTTAGAGTTGATATGACAAAGATCAAAGCTTCAAAAAGTTCAAAGATGCTCCAAAATGGTTATACTCATGAATTGAGGGGGAGCATGATTACTTCATAAGAATTTCATTCAAAGTTTATTCAAAGGCTTACTCTCCAAAGTGTTAGAGTTGATATGACAAAGATCAAAGCTTCAAAGAGATTGAAAGAGTTGATTAGAAGATTCAAGACAAAGAAGTAAAGCTTCAAACGAGAATTCATCAAACATACTTCCTTCAAGATCTTCAAAGTCATACAACAACATTCTGTCAAGAAACTCCAATGCATAAATCAAGGGGGAGAGTTCATATTCATGAAACTTCATTTCAAGAAAGATGAGATTCGTTCAAGAATTAAAACTGAAGAATCAAAAAGTTGAATGTTACTCAAGAATCGAAGATTGAAGAATCAAAAAGTTGAATTTCACTCAAGAATCGAAGATTGAAGAATCAAAACCAAGATTCATCTCTTCCGCACTTCAAAAGACAACTCTGATTCAAGATTCATCAATTCTCAAAGATTCAAGCCGAACATGCATTCATCATTCTCTGTTAAAAAGGACATTGAGAATCTTCATATGATTTAACTTCAAGAAGTCCAAGATCAAGACTGAATCAAGTTCTACAAAGACAAAAGAAAAAGCTTTGAAGACTTGTTTCAACATTCCAATTGTCTTCACCACCGGGCTCATCAATTTCAAGACAAGATAACACGTACTTCATTCATTACAATAAATCACTAAGGGGGAGAAAATATTATGATTGATTCATAGTCTTTGTCAACTGAGCTTTTGTTTCGGGAATGAATTTGGTATTGTCTTCAAATGACAAGAATGGAATGAGAGTCTGTGTTCCATCAATATTTCTATCTCTTTCAAAGGCATAGTTGATGATAGAAATGGAATAAGAGTCTATGTTGAGAAATTTTTGTAAATTGGTTGTTTCAAATGGGTTTAGGCTTATCAAAACGTGTGTATAAAGGGAGAAAATTGTTCATGATGTGTCTGCATTGACCTTAGAGATTTGAATGAAACCAAAGATGAAAAGATTTTCACTCAAGACGCTTCAAAAAGTTCAAAGATGCTCCAAAATGGTTATACTCATGAATTGAGGGGGAGCATGATTACTTCATAAGAATTTCATTCAAAGTTTATTCAAAGGCTTACTCTCCAAAGTGTTAGAGTTGATATGACAAAGATCAAAGCTTCAAAGAGATTGAAAGAGTTGATTAGAAGATTCAAGACAAGATAACACGTACTTCATTCATTACAATAAATCACTAAGGGGGAGAATGTTAGAAATCCAAAAATAGTGATAAATTGTAATAAAGATTAGAAGACATTCTTGTAGTTAAGTCATAGATAGATGATTACTAAGGTTGAGGGGCTAATTGTGATAATTAGCAAAGTTGTATTGTTAGACTATAAATAGCCCTCATACCTTAGAAATCATAACACTGATCATAACAACCTTTCATTTTCACACACAATTAATTCCAATCATTCAGTTGATACGATCTTTCTCTCTCAAAAACACACACACACACACCAAGAACACACACTAACCAACCGCCATTGTTGATTCGAATTCAGAGCTTAAATCGTGTTATAACAATAGACCTGTCCAACTTCAAACAGCAAGCACAACCAAATATCCATACAAAAACTCAAACTAATCTAAAGTCTCATGCAGAAAATTAAAGAAACAAAAGAAAAGAATACAAATGTTTCATCACCCCGTAGGGTGGATACCAAACAAAAATAAATAACAGTCATCCAAATCATAACCAAGCACATATGATTCCATCCCACGGTCACTGAAACTGGCCATGATAGCCATAGGGAAGTCCGGATGTATCAAAAAGATCGGTGACCCAAGTTCGCTCCCCCTCTTGACCGGAACTAGAGGCACCAACATCTCCTCCAGACGGTCCAGCACCAAAACCCGATCTCAATATCAAACTCTTGTAACAACAAGATCCAATGGATAAGCCTGGGTTTAGCATCTTGTTTCGAGAACAAGTACTTAAGGGCTGAATGGTCCGTAAAAACTATGGTCTTACTTAAAACAAGATATGATCTAAATTTATCAAAAGCAAAAACCACGGCAAGCAACTCCTTTTCAGTTGTGGTGTAATTTTGCTGAGCGGGATTCAAAGTTTTGCTAGCAAAGTAAATGGGCTTGAAATGTTTCTCAACCCTTTGCCCAAGCACGGCTCCCACAGCAAAATCACTCGCATCACACATCAATTCAAAGGGCAATTCCCAATCCGGCCCGACCATGATAGGTGAATTGGTCAACTTCTCCTTAAGAACCTGAAAAGCACTTACACAAGAATCATTAAACTCAAAAGGGACGTCCTTCTCCAACAAGTGGGTCATAGGACGAGTAATCTTAGAAAAATCTTTAATGAAACGGCGGTAAAAGCCGGCATGTCCAAGAAAACTCCTTACCCCTTTCACATTGGAAGGCGGGGGTAATTTGGCTATAACGTCAATCTTAGCCCTATCAACCTCTATCCCGGCCTTAGACACCTTGTGACCTAGCACAATACCCTCGGTCACCATGAAGTGACACTTTTCCCAATTTAAAACAAGGTGTACCCTCTCACACCGTTCCAACATCTTATCCAAGTTATGCAAGCAAGTACGAAATGAGTCCCCAAAAACCGAGAAATCATCCATGAAAACCTCCATGGAGGTCTCAAGCATGTCCTGGAATATAGCTATCATGCACCTTTGGAAGGTGCCCGGGGCATTACATAGACCAAACGGCATTCGCCGATAAGCAAAAGTGCCAAAGGGGCACGTGAAAGTGGTCTTTTCTTGATCCCTTGGATCAATGGGTATTTGAAAGTACCCAGAAAACCCATCAAGAAAACAGAAATACTCATTACCTGCGAGTCTCTCTAGCATCTGATCAATAAAAGGCAATGGAAAGTGATCCTTTCGGGTGGCGTCATTAAGCTTTCGGTAGTCAATACAAACCCGCCATCCCGTTACAGTTCTAGTAGCCAAGAGTTCCTTATTTTCATTTTCAACCACTGTCATGCCCCCTTTTTTGGGCACACAGTGGACAGGACTTACCCAAGAACTATCAGCAATAGGGAAAATGATCCCTGCATCTAACAACTTAATAACTTCTTTCTTAACAACCTCTTTTATATTAGGATTTAGCCTCCTTTGTCTCTGGACAACGGGCTTAACATCATCAATAAAATCAATCTTATGCTGACAAAAATTTGGACTAATACCTGGAATGTCAGTAGTTTTCCAAGCAAAAGCTCGCTTATGAGCTCGGAGCACAGCCAAAAGGAGTCCTTTCTCGTCACCCGAGAGTGAGGACGAGATAACTACTGGTAAAGATGATTTACCTGCCAAGTAAGCATACTCCAAATGTGCAGGCAATAGCTTAAGGTCCAAATCTGTAGGTGGTACATCCACTGAATTAGGCACCCTTGAGCTTCCATCAGCAACAACTCTCTCAAAGCTCTCATCTACTGGAGGTGTCTCATCCAAGTTAAGTGCCATAACTTCTGCGAATTAATCATCATCAGAAATTTCCCCCGATCCTAGATTTGCAATCTCCTCATCTCCCATATCGGTCTCCATCAACTCCTGGAACTCTCGGTCCAAAGCATCATCAATCACATCAATCCTGAAACATGACTCATCATTAGAATATGAATGCTTAATAGACCTCTCAACATTAAAAACAATCCTATCTGCACCCACACCCAAAGATATTTCCTTATCTTTCACACGGATGATAGCATCCGCGGTATTAAGAAATGGTCTACCAAGTATTAGGGGTACCTGTGCATCCTCCTCCATCTCGAGGATGACAAAGTCAACTAGGAAAACAATATGGCCCACCTTGACTCTAATGTTTTCAGCAATACCCATGGGATACTGGAATGAATGGTCAGCTAGCCTTATACTCATGCGAGTCGGGCGAAGGATTCCTAAAGCCAACTTACTCCAAACCGAATAAGGCATCAAATTAATACTAGCTCCTAAATCAGCTAAGGCCTTACAAATAATGGTTCTAATAGAGCAAGTTATAAGAAAACTCCCTGGGTCTTCAAGCTTAGGCGGATTGCGGTTCTGCAAGATAGCAGAACACTCGGCATTTAGAAAAGTAGTTTTTGCCTCCTCCATCTTTCCTTTATCCGTCACAAGTTCCTTAATGAACTTGGCATAATGAGGCATCCCCTGTATCAAATCAACTAAAGGCACATTAATATGAACATTTGAAATCATCTGAACAAACTTGTTATACTATTCCTTTAGCTTTGCCTTCCTGAACCGTTGTGGAAATGGAACTTTTGGTTTATATGCTTTAACCTCGGGTTCCACAACCAGTTTCGGAAGAGTGACCGGAGTCTTCTCGGTCTGATTCTCCTCCAGCTCAATCTCCTCATCAATCTCATCATCATTACCTGAATCCTGTACATCTGAAACACAAACATTAGGCATAGTAGGAGGGTCATAAGATCTACCTGTACGGGTTGTAATGGCCTTGGCTTCCTCATTACGAGCTTGAGGTGGAGTGTACTTCTGCCCCGCATTTTGTCCCTGATTCGGCCCCATGCTAAACTGAGGCCTAGGATTCTGTTGAGTATTACTAGGCAGAGTACCATGAGGCCTAGAAAGTGCAGCCATCCTACTCTCAAGATCCTTAAAATTGACACATTGATTCTTCATATTTATCTCAACCTTCCCATCTATCCTATCCAACCTCTCATTCAACGCCTTAGTATCATCCCGAATCATCTGAATGCTAGTGTTAGTTTCAGCCTGATTACTAACCAATTGTTTCATCATCTCCCTCAACTCGGCATTTGGATCGGCATTAGAGGAAGAAGAACCTGATCCTTGTCCTTGTTGAGGTTGTTGATGTGGTTGACTCTGAAAGTTATCCCTTTGCCACCTATTTCCTGAAAAACGAGAATTATTAGTAGGAAAAGAAGGGTTATAAGAAGGATTACCTGAAGAACGGTTCTGGAAACCGGTATTGCGCTGGTAGCTCCCTTGTTGTTGATTCTGGATGTAACTCACATCTTCGGGTGCCCGATTAGGGCACTCATCTGAATAATGCATATCACCACAATGATCACATCCATCGGCTACTACCTTTACATCCCGCTCAATTGCTCCAAACCGATTCTCTTGCATAGCAAATCCCTTTTCCATGCGCTCAGATAGCGCTCTAATCTCTCCAATCATCCTAGAATCATGACTAGTTTCAACCTTTGCAACCCTACCTTGGCTAGTACCTTTCTTTAACCTTCTCTCATTCTTCAAAAATCTATCATCATCCATATTTGCATTGTCCTTTGCCATGGACTCCAAAATTTCAAAACCTTCATTGGGTGTAATTTTGTTGAAACCACCACCAAAAGCATATCCTAACTCACATTTGGACTTCTTATCTAGGCCATCAAAAAAAAGCTCAACATATTGCTCCTTAGTCATGTTATGGCCCGGACAATTCCTCAACATTTCTTTAAACCGAATCCATGCATCCACCACATCTTCATCTTCATCTTCATCTTGGTCAAAGGACCTAATCAAGTTCTCCAACTTCCGTTGAGTTCTAAGTGAGTAAAACTCACCAATGAAAGCTTGCTTGAGTTGGTCCCAAGTTGTTATAGAATTCTCTGGGAGATCATTAAACCAATCTAAAGCATCCCCGGTAATAGACATAGGAAAAGTTTCTAGTTTAACTGCATTCATTTGGTTGTTCCCATATTGGTATAACCGTGCCAACTTCTCAAACCTCTCTAAGTGCTGGTATGGATCCCATTTCCTTTTACCATCAAACTGTTGCTCCTCAATGCTCTTAAGATGATTACCTTTCAAATTGAAATCATGACCAATGGCTGGGGGTCTTATAGGACTACCACGGTTGGCAGGAATAGTGCGGACTCTCTCACCATACCGAATGTCATTCGGATCCCTTTCTTCGTCTCCCATTTCCTCTTCTAACTTAACCTCTAGATTGAAAAACTCGTCTAAGTAGAACCCTTCCTCGTCCGAATCAGGAGTGGGTCTAGCAATAGGTGAGAATGGTGTAGGTGTTGTGAAGTTAAATCTACATCTTATTGGTGTTCTCAAAGGACTATTTAGAGGTAAACCAGAAGACCTCAAGTTCATCAACCAAGTAGTAGACCTGTAAAACACAACTAACCAAACACGTCAACTGCACCTGTGATAAGAAAAGAAAAGAAAAACTAAACTATTAAAGCAAATAACTTCCTCACGCGTGAGGAAGGATCAAACCACTAAATTAACAACTAAAATGGCACACAATCCCCGGCAGCGGCGCCAAAAACTTGATGTGCTAAATCGAGTTTAAAATTTAAAACTAGAAATGCCTTGAAACTCACTACTACACACTATCGGGCAGTGGACCCGATCGTACGCAATATAGTTAAAAAGTAAGTCCAGGTTCGTTCACGGGGATTGGTCTGAATCAATTGTCAAATAAAGTAGTTTGGAAAATAGGGTGGAACGCTTTGAATCTCTCCTTGACAATTAAATTAAAATAACGTAAAAGACCAACTCGAAAAGGTAAAGGTAAAACTGCAACAATAATAGTAAAGATCATCCACCTTGACTTCGCTAGACTTTAAACGTGATTGCATTCAATTAAGACCAAATTCATTTAGAGTTGACAAGATAATCGTGAAAGGATAAAATGCTCGCGTGGTACCACCAACCGCTCACAAACCACCCAGACACCTAAATTGCTAATTCAATTACCCAAGCCGGTACCACCAATGCCTAGACAACCTTATCAACAATTAGTTTACTGGATTAACACATTACCAATCGTGCCTATGTGAATTAAAACGTGGTACCACCAACCGTTTCTCAACACGTTGACAATATTATTCCTTTTATTAAAATGACATTCACTATCATACCATGAACTAGTGATAATTGCTCATAGACAAGCAACCGTTTGAAAATCACATATGTGTCCAACTAGTACCACTAACGAAGAACACACATGCCACCAACATCATAATAATAAAAATAAAGGAATTAAATCATCAAGATCTCAACACAACGATAATAGAAATCAACTCTTTGAATTAAAACATATAGCAATCACATCATTCGTCTAGTTTCATCAAGGTGGATGGTCGAAAGATTAGCCACTCATGATTAAATTGAAATAATAATCAAAATAAAGGAAGAACATGATATACCAATCGTTCTTTGAAATTGAAATTGCAACACAATAAAATAGATACGATCCAAGTGGGTGCACGTGAATCTTCAATGAATTGGAAGATTATGAAGTCTTGAATTGATCCTTGAAGGTGTTCCTTGAAGTGCAGCTCTTAGAAAGAAAAGTTCATACTTTGGGAATTAGGTTATTTCTTCTATTTATACCTCCCTTCAATTGGTGCAAAAGCTGCCCAAAACCCTTCAGTGCCGTACCATCACTGCGGCGCAGTGGGCGAGTAACGCCCCCACTGCGTCGCAGTGCAATCTCACTGCCCCAATGGTGCTCTTTTGTCAAAGCTGACTGCGGCGCAGTGGGCACATGCATATCCCACTGCGTCGCAGTGTATATACACTGGTTGAATCCTCTTTTTTTCACTTGCTGACTGCGGCGCAGTGGGCCCGTTCACCACAACTGCGTCGCAGTACAATCTCACTGGTCTTGATGCCTATTCCCATAATGATGACTGCGGCGCAGTGGGCCCGTTCACCACAACTGCGTCGCAGTACAATCTCACTGGTCTTGATGCCTATTCCCATAATGATGACTGCGGCGCAGTGAAGGCAAACTTGCCCACTGCGGCGCAGTGTAAATACACTGGTCTCAAATGGCCACACAACAACACATGAAGACTTGCATAATTTCTATCTCTTTTCACCTGTCGAACTCTCCAATCATCATCATGGCCTCACAATTACTCGAAATTGCACCAAACGGAAACGTCACCTGTTTAGAGCCTGAAACCACTAACAAAACCCATAAACGCACCGAATGCCAACAAAATCGACTAAAAACATATAATAAAGAGGCCAAAAATAACGATACCAAAAAAAACTTAACAAATCTTTTAAAAAGAAAAAAGACAAAAAAGACCAAAATAAAGTAAAACCAATAAAAAAAAAAACTAACCCCCAACCAAATAACAAAATAAAACACAATAAAAAGAGGCCAATAACGATGTGGGCAATGGGTATAAATTGGTCACACAGCGTGCAAATGTGATTCTTTAGGGTTAGCCTGAAACCTGGCACATAAACATGTTGCAAACATTATATCTGGTCGACTGGCAGTTAAATACATTAGTGAACCAACCATACCACGATAGTCAGTTATGTTAACTGGTTTGCCAGTTGGGTCAGAGTCCAAATTTAATGGTGCTACAATAGGTGTGTTTTTCGATGGGATTGAATCATATTTGTATTTTCTTAACAAATCTCTGACATATTTTCCTTGGTTTATGAAAATTCCATTTTCAGTTTGCTTAATCTGAAGACCTAAGAAAAATGTTAATTCACCCATTAAACTCATCTCATACTCAGATGACATGATTTTAGAAAACTTTTTATACATTGCATCATCAGTTGAACCAAATATAATATCATCAACATAAATTTGTACCAATAAGATATTACCTCTTTCTTTCAAGATGAATAAGGTATTATCTATTGCACCTCTTTGAAAGCCATTTTTAAGAAGATGTTTAGTTAAAGTATCATACCAGGCTCTTGGGGCTTGTCTTAGACCATACAATGCTTTATTCAGTCTATAAACCCAATGAGGATGCTTCTCATCGATGAAACCTGGAGTCTGCTTAACATAAACTTCTTCTTCTAATGTTCCATTAAGGAACACACTTTTGACATCCATCTGGAAGACCTTGAACTGCAGATGGGCTGCATAAGCCAGAAATATTCTGATGGCTTCAAGTCTTGCAACTGGAGCAAAAGTTTCATCAAAGTCAACGCCTTCTGCTTGACAATAACCCTGGGCAACTAATCTGGCCTTGTTTCTTACAACATGGCCATCTTCATCCATTTTGTTTTGGTAGACCCATCTGGTACCAATGGGTTCTTTCTTTAACCCTGGGGGACAAGGAACAAGCTCCCAAACATTGTTCCTTTCAAACTGGACGAGCTCTTCTTGCATAGCTTCCACCCAGCTTGGGTCTGCCATAGCCTCGTCAATCTTCTTTGGTTCAATTAAAGATAAGAGGTGACGTTTAAGCATTGCTCACTGGTGGCTCTTCTAGTCTGAACCCCACTATTTGGATCTCCTACAATCTGTTCAATTGGATGTGCTCGAGTCCATCTAATGTATTGACTAGGCTGGTGCACAACAATATCAGTGCAAGTCACCTGGCGATCTTCTTCAGTTGCAGTAGCTTCTGGAGGAGGATCAGTCTAAACTACTTCTAATTCCTCATCAGAGTCAATAAGGTCACGATTTGCATCATGAAATTCTTCATTCAAAGGCATTTCTTGAAGAACTGGAGAAGTTGGAGTTCGAACTGGTGCTGATATTGGAGTGGCACGTACATCAGATCCAATCACCAATTCTTGTGGTAAGTTGAAATTGATGGAGGGATAAAATGATGTGTCACTGGTGCTTTCTTCTTCTTAACTGGTTCCAATTTGTTGTAACTGGAAACATCTTTTGGTGAAACAACTGACTGATGAACTTGGTCAGTTTCACCAAAATTGATTGGAACGACTGGAGTAATATCAAGGCTTGGTCTCTTGTTGATTGCTTCAGTTGATTCATCGAATGTGACATGAATTGTCTCATGAACCTTTTAGAGTCTATAATTATAAACTCTAAAGGCCTTTCGAATATCTGAATAACCTAAAAATACCCCTTCATCAGCTTTGCATCAAACTTTCCAAGCTGACTGGAATCGTTTAAGATATAAACTGGACAACCAAATACATGAAAGTATCCAATATTTGGTTTACGATTCCTGAGTACTTCATAGGCAGTCTTCTTATGTCTCTTGATGTAGACTGACCGGTTTTGGGTGTGACAAGCAGTTGCAACTGCTTCAGCCCAAAAACTGGTGGGAAGACCAGATTCAGATTGCATACTTCTGGCTGCTTCTATCAGTGTGCGATTCTTTCTTTCCACAACTCCATTTTGCTCTGGAGAGTGAACTGATGAGAAGTTTTGAGAGATGCCAGTGTCATTGCAAAATGTTTCAAGTACCTTATTTTGGAATTCAGTACCATTATCACTTCGCAACTGACAAACTTTTCGAGTGTACTTGAGCTCAATTCTTTTGATGAGAGAGATGATTTCAGCAGGTGCATCACTTTTGGATCTGAGGAATACCACCCAGCAGTATCTGGTGAATTCATCAACCACAACTAGAGTGTACTTCTTTCCAGCTCTAGTTTGAACATTCACTGGACCAAAGAGATCCATATGTAGCATGTGAAGAGGTTCAGTGATGCTAAAATTTTTGCCTAGTTTTGAAACTGGCCCTTTTCTGCTTGCCCATCTCACACCCTGGACATAGCTTTTCTTTATTAAAAGAAATCTGGGGTATCCCATCAACCAGTTGTTTGCGAGACAACTTGTTAATATTTTTAAAATTAAGATGGGATAATCTTTTATGCCATAGCAGTTGGTGTCCTCATCAGCCTTGGTATAGAAACATTGCTCTTTTGGAGCTGGTTCCATATCCATGATGTACACATTCCTTTTCTTGGTGCAACCATCACCACTTTCCAATCCTTGTTAAATATGGTGCCTTGAGAAATATCGAACAAAACTCTGAAGCCATCATCACAAAGTTGGCTGACACTGATCAGGTTGTATTTCAAACCATTCACAAATGCACCACTTTTGAATTCGACTTGTCCATTATTGAGCACACCATATCCTTCAGTCTTTCCAGATTGATCATTACCAAACGTCACTGTCGGTCCATCTTGGACAGTGAACTCTTCAAGCAGGGGCTTACATCCGGTCATAGTCCGGCCAGCAGCGCTGTCCAGATACCAGATATTCTTCTTTCGATCGCCCTGCACAACACAAAAATCATTAGTTATTTTTGTGAACCCATCTTTTCTTGATGGGTTCACTGGACTTCTCTACAGAAGTCACAGTAGATTGTTGTGGTGTTGAACCGGAGGCTGTATCTGGAGCTTTTTCACCAGCTCCAGGTGCAGGAGTAAAAACGATTGGTACTTGATACTTACTCCTTATTTTTACCAGATTTAGTTCCAGATGGAACATTCTTTTGATTAGGTTTTGAAGGGAGTGGTTTAATATTTTGTTTGAAAACTGGAGGTAATGAACATCCTTCCAGATTTTTAATCCGGGCAGTACAACTCTGAACCTGTCGAGACAAAAGTTGGAGTTGACTTTCCAGATTAACCAAAATATTATTTTCATCAGGCAACTGAACCTTGGACCTTGGTTCAGTTGGAGTTTTAGTCTGTCGGGTCTTGGGCACCTTAGACTTTTGAGGTAAAGGCTTGTTACCAGTGGCCTTTTTGACTGGAGCTTTAGCCTGTTTGGCTCCAAGTTTAACCTTAATGGGGGTGGTCTCAATGGGTTCAGTTTCAACAGCTTCAGGTTGATCATAAGGTGTTTCAACCTTGAGAGCTGGAGGCAATGCATGAAGATCTGGTATGAGAGCTGCCATCTCCAGATCTCCAGATTTCCATGCATTCTTCTAGGCATCGATAGTTCTTGAAAATGCATCATAGTTTTACCAGATGCTTTTACCCATGACTTGATAATCTTTTGTTCTTTTTCAAGATTAGAAAATAGTTTTTGATTATCAAGTTCCAAAGCCTCAATCTTTAAAACTGACTCCTTGAGAGCCAACTGGACACTTTGTAAATCATTAAGTTGTGGCTTAACGTTGTTTAGTTCAATTAAGATAGTGTCAAGATATCTTTCACTATCAGCTCTAACAATTTCCACATAAGCTAAATCACCACTTAATGATTCAGCCAGGTCCAGTTTCAGTTAAGGGTCAACCTGATTATCATAGTCACATACCTTTTTCAAGATGATGTCCACCCATCTTCCAGTGATGACATCTTTTTTTGCCACATTGCTGCTGTTGATCTTCCAAGGCCATGAAACACATGTCCCTTTCCTCTTCTTCATCAACTGATGAGTCATCAGAGTACTCCCATTTTCCCTCAGTTGTGCCATTAAGCACTGATCCTTTTCCTTTTCCATGGACAGGAGGGCAATCTGGGCCTTAAGCTTCTTGTATTTAGCTTTGTAGCTATCATCAGGCTGATTGAAATTAGGGACAGGGGGGCCAGTTTGGTTGTTCAACTGACTAGATCTGCATTCCTTCATAAAGTGACCTTTCTTGCCACACTTATAGCATGTAAGATTGGTTTTATCCAGAGAGCTGGAGCTGGAAGCATTGTTTGGGCCATTAAATCTTTTAGATTTATGCTTAAACCTGTTAAAGGTTTTAGCAATCATGGCTACCAGATCATCATCGTCAGTTCATTACAACCATCACTGTTTTCAGTGGTCAGACCAAAGTTTAAGAAACTGTTTAACATCTCCTTCATTGAGTGTGCCTGGACACTCTCTGCAGACATTAAAGCAGCACAAGGTCGCTCAGGTACACTAGCAACCTTGGAACTCTGGGCATGGTTCATGGCATCTTGCTCAGCCACTAGTCTTGCAGCATTGTTATCTTCAGTGAATCTGAAGGCTCCATAGAGCGATGCAAGAGTATGGCTGTGCAAGGTTTTACCTTGTCTCAAGACAAGAACCATGTTTTCCCATTTGGAAGGAAGAATATCACAAAACTTCTCAAGAAGAATATCCTTATCCTTCTCTACACCCAAGCCTCTCAGCTGATTAATGAGGCTAGAAAATCTGGTTGTATGTACCAGTTAGACTTTCATTGGGCAAGGCAAAGAAGGATTCATACTTATTGTTCAAAGCAACTTTTCTGGTGACAATAGTGTCATCACCTCCTTCAAACTGAATAACTAATTCATCCCACATTGACTTGGCACTGGGGAACAACACAAGTGTTGGAATTAGATCTTCAGGGACAGCTCAAGGATCATGTTCTTGAGTCTGGTGTCCAGATCAACAAGTCTACGATCCTCATCAGACCAATGGTCTTTGAGCTTTTCTCTTGAACCTCTTCTTCCAGTTGGATCAAGAAGAGGACTGGCCCCAAGAGACATGGGTATATATGGTCCATCCTTAAGGATTTTCAACATATACCTTTCAATCCACCAAAATGCAAAAGCATTCTAGCCTTCCATGTACCAAAAGTCTCACTGTTTCCATCGAATTTGGGAACAGGAGTGTTAGAATAATGTACATGGACGTGGCTTGGGGCAGTAGGAGGAGGAGGGTTAGCATTAACATTTTGAAAAGGTTGGGCATTAGTATTCAAGGGGGTTTCACCTGAACCAGAACCATCTCCACCTTCAGTAGTGTTCATCTTAGCAGATCTAGGCAAGTTTATTAGCCTTCTGCTCTGATAACACTTGTAAGTCCCAACTCAATAGATGGTACTACTGAAGACACCTCTATGTCGATGGTGGAGTTACTTTGCAATATATGCACTGAACTGGAGACGGACCAGTTGCAGTGAGTATATACCAAGTTCTAGATAGATTACTTATTTAAATGACAATAAGTAAAGAACAATGCAATAATACAAATAACTTGTAAAATAAATTGATGAGACAATATGTAATTTTCAATGTGTAATTTATTTATTGATGTTAAATAAATTACAAGGTTGTTGCGGAACCAAGATAATACAAGAATGTAAATATCCTAACAACCTATGAAATACAATTGATCTACACTCGGAATTCTCTAAACAATCGAAACACTTAAAGTTGTGAAATGTTCCTTTTAGCGATTGAGAGAATATTGCACAAGTTCACCAAGAATATTGCAGGTTTGCAAAGTGTGAAGTTTTCTCACGTTGTGATTTCACTTGCTATTCTTGTTGTGCAATGACTTGTATTTATAGGCAAAGTTAACATTGGGATGTTAACTTTGCCGTACAAATGTGGTTGAGATCATTTAAGGAATAGCATTTAATTCCTTAAAAAGCAGTGTAAAGTCGCATGATAAAGCAACTTTACTCAACCACCTTATGTACCTTTTTGCAATTAAATAATAAGATAAATCTTATTATCCGGGTAAAGGTACATAAAGCATAAAAGTCAATTCCTCGTAATCAGTGTAAAGCTTTGTAAGAGCTTTCCACTGATGGTCTCCAGTTTGTAACTGACTAGAATGTCAACTGGGCTTCGCTGCCATTGCCATTCTCTATCTTCCTTTGTTGTCTTCGACTTCAACTGGAATGATTCTTCAACTTGGTTAGTTCTCAACTGGAGGAAGTCCTCAGTTGTGTTGACTGTACGGTGCAACTGGACTTCAATATATTTCTCGACAAATCATCTAGGTCTCCAGTTTCACTGGACAGTTTCAGTGGGTCTCCAAGTGCAACTGGAGACTGGCCAGTTTACCAGGTGAACTGGTCCTAACATTAAGAGGCGTTTGTATGAATGTTGAGCTTGAGTTAGTAATTTAACGAATGTGTTCAAGGAAGTGGCTAGAAAAGAGCAAACAGGATAGTAGTAGAAGATCATGAACTTAAGTGATTATATGCAGGAATCAAGTCCCGTAGATTTCACCTTATATTGGCCTTATACCTAGAGTAAGAATACATGATTTTATTGAAAGGTATATTCACTTATATAACGTAAGCAATGACGTCAAATGAAAATAATTTTTTTCAAAATGGCCGACAATAAATAAGATATCTGGATCTTGATAGAACAAGATAAAGTATGATGGCCTTATCAGACTATCTTAATATAAGTGATAATAAAAGTATTGACTATGAACATGTTTCGCAATAAAGAAAAGAGGGATATAGACATGCGAAAATCAATAACTGTTTATGTAATCCTACTTTATCGTTTAAGTAGCCAAATTCCTAAATCTATGAAGATCACAAAATTATCTATTCAATGTATACTTGTTAGTCCCATGTTTAACCCAATGATCCTTCAAGTCAATTGGACAATCGAGATCGTACCCTGCTAACAATAATTCCTCTATGACCTTTGTGAATGTACTACAACCCATTCTTCTCCCCGGCAACCTTACAATACGACTTGGCCCGACATATGTTGGCAACGGATACATGGAAAGAGTAGCTGTACAACAAGTGGAGGTCCATCCCTCTTTACTCCACCCGCGACAGGACCTAGGTATCCCTGTGCATGAGCATATCGGTGTTGGAATCTCTGATATGTTCATTTCTTCTCCAAATACTACCAAAGTAGTATTAGGTTTCACAAACTGGTAAGACCTTTTCGACCTTACATTTCTTTGGGCTTTCGAGGACGATACTTCTGCGGACTTTTTCTTACGACTATAAAGCTTGCAAATATAAGCCCATGAGTCTTCTACGAGCTTCTCAAACTCTGGTCCGTGATTCATTATCGTATCAATCGGTCCTACCATGTTCGAGGTTGAGACCTCATAACATGTGTCACTAATTGGATTGGGGGATAGTGTGGGCAAGTCTGACATTGGTCGTTTTCCTGGTGCCCTGTTACTCTCCTCAGAAGGTTCTGGTTGGAATGTTGATTCCAACTGGAATGTCGGTTCTGGTGTATCGAAAAACCAGTTTTGATGAAAAGGTTCTATTAGGTTAGAAGATGAGGCCCTATGATGAATTGCATCAATAGGATTTGAGAACAATGCACTGACATTTTCTGTTGAGGGTTCTAGCTGTGATGTTGGTACTGTATTTTGGAGAAGCCAGTCTTGGCAAAAGTCATCAATTGATGTTCCCCATTCACTAGTACCAATCATCGGGTTTTGCCATGCGTCCATAATTCTCTTGAGTTCTTTTTATCTACAATAAAAAATTGTCAGGCAACTGACATAATAAATACGCAAGAAACATTCTCAACAATACTATCCTGAACAACTTAAGATTTTACTTATTAAATAACACAAAAAATTATAATGAAATCAAGACATTTCTATAAAATCCTTCTCGACTTCAAGCACTGGGAGTTCTGTGAGAGCTCGATCCCGGAATGTTGCTTCCTCCGACAACATCTCTTTTTCTTCTCTTAAGTGGTGGAATATTGGGATCTTCATCTTCTTCTTCTTCAGATGACATGGCGAAAATGGACTTCTCTTTGTGAGAGATTATCTTCTTCTTGCTGAGCTAGAGCTTTTGCCAACATTTCATCGTCATTTATTTGGTGGTTAACGAGAATGGATTTTTCCTCTTCTAAAAATTGAGATAAAACTTTTGCCAACATTTCATCTTCAGTTATTTGGGTATTTTGTTTCTCGACAAGATCAGCTTCCTCTATCTCCAATATCACCTTGTAGTCTTCATACGGGATATCTACCAACTCGGCCTCCTGCTTTATACTTTTAACCCTATTATTTTCCGTGGCTACTTTTTCAAGAATTTCAAGTTCTTCTTGAGTCATTGGCCTTTTGCCTTTTGGGTCACTAGAAGAGGCACCATTGTTCTTCATTTTATTATGATAAAATAACTTCACCGACAGTTAAAAATTGTCAGAACTGTGGTGTTAATCATATTTATAGTATATTCAGGGTGACTATTCAAATAATTAATAATACTATTGATTAAACAAATCCCTAGACTATGCGAACATACATTAAAAGATCAAATTTTAAAAGGTTCGTTTCAAATAGTCAGCTTATCAATTAATGAGAGAAAGTAAAGAATAGTTTACCAAAAGAATGTCGTAGATCCTCTGAGTGTACACTAGCAGCTGATTTAGAACGAATTAGCTAAGAAAAGCAAAAAGATAGAGAAGAAAGATTTAGTGTCTTCTTCCTCCCCAAAACGTGTTTATTATATAGAGAATAAAAGATAAAGTGTGACCTGGAAGAACGGACAGGTGTCCGGAAACTATAGTACATTATAATTATTGCGACAGTGAGAAAATTTTTAAATTTTGTAGTCGTCCTTAAATCACGATGCAATCAGTCAGAATGAATTAGGGGAAATTCTTTTTAACTGGGGAATTTCCCTACACGACAGAAATAGTATAAGAGGATGAGCAGTTAAGTAAGAGTCTATAATAGATAACATAGTTGTCTACAACTCAAATTTCATAACATGTTCAATAGAAAGAAAGTTGTATTTCATCACCAGTGCAAATTGAACGAGGCTCATTACACTATTTAAACAGAAATACGACAATTAAAACTATAGTACACTTAAAAACCATACAAAGAAACCCACGTGGCTACGAAGAGTAATGGAACCACGCCAAAAACGAATGCGACTAACCACCGAAAAGCCTCATCCAATGGAAGCTGAGCCACAGTAAGTAACCAAGCTATGATAATTATGTAAATCACAATTAGGAAAGGGCTCAACATTTTTGGGATAAGTAATCGTTTTGGTTAGATTTTTGGGAAGGAAAATGTTAAGTTAATATGAATGGAGAGATCTGGTTGGTCATCTTATTTTATAGTCTAAAAAGGAGCCGTTTTTAACGGTCAAATATGAAAGATAAAGTGAATTTGAATTTTGTATAGTGTTACCTGTGTCCAGACAGATCATCTATGCTATACCATAGATGTGTAAGTAGTCCATACTATATGTGTACAAACTATTGATTTCTTCATGAGTACAAGTTGTAGGATGTTATACATGCTAATTCAAATTGTTAATCGTGTTGAGGATTGTGTGCAAGTTCATCCTACTCTGTTGAGAGTAGAAGGATTCTGTTAGAATCATATGAGTTCATCCTACTCTGTTGAGTGTAGAAGGATTCTGTTTAGAATCATATGAGTTCATCCTACTCTGTTGAGAGTAGAAGGCATCAATTATGGGTGCTCCTTGTATCTCGCTGTTAATTATGTAAATGTGAATGTGTATTAGATACCTAGATGCCATGTCTTCTAATATAGATTAATTGTCACTTAAACAAAGCATAAATCAAGTTAAGTATATTTTTACTTGATACAATCTAGATTTCGAGGGCGAAATCCTTTTAACTGGGGAATAATGTAACATCCGTAATTTTTACCCGTTTGACTGTACTTGTAATTTGATTAACTATTTTAATAAACGAAAATTTGGGTCTAATTGTGTTCATTTATCTGTAAATTGGGCCAATTATAATGTCATAATTGGATTTCTAAAATTAAGCCCATATTGCAAGACCATGATATTGGCCCATATGTAATAAGGAAAATATATTATAGACGATAATTGAGTAACTGTGTTAACAGGGAAAACGTATATACAAAACCTTAAGTACGGTAAACAGTGTCGGTGGCACAGTGTCGGTGGCACAGTGTCGGTGGCACAGTGTCGGTGGATAAACTAATAATGGTACTAATGGGACAAAGGCCGACACAACCTTTATGAAAAGGTGAACAACCGTGATTTGTTTTGGTTGTTTATTGAAAATGGACCCAATCGAATAACTAGAAATATTGTACGGTTAAAAATAAATGCTAATAAAATAATTAGGCATTAAAGGTATGTAAATTAGGGGGTATATTGTACTACTAAATATCCTAACTGTCCTAAATATCTAATTACGATATAACTAATATAATATATCTAATCATCAATCTATCAATGTATCGACATTACCATGCTAGCTAACTTTCTTTGGCATTAAAATACTATAAAGTAGCCTACCATGACACACATAAATTGACTAAATAAACAATAAGGAGCCTACATAGAAACTTACATGCATTTACTTAATACATGCATGCATAACAATCTTACTTTCTATTCTAACTTTATCCCAGACTCCTCATTCTTTCTCTGAACATAAGCAACGACCAAACACTCCTCAAATACTTAGAAACTCAAAATTTATAGCAAATATCATCATCTTCAAATCTCAAGTTATGATTAAGGGTTTTGGAGGTCTTAGAAGTTGATTATTTGGGTTGCTTTGGCTATAAATCACTACATAATTAAGTTTCAGTAAAAGGTAATGTTTCTATATATTTGATTAAGTCTTTTCCAGTATATTTTGATATGAAATGGGCTAAGGGTTGGGTGGTTAAGTCAAAAGGTTGGTTATGTAACGAAAACGTCGTTTTTGTAGTCGTTTACATAACTTTTGATGATCCAATACCCAAGAGGGTTTGGGGTATGTTTTAATACCACCTAAATGTCCATTTGTGTCCCTATTAAAGTCTTGGAAAGCATCAAGTTTGGAAACAAATGCTAAGTCGAAATGATATACGAAAACAAGGGATTGTTAAGTCTGAAATTTCTGTTATCTTGCAAAAATCATAGAAAATTCATCTGAATGAATTAGGAGATGAATTTTATATTTTTGGAAACTCCTAAGTGTCCTACAAAATTTGATAAGAAGTAAGTTTCTTCTGGTTTGCCTAAAAACGATGATTTCCAGAACTGGTCGGATTCTGAAAGAATATTACAATCCTGTTTTGTAAAAATCATATATCATTCGTTATAAATTGAAAAAGGTTGAACCTTAACTTTTTGGAAAGCTCTATGTGTATACAAAATATGACTAGAACAAAGTTTTGTAGTATTTGGTCTCCTTATCTCCCGAAAATGATGTTTTTCCTGAAAGGGTTAGAATCTGGATGAAAACCGATAAACTGAACTTAGGTGACCTTTTGAACGAAATGGGAATATTAGAAAAATCTGTAAAAATTCATGAACACTCTTATGATATAGTATTAGATGTTATAAAAAGGCTATGTCTTGAAACACTTTGCATCTACACTAAAAATCCTCTCAAAGAGAGCATAGCTTTCTGAAATATATTTGATTCTCTTAGGTTGGAATAAGCTTGAACGTTGAATCACGTGTTAACTTATTCGTGCATGTACTTGTTAGTACTTGGATTTGCTCTACTTTCAGGTGAGTTCCGTAACTCCCTACTCAATTGAGATTCGGGCTGAAAAGTGTACATATACGTGCTTGTTTGATTGTTTAGTTAATTTGATTTACGATTTATTGATTGTTTGATGAAATGCAATTGAATTATGGAACTGATTGATTAATGATTGATGGATAGTTTTGAGTTAGTGTTTGATGGTTTATACATGTGATTGTGATATTGTAATTTATTTAGGATAGATGTACATACATGGAAGTCGGTTATGCCTTCAAAGGGTTTTAGATGTGGTGGGAAGGATGCGGGTGACCCTATATATAAGCATCTAGGACCCATTGAAAGTAGAATCCTCCTAAGTGTATGTACGTATAGACTTGTTTAGTTTGTTGGAAATATGGACTTGTTTATTGATGATTATGTTTATTGAGACGTACATGTTGTGTGCATTGGAAACTTATACCAAGGCAAGTTGTTTAACTGTAAGGCCACCAAGACAAGTTGTTGAACTGTAAGGCCACATTTCGAGTACTTTGGGTACTATATGTTTATGTACATCCGAGTACTTTCAAGTACTTGATGCCAAGTATTGGCCATACTTGATGATATGATATGATATGATATGATATGATTACACCACGATGTGGACCAAGTATTGTGATACTTGATGATGGTTCCTTGTGAACCATTACTACGAACTCATCAACCTTGTGTTGACACTTGCTAGTATACTTTTCAGGTAATCAGGTGAATCAAGATAGAGATATATGATTGTTGATTGCTTGAACCCGGACTTGGACTAATATGGATCAAGGATTCATTTACCATCTTTTGCATTATGCTTAGGATCGTTTGTCATCGTTTGGGTTGACTTGTAAACTTATGGTGACTACTTGCATTTGACATTACTCGTTGGATTCACTGAATTCATGTATTTTCATTTAGTAGCCTACGATAATTCCACTGTGTGCTATATAATTTCCGTAATACTTCGGGCCCAGCTCGGGGTGTTACACAATACTCCGTAATACTTTGTATTTATGATTAAGGGGTGGATTTAATTTCCAAACATAATATTAGACTCCCTAAATGGATGGAAACATTATATTAAGATTTTTAGACCCAATTTTATACAAAAATAAGGTGACCCATTTGTGATAAATATCATGAAAAAGTTTCACAAAAATTATTAAATCTCAACTTTTTGTTAGTGGACTTCAACCAAAATTGATATAAGTTATAACATATCTATTCAAACGTTTTGGACGGAAAAAGATTGGAACTTGACGTTTTTGATGTGATTAATTGAAGAAAAACCGAAAACTAAAATATGAGGAACATAAAATGGGTTTTTGAAATTATACCTTTAAAATGTAAAATAAAACATTTAGATGATGATTAAATGCCTAAATTTGTGATTACAAAGCTAAATCTAACAACAAAAAGCTTGGGTTTTGAAAGAATTTGATGTGTGTGTTTTGAAGGTGAAACTAGTAGGTGTAGAGATATTTTGAGAGAAATGTGGTGAATGAGGGTTTGGGGAGGAAGAATGAGATTATTTATATGGAAGGGTAGAATGAGCAACTTGACATTTTTGATCCGTCCTCACCAAAAGATACTAAAGTTGATGCATTCTATCTTAAGTATAACGACTTATCTTTTCGTTGCTAGACCGGACTTGCGTTATCTTTTTAAACTCATTTATACATTATAGTTTTTCATAAAATCATCAACAATTAAGATCCAAATTATTTATAAGCCGTCACGCATCATTATTTCCCAAACTTTCACTTTAATAATTAATAAATAATAAAATGTCGTCGATTTTAAGTCACGGGTGTTATAGCAGATTACCTACGCAGGCCAACAACCCATAATATTCTACGTTTATACGAGGCACATGAAGAGAGACATCACCTTCCCGGTATGATCGGCAGCCTAAATTGTACACATTTGGCTTGGAAAATGTGTCCAAACGAGTGGAGGGGTTAGTATAAAAAGGGTGATCATGAATACCCCACGATTAAGTTGGAGGCGACGACTTCTCAAGATTTGTGGGTATGGCATGCGTTCTTTGGACCTCCGGGTTCAAGCAACGAGATCAATGTTTTGATGCAATCTCCGCTATTCCTCACCGTGCGTAATGGTACTGCGCCTAAGTATCCATTTACTGTGAATGGACATACGTAGAGGCGTGGCTACTATCTAGTCGATGGCATATATCTTATCATGGTCTACTTTTGTTAAAGCGTATAAATATCCGCCGATCGAAAAGAGAAAAAGTTCAAGCAAGTACAAGAGTCAGGCTCGAAAAGATGTGGAACGTGCATTTGGGGTTCTCAAAGGTAAATGGGGTATATTTACTCGGCCGGATTGGAAATGCTTGATGACAACAATAAGAAACCTAGTGTATGCGTGTGCGATACTGCACAACATGATTATACATGACAAAGATCGCGCAATCTGCTCAGTTCATATACGGGATCCCCAGGTGGAAGGGGTGTTTGATGAGGACGCCTTACCGGGGATACGAGACGAAGAGATACATTTCCGGCTTCGACATGATCTTACAGAGCATATTTCGGCTCAAGACTTTCCATACCTCGAGATGGATTTGGCGGATGAAGAAGACGTTTAGTAGTTTTTTATGTAATGTGTTTTTATGTTTTTTCTAATGTTTTTAGTATTTATGTAATACTTTTATGTTTTGTTATTATGTAATGTTTTTTATTTAAATGGAATGTGTTATTATGTAATTTATGTAATGTGTTTTTATGTTTTTTCTAATGTTTTTAGTATTTATGTAATACTTTTATGTTTTGTTATTATGTAATGTTTTTTATTTAAATGGAATGTGTTATTATGTAATATTATGTAATGTGTTTTTATGTTTTACCTACAACAAATAAATGTCCAACCACATTTTACTTACAACAAATAAATGCTCAACCACACTTTACTTACAACAAATAAATGTTCAACCACATTTTTTACTTAAAAAAAATAAATGTCCTACCACACTTTACTTACAAGAAATAAATGATCAACCACACTTTACTTACAAATAAATGTCCAACCACATTTTACCTACAACAAATAAATGATCAACCACGTACATTTTACTTACAATAAATAAATGCTCAACCACATTTCATTAGGGGTGTAAGAAATGAACCGAAAACCGAAAAACCGGTCCAAACCGCGTGATCCGAAACCGAAACCGGAAAAAACCGAAAACAAAAAAACCGATGTGTAATGGTTCGGTTACGGTTTTCAATATTCATTACCGCGGTTAACCGAACCGAACCGAATTTTGATATATACATACATATAATCATGCATATATATGTATATTTACACATATATGTATTACATGAATACATCATTTACATATCTATTTAGCTAATACTTTGTATTTGTTGTCTAAGATATTAACAATTTTACTAACTTTCTTTCACAATCTATGATTAATTTTGGATATTCTAAGTAATTTTCTTATATATATACTCTTTTTAAGAAAAATTGTTAACTTTGTTTAAAATATTTATCAAAAATATTAGTAATATCATATAGAAGACATTTTAAGTAGTAAATCATGATATTCTTAAATAGAAACTTGCGTTGCATAAATATAACGTTAGAAAAAAGTAATTCAAAATTAGATATAATGTATACTTATTTATAAAACAAAAAATTAATGTAGTTAAATAACTATTATACATAGAAAAATTAATTAATACAATGTAAATTGACTATTATAATTGAAAACTTAAACTTTATATTAGCATAACTTTAATAAATGGTTAACCGAAAATAAAACCGAAATTAACCGACTTTTTCGGGTAACCGATTTGCGGGTAACCGAAATTAACGGTTCAAAATTTCTAACTAACCGAACCGAACCGAACCGAAACCCGAAAAACGGTTCAAAATTTCTAGCTAACCGAACCGAACTGAACCGTTTACAGCCCTACATTTCATTTCCAACAAATAAATGCCCAAACTTTACAATATATATTCAAACAAATATCAAACAAATCCCAACCAAATTTCACAAACTCTTTCAAATAAATGGATCCAAGAAATATCAAACGAGTGTCGAAAAGTACTCATGGCGGAACACGACGCCCTTCTCAATATCGTCCTCAACATCAATCTCAACCACCCACAAATGATTTATCAATCTAAGCCAATTTTATACACTCAAAATCAATGCCCTTCGTATACCGAACTTCCATCACCATTTGAGCCGCTTGAGCCATTCGACCCGTATGAGGCGCGTTATGATGCGCCTAGACCAAAAAGGCGTGAGCGAGAAGTTCGGTTACCCATGCACGATGATGGTGATGACGAAGGGTTCGACCTGGTTGAGATGGTTCTTGAGACGCAAAATATACCACAAGAAGTTGATGAAGAAGACGATGTTGAAGAAACAACACCCACGGCGCAAAAAACAGGTTGCAAACCGAGCTTCGAAAAGGTGTGGTCGTCTGAGGAGGCGGCGGCGTTAGCTAAGAGTTGGGTTAAAATTTTGGTTGACAAAGAAGTTGGAGATCGTAAAAAAAAAAGCGGGTTTTTGGGGTCGTGACTTAAAGCATTTCAAGAGCCTTGTGCCGGGAACCACACGTACACTAGATCAATTAAACTCTAAATGGGGTTCTATGAACATGGCTATGACGGCGTTCAACAGTTTTTTCCAACAAGCGGTAAAATATTACAAATTTATATCTTTGTTAGTTTTTGAAAATGAAAACATATGCTCCTGTTCTAAACACATAAGGTAAATGTTTTGCACTTAAATTAAAGATACACCTTTTGTGTTCTGATCATTAGAATATATTAGATGACATACAAATTGAAAATTTGTAGTACGTGTAAGCGTTAAATTTGGCATCATTCTAGAGAAAATAACATAGTCTCGATGCAATTTCATCAAGTAATTCGTAATTTGACAATTCTTAACTAGAAAATAGCATACTTTTTAAAGTTCGTTTATGTTTTTTATTGTTGTTTTAGGCTGTTACCAATTTGATTTTCTAATCCGCAAAAAACATACTCATGGCCCATGACTATTGTTTGTGTCTGAAAATGGTTTTGGAAAAAGAGTTCCTTCAGTCGCTTTCGCCACTATCAGTTGAATAGGGCTGGTTTAATAGGGTACAAGGTGTGCTGCCTCTACCTTTTATTTACTTGAATCAAATTTGAAGTTTCAAAAACTATATATATATCCCATATTTCTTTGGTTGTTATCAGTGTGGTTGTTTTGACAATCTTTTTGGTATGTTATGTTTTTAGCTATTCTTAATTCGGCACATGAGTTATTTAGGCTTTCAATAATCCCTTTTGTGTATCTTAGAGATGATGGTAAAAGTGATGAACAAGTTGTTCTTGTGAGTCAGAGCCAGTGTGGTACAGTGAACTGGATTAAAGTCAGAGATATCTCTGTACACTTGTACAGTCAAGATTTGCAAGGTAATCATTATTACCAAGTCATATAAAAATAAGTTTCTAAACTATTTGAACATACACTAATTGTTATTTTGGCATTGTGCGTAGTTTTTGCATATATAAACATTATTGATGATAAGTAGCATATAAACATCTACCAATACAATCTACAGTGTATGTTCTTAACTATATGCTTGAGCGGAAGAAAATCGTGAAGTAAAATTAAGCAAGCTACATGGATGAAATTAAAAGAAATTTGAAGTT
>CM067171.1:52239002-52253364 GCA_034093135.1 Erigeron breviscapus | reverse complement strand
CCAAGGCAGTGTTGATGCCTATATAAACCAGCCTTTGTGTCTCAAGAATGTGTGCATCCATTACATTAACTCTCACAACGATTAAAGCTTATTAGCTTGGATCCGTGTTGTACTCAGCTTAGGCTAGTAGAGTTAATAAACAAAGTTGTAACTTGCTATTCCGTCAAGTAGTTAGATTTGTAGGTTAATCTGTTCCACAACTACTTGTAAATCTTTTCATTAATCAATAAAAGAATTAGTTGAAAATCAGCTTGCACTTTGTTATTGGACTTCACTTTACTTTACTGTCTTTATATTCTGTTTATTTACTTTCTGGTTCATTAATATGATCAACTCAAGCTGAATATGGATAAATACTTCAAGATAATTTATATTCCACATTAAAAAGTATTTTCAAGCTGATTATAGTTAAAAGTTGTATTCACCCCCCCTCTACAACTCTTTGAGACATCTTAAACCATCATGTTATCTCCTTTAGGACCTATCAGGTGGTATCAGAGCAGGGGTTTCGTAATACACTTAACTTGATCCCTCTCATTTAACTTTTATTTTGGTTTAAACTATGTCTCAACCTATGTACACTGATAATGGTTCTTCAACCAGACCACCCATGTTTGACAAGACTGATTTCAGTGGGTGGAAAGGAAGAATGTCCCTTTTTCTTGAATCTATTGATAATGACATGCCTGACATACTTGTTGATGGACCTTATGTTCCAAGGGATACAGTAATCACACCTAGGCCAGCTCCAACTGATGGATCTGAGCCTGGTGCACCTGATGTCAGAGTTGTTATCAAACCCAGAGTAGACTGGGGTGATGAGGATAAAAGAATGGTCAACTTGGATGTAAAGGCCAGAAACTTTATTGTCAAAGTTGTACCTAAGGACATCTATAGAGCCATTAGACATTTTCCTAGTGCTAAAAAGATGTGGGAAATGTAAGTCCCCTGGTAAGTGATCGTCACAGGATTGCTATGATTATGTTGGAGTGCGGAATCCTCCAAGATAACCAATTTGATATTACTATTACGTTTTCTATGTATGGTTTAGCTTTTTGGTTCACTACGCCCTGGTAGTCTACTCTAAAGCTTTTAGAAACGAAAACGGCAGAGTTTCGGCTATATGAGTCAATCAAAACAGCAAAAGTTGTTATGAAACATGAACTAGGGTTTCATATATATAGGGTACAGCACGAGCCTCGTTTGGGCTGGGCCTCAAACGACCCTCAGCATGTGAAGCCCGCTGGGCCTTCACGTGAAACAACCCTCACACATACGAGGTTCTAATGAGAAGCCTCATATGGGTAAGCCTCATATGGTCTAGGTTCTAATGAAAACACTTAGCATATATCATGTACCAACATTAGATAAACATGTAAATAAACATTAAAGTCCAAAATATAATGTCCATATCTAATGTCCAATTACAGACTCGATAAACAAAATGATAACATATCTAGATTGCTAAATGTCACACAAAAGTGCACTTACAAACCCCCCCTTGACATTAGCTTCTAGATGTCTTCAAATTTCTTCAAGTCTTTATGCTAAGTTATCATTTATGTACACAAACAGACATAAAAATCAAGCAATATCAATTGGAGTATCAGAAGCTCCAGCTTCACCCCTATGCCTTTGCTTGTCATTTTTGCTTGCATCGCTATCAGGATCAAATTCATCATCCTTCTGCTTTCTCAGCATCTCATTAGCCTTGCAACCCAAAGAATCATCACCTCCACTCTATGCTAACAACTCAGCATAAATACGTTTAAAATCATCCATTAAGACACTTGCCTTTGCTTTTGCAAGCTGTTCAAACTTGGATAACTGTAAGCTCTGTTTCAGCACTAAATTTGTTTTCATCAACTTCCTTTTGTAATCTGCCACAATGACACGAAGCTTCTTCAGCTATCTTCCATGTCTTCTCAAGTTCAACATTCATCTCTCTGATATTGCTCTTCAACTTGCTAACTTCTTTATCATGTTCTGTCTTTTGAGAAGTTAATTGAGCAGCAAGAGATTGTACTAAACTTTTCAGTTATGTATCAATGTTCTTCAAATCATTTAGCTCATCAAATTGAGAAGAACTTGGTCTCGAAGAACTTGGTCTTGTCGTATCAAAACTAAACATTGATGGCATTGAAGTTGATTTAACCGGAATTGTTGTAGATCTCATATCTGGATCAGTAGATTCTGTCCCTGGAATCAAAATTGAACTTTGTACAATTTCTCTTGTCTGACCAGGTAGAATAACGACTGTTTCAACATAATCTGCATACAGATCTGTGGATGGTGAGACAAAATTAAGATTTTCAGTTCCAGCTTGTAAAATCTGAACTTCTTCAGTATTAGTAACCTCTTCAGCTTGAGGTTCTCTAATCTCTGTAGATGTCTCTCGAATATCAGATACCTCTTGTCAGTTTGCAACACCTTCTTGACTCTTTTGATCACTTTCAGTCTGGAATTGTTCTTCACACTCTGTGACTAACTCTGTCTCTTCTCTAACAATAGCTCTTCTGGCTCTTTTTGATCTATGATATGCTCTGATTGGTATTCTTAGCGCATCCTCAGCTTGAACTTCAGGCTCTTCTTCTTCTTCAACAGTCTTTCTCTTTTCTTTCAATGATGTCTCTGTAGAAATATCAAGACTTAACTTGATTGCTCTCTCTACAGCAATTCTTTCTTCATCATTATCACTGCCATCAAAACTAGAACTAGAATCAGCATCTTTCTGTGTTTCATCTGCCAATCCTTTGCCTTTGTTAGCTGTAAGATCTTTATCTTCACCACTCGCACCGACGCCTGTTCCACTAGCTTCAGCTTTGCTAGAATCAACTTCAGGTAGATAATTATCTATCTGGCGTTCAAGTTCATCAGAATCTTCAGAGTTAACATCTGCTCTGGCATCATATTGCTCAACATCTCTCAGAACATCATCTGGCCTTGCTACTTGTTCAAGTACTTCAGCAACAGCATGTTCATCAACATTAGGTTGGTTTAAAATCTCATGAGCAACTTCATTGAAGTTCTCAGGTTCAACCTCTTGTACACGAGCAATCTCTTGCACTTGTTGTACCTGTGGTGGTTTCTTGAATTTCTGCAGGTTTTTTTTTTTTTTTTTTTTTTTTTTTTTTTTTTTTTGAGCAATCTCTTGCACTTGTTGTACCTGTGGTGGTTGGTCTTGAACTATATGTATTGGCTCTACTTGTCCTTTATGCCAATGGATAATGAAATCATCACTCGGAGGTTGGTAATTTTCATTCACGATTGCACCAAATAAATCAACATTTTGTGCATTCGGATCTCCAGTATGCCTCTTAATCATGGCATTATAACCTCTCAACGTAATTGTATTCACCTTCCAATTTCCTTCAACTAACTCAACATTTGGAAGACGAGTAGTGACGAATCTGGGAAACAAATAAAAACTGTGATCCCCTTTCGTTGATATCTGCTTTCTGAACTCATGAAATATGTATTTGGAGAAACTATATGGCTTGTTGTAAACCAAAGCCACAATCTGAGATTGAATCTCCAAACTCATAGAATCAAAACCTGACTTCTTGCTACTTAAGCTCACAATGATCGCATGAACTAAATATCTCCATCTACCATAAAAACTCTTCTTGTACTTGGTCACAACCTCTGGATCACCAACTCTAAATCCCATTCTCTCAAAAGCACCATCAATAACAACTCTGTCAAAAATAATGACACCTTCAACTCCTCCTTCTTGAATATCAGTACCCAAGAGTAACATCTGTTGAAGGTCTGCTTGCGAGAAATGGATTGGAGTCTGATTAACACTAGTCTCAATGACATCAGTGCTCTTCACATATCTTGCATTACTCCAGAATTGAGTAATCAAGCCTTGATCCAAAATCGGTGAGTACGTAAGAACTTCACGAAGTCTCGATCTTCTCAGAAATCGGAAAATCTTGTGATATCTCTGAGTTTTTGGCTGTTCTTCACTCAGGTTTAGTACATAGTTATGCTCAGGTGTAAAAATTCTTACCATTTCTGTAAAAGATAAATAGATATCATCACTAGAATAAAAACGACCTTATCTATATAACAATAAAGCATAAACGACATAAATTACACTAGCATGACTATAACTTTCAAAATTATTACTTGCTTGAATAAATTTCTAAGTTATGAGTTCTCAAAGCATTTACTTATATTAATCATGTTTTAACTTTCCGACTTAATTTTCAATTTTTTTTTCGATTTTTCAGGTGAAGTTCGAATGGGACAAGGCTCGTTTAAGGTTTGAGCCTCGTTTGGGATTCGAGGTTCGTTTCAGGCTTAAGCCTCATTTGGGATTCGAGGTTCGTTTCAGCCGAAACGAGTCACTGTTCACCTTCTTCAACCTAATGATCTCGAAAAACCCTAAAATCAACGAAAATTACATCAACATGATCTATATGGTTCGATAATCATGACTCTATGTTTGTTTTTGCCTAAAACTTCAAATCAAGGTAGAAAACCTAACTTTTAGTTCGAAAATTTTCTAAACCTTTTTCATGATTTCTAGTTAACATGGCAACTACAACACGATTAAAACATATACCTAGATTCGGTTTTTATCAAGGAATACAAAGATATAATAAAAAAAACACGAAAATAAGTCTTGCTATAGGATTGAATATAAGGTCCGTATGGGATTTTGTGTTTGTGTGTGTTTTTGAAATGAGGTTCGAATGGGGTTTTGTGAAACGAGGCTCGTATGGTCGAATATATATAACCACAAATTTTGGGCCAGGTTCGTTTGAGCCCATCAAACGAACTTCATATGGGCTTAACTTAAAATGAGCTTCTAATAACACATTCTCAAACGAGGTTCGAATGAGAATTCCCGTTTTAACATGCACATCTAATCAAAAATGATTAGTCTACACACCAAAACTCAAAATATTCCAGAAATTTGTAATGATACATATATAAAACCTGATATGCTTCAAAACACTTTTCCACGACCTTTTCAATGATAAAGCTGTAATATGCTATAAAATAACATCTTTACATATTATCAAAGTTTCAATATACTAAATCTTATACGCTCCCCCTTAATTATGATTCTGCATAAAATTAATTGTGACAAAAACGTATATAATTCAATAATAATACCACTTAAATTCAAATATGAGTAAAAGTTGTTGTCAACGAATTTTAAACAAAACGACTTTCTCTCAAATTCTGTATCCTTGTAAATCTATGCATATTTTGCATTCATTCACACTTGACATCAAAATTACTTCTTTTATCTGCACATCTCAAACAAACATCAAATTCTCATAGATAAAATAACAAAAATATCATGAGCAAAATCTTGTTTATTGAAAGTAGCACTTAACATATTCTTAACAATCTTTTAATCTACCTGTGATCAAGGTCAAATAAATCACTGTCAAGAACATTTTCAGACTATTTGAAAACTTTTGAATTAAAACTTTATTCAAATCTCCTCAAGTATGACTTCAACAACTTTTCAAAATCAATTCACGATTAATTTTGTATCGTTTTTCCTTTACATAATAAATCCAATCATGAACAACATCTTTAGCATTTATCATGTAAACTATTGCTTAACTACATCACTTAGTTTATTCATTGTTCATAAGAACGCAGTTGAGTCCTCTTGAAACATTAACATTCTATTTTGACTTTGTCTCTCGTGCAATAAGAACTTTATAATATATAACATAAAATAAGTTCTAAATGAAAATCAAAATAAAATTTAATTCAAATGAATAAAACTTATTGAATGAGCTAAGTCTCTGCAGATTAGATCAGTTTAGCCATTACATAAGTCTGCACTTGAGAAATAATTCTCTTATTATTAGTTATGAACAGTGATCCATCAACGATTACCAGTATGTTTGTCCTCTTAAACATTCGGTACTTCCAGTTTCCTTTTGAGAGACTCTGTCACTATAGATTTTTCATTCCAGTCAATTGGACTAACAACTCAAAACGAGTTCTGTCAAAAGCCTTAGTAAATAGATCAGCTAAATTATTATCAGTAGGAACTTTTTCATGAACAATTAACTTATTTTCAGCACAATCACGTATAAAATGAAACCTTATGTCTATGTGCTTAGTCCTACTATGTTTGACAGGATTATTAGTAATAGAAATAGTGGATTCATTGTCTATCTTAATAGGAGTAGAAAGAAAATTCTGACCGTAATCACGCAGTTGTTGTTGTATCCACAAGACTTGTAAACAACAGCTTCCAGCAACCATGTACTCTGCTTCACACGGTGAAATTGCAACAGATGTCTGCTTCTTACACTGCCATGATACAATTCTCCCCCCTAAGAACTGACATCCACCAGTTGTCGATTTCCTATCAAAATTACATCCACCATAGTCTGAATCTGTATAAGCAAGAAAATCAAAGTCTTCCTCCAATTGGATACCATAAACCTAATGTAGGTTGCCCTTTGAGGTAACGTAAGATTCTCTTAACAGCTTTCATATGGCTTTCTTTCGGACACGACTGATAACGAGCACAAATACAAACCGTAAACATGATATCTGGTATTGATGCTGTAAGATACATCAAAGAACCTATCAAAGCCCTATAAAGAGTAGGATCAACTTCTGGATCATTAAGATTTAACATCCCTAGCTGATGGTTTTTCGGTATAGGTGTATCCATCAGCGAAGTACTTTCCATTCTGAAGCGTTTCGGAATATCTTGAACATTCTTAGACTGATGAATAAAGAATCCCTCCTTTTGTTGTTCAACTTGCAAACCTAAAAAGAAATTCATTTCACCCATTGCACTCATTTCAAACGTTCCTTTCATGAGTTTCTCAAAATCTTTGCACATCTTCTCATTTGATGATCCAAATATGATGTCATCAACATAGACTTGTACAATCAGAAAATCATGTTTCTTCCATTTTATGAATAAGGTACTATCAATTTTACCTCTTTCAAAACCATTTTCCAAAAGATGCTTAGATAGCTTATCATACCATGCCCTGGAGCTTGATGTAATCCATATAACGCCTTGTTAAGTCGACTTAACAAGGCGTTATATGGATTACATCAAGCTCCAGGGCATGGTATGATAAGCTATCTAAGCATCTTTTGGAAAATGGTTTTGAAAGAGGTAAAATTGATAGTACCTTATTCATAAAATGGAAGAAACATGAATATCTGGTCTTGATGCTGTAAGATACATCAAAGAACCTATCATAGCCCTATAAAGAGTAGGATCAACTTCTGGATCATTAAGATTTAACATCCCTAGCTGATGGTTTTTCGGTATAGGTGTATCCATCGGCGAAGTACTTTCCATTCTGAAGCGTTTCGGAATATCTTGAACATTCTTAGACTGATGAATAAAGAATCCCTCCTTTTGTTGTTCAACTTGCAAACCTAAAAAGAAATTCATTTCACCCATTGCACTCATTTCAAACGTTCCTTTCATGAGTTTCTCAAAATCTTTGCACATCTTCTCATTTGATGATCCAAATATGATGTCATCAACATAGACTTGTACAATCAGAAAATCATGTTTCTTCCATTTTATGAATAAGGTACTATCAATTTTACCTCTTTCAAAACCATTTTCCAAAAGATGCTTAGATAGCTTATCATACCATGCCCTGGAGCTTGATGTAATCCATATAACGCCTTGTTAAGTCGATAGACTCTTTTAGGATGATCTGGATCTTCAAATCCTGGCGGTTGACTAACATATACCAATTCTTGCACTGTTTCATAAAGAAATGCACTCTTTACATCTAGTTGATACACTTTAATACCTTTATATGAAGCAAATGCTAGGAACAATCTGATCGCTTCTAATCTAGCAACCGGTGCAAAGACTTCAGTATAATCTAAGCCTTGTTGTGCAAAGCCTTGAACAACTAACCTTGCTTTGTTGCGAGTAACAACACCTTTTTCATCTCTTTTGCACCTGAAAACCCATCTGGTGCCAAAAGGATACTCTCCATCCGATAAGTTGACTAACTCCCATACTTGAAGTTTATCAAACTGCTGTAGCTCTCGTTTTAACACAATGGCTTCAGACTCTGTGAAGTGTACATGATTCCCTTTGTCACAGATTTGTGAAACACTCATGAGATTGTGTTTCAATTGTTCCATGAAGTTTACATTTTCAAGCTTAATCTTGCTATTGGTAACTGATGAGCGTCCATTTTGTGATAAAAACCCCTATCGAAAGGCCTCATTTCTATGTCTAAAGTGAGTTATTATTCCGGAACTATCAGTACTTAATGAGTCGTATGTTTATGTAGGTTCACGGAAGATGCGAGAGAGGGTAAATGACATCAAGTAACTCAAGATGAAGGCTTATGAAGTTACAAGACACAAGGAAGTGATTCGGGAGCCGAACGAAGAAGTACGAACTGCAGCAGGAGCTACTAGCGCCGCTGGCAGCCATGCCAGCGCCACTGGCCAAGACCCAGCACCGCTCCCACGCGTCCAGCGCCGCTAGCCCATACCCAGATCAGCAACCGACTTAAATCACTATTTAAGTCGAACTAACCCTCAAAACCCAAAGAGAGAGCCGATTCAGCAGCCCTAGCCGCCCATATTCAACCCTAGGTCGTAGTTGCAGATTTCCAGAATGAATATTTTTCGAGTGCATTAGCTGATTTAGGGTCAAGTATTAATGTTATGCCTACTGTAATTTATGAGAAACTTACCCTTTCTCTGCTAAAACCCGCTAACATGAGCATTTCGGTTAGCCGATCAGATTTACCGACAACCCAAGGGAATTGTCGAACGAGTCCATGTCAGGGTTAAGGATTTAGAATTTTGGACTGAGTTTGTTGTGCTTGATTTGGTAAGTGAAGTAGTGACACACTTAATTTTAGGCCGACCATTTTTTGCATGCTGCGGATGGTACCATCCATGTCTTTAAACGTGAAATATCTTTGTCAAATGGTCGAGTTAGATTCAATTCGGTTGTATTAGGTTCTAAGGATGTCAACTATGATAGGGAACCCATAGATGCCTATTATTACATTAGGAAATTACGTAGTTTTTGGTATCATGAAGGCCTAGAATTGTCAAGACCACATAGGAGAGGATTGAATGTGCTATATAAGGAGACCAAAGTTAAGGAACTGGAGGAACTTTTAGATGAAATAGAAAAGGGATTGGATAAAGGAAATAGGTTATTAACAGGAGTGAATAAGTTCTTAGATAACTAGGTTGGAATGATGTAGAAGACCCACCCTTATCAAATTATAACCCTTACTTGTCAACCTCAGCTCTAGGTGACCCTACCATCTTTCAGGTATTTTGTTCCATAGGCCATATAGGAACCCGCATGTTTATAGACGCCAGGGCAAATGTGAACATTTTCCCTCTAGATTTTTACACTGAGTATACTAAGAGAAATTTAGGTAAAGTGATCTAGGAGGATAAGATGGTTAAGATTTTTCAGAATTTTAATTTTAGGGTTCGTGGATTCGTTGAGAAGGTCGTTGTTGCAATAGATGATTTAAGATTCTCAACAGAGTTCTTTTGGTGAAAGAAAATGTGACAACCAAAAACGAATTCATTTTAGGTCAACCATTTCTGAAAACCGCTTGCACTGATATCAACATTGAGTTAGGAGAGTTGATATTTGAGTCAGGAATTAATGTACTGAAAGTTGTGAAACAAGATATAAATGTACACAATCCTTATGGTTTTTACAGCAAGCCTAGATTATGCCAAGGTCAAGGAGAAAAGATGAATATCGAGTCTTACTTGGAGGATAAGTCTGACATTTTTATCCGATACAATCCAACAGGTACCGACCCCAGCCGACCCCGTATTCTTCCTCAACCTAGTTCCTAGGCCGAGTCCGGCTGAAGACTCGTTAAACTTAGCGCTTCTTGGGAGGCAACCCAAGCCGTATTTTTATTTTTATTTTTATTTTTATTTTTAGGAATATGTGACTAATTGCAATTAAGTGATTGTTTTAAATTTATCATTTGTGATCTATTTTATGAGTATGTTTGAGTATCACAGATGCAATCTTTCAATGGATCAAGGAAACAAGTAACTTATTGCAATCGTATTTCATTTTTATTTTTATTTTTATGTTTTAGCTTGTTATTTTCCATTTTGATATTATGATTGAAGTGTGCAGGAGTATATTGCTTTGTAGTCTGAAGGAAACCATGCAATTGGCCAAAAGATAAGTGTGGGGGAGTTCAAGCATCAAATCGTTGAAGAAATCAGACGTCGAAACACGTACAGGAGTCAAAAGCGCCGTTAGGAGACATCCAGCGCCGCTGGGAATGCATCTGGGCATCCTAGCGCCGCTCTACTACCACCCAGCGCTGTTGGACCTGCACCTGTGCAAGTCCAACGCCGTTCCCTGCTATCCAGCGCCGCTCAGGCATTGCCAGTGCCGCTCCCTGCTTAGCCAGCGCCACTCCCAGCTCCGTCCTGCGCACCAGATCGCGAAAAATCCCAAAAAAATCAGAAAAACCCAAAAATTCCAAAAAAATCAAAAAAACATAAAATACCAAAAAGAAAATAAGGTGGAGTGTTAAGAATAGAATTCGAGCTTTTGTGTGTGTAAATGTAGGTTTCTAGTGAGAGAAAGTAGAGAGGGAGTATAGAGAAGTCAGGGAAAGATTAGATTGTATTATAGGGTCAAAGTTTACATTAATACGAGGGTTGGTCATAAATGACTTATGGGAGGGGTATTTATACTAATCACTAACTTAACACTAATACCCTTCCAATACTAGAATTTACAATTAAACAACATATTTATATTTCTAACAATCTCCCCCTTGGTGTTGAATTGTAAATGTTGCATCGTCTTCGGTCTTTAAATAAACATGATGAGCCCATTTGTTGAAAATCTTCAATGTTGAATGGACTTTAAAGCTTTCTCATTGTCTTCAACGTCTTGTATCAACCTTGACTTTGAATCTTCTCAATTCTTTGACGACTTGAAGCTTGATTTAACTTTGAATTCTTTTGGCTTTGCGGAAGCTTGGTTTTGACTTTGAAATTCTTTGAATTCTTTGAATGCGAAGCTTTTTAATTCTTTAAATTCTTTGTTCTTTGAATTCTTTGAATTCTTTGAATTCTTTGAATTCTTTGAATTCTTTGACTTTGAATTCCTTGAATTCTTTTGGTATTGTGGAAGCTTGATTTAACTTTGAATTCTTTGAACTTTGAGTAGCATGCGGAAGCTTGGTTTTGACTTTGAATTCTTTGAATTCTTTTGGATGCGGAAGCTTGATAATCTTTGAAATCTCTTGGCATTGTGGAAGCTTGGTTTTGGAATGCGGAAATTTGATTTGACTTTAAAACTTCAAATCTTGATCAAACTTGTCTCTGAATCAATAAACATCTTGGATCACTTGATTCTTTGATCAATTAACATTTGCTCCCCCTCAATCAAACAACTATCTCGGAGCAAATTATTCAATAACAAATCTTTAATCTCTTGCTCCCCCTCGAACAAACAATCATTTCGGAGCATATTTAACGAATCATGAGTTTACTCTTGCTCCCCCTCAAATGAACAATCTCTTCAAATAAAGAACAAACTTAACTATCCAACTTAATTTTCTTTGTAGCATCAACAAACGACAATCTCTATTCAATCTCAACCTTTTCATCTCTTCTCAAACATTATTCAATCTCAAACTCTTGTAATCATCAAACAATGGTCAATTATTCAATAAATCTTTCAATTATCGACCATGTACATCATCTTGAATATACTCGATCTTGAATCAATCCTTTAACTTTCTCAAAACAATCTCTCAGCTTTCAACATATCATGATAATTATTCACTCTCTTCACCTAAACTAACGATCCTTTGAACAACCAAACACAATGAATATCATCAATCAAATTCTACCTAAACCTTGAACTCTATCTATCAATCATTTAATCATTTCTCCCCCTTATGATGAATATGTGAAACGTGTTCATCATACAATAATGATTGATAGCATAAATGGTAGATCACAACAAACAATATTCAACCAAATTAACCCAACCCAATTCCCAATTCCCAATGAACCTATTGGTGAACTAGAATGTAAGGTTGCGTTTTTTGGAAAAAGAATTTATAATGGTGTTTGTGTTCTTTGTGTTTGTGTGAAGAGAAATGAAAACCGGATAAAAATGATCCGTTAACACAACCAAAAATCAAAAGGATTAATGGTGTGGCCTAAAAATACGATTACTATTTTTAGGACTACCCATTGTCATCGAGAAATGCACAAAGCTTATCTCTAAATGATTCGGTCTATGGCTTTTCAACCGATAGATTGCTTTAAAGAATGTAATTCATGGTCAGTGTCACAAAGGCGTTCGATAACCATGTCTTACTATCCTCAAAGACTTTTGGGAAATAAATCCGAGGTCACATAGACTTCTCGTTTGCTCAACAAATTCATAAAATGAAAATGTGAGACCTACGTTCAACGTTGGAAATGATGTTAGCATTGGTAGGATTTTCCATTCGATCATCGTGGAATATCAAAAATATGATATCACTACGAATGTTCCGGCAATATCACAAAGATATGCAATGTCACAAAGACATATAAAGACTCTTTGTGTCCTAGTCAAATGAAAGATATATCAAGTACGCTCTAGACTCGATAAGTGATCAAATGAAGTCGGGGACTGGAGCAGAGTGTCTCCCTTTTTCAATATATCAACGTCTTCCAAATAAAGAGTCAATAGAAATGTGAAAATCTCCGTGAGAATAAAACAAGCATTTGCTAAGAAACACTTGAGTGGTTAGGTAAAGATGTGCATTGCTTCACTGGGTCCATGAAGTCTTCTTCAATATCGAGAAATCAACAAATGAAATCCGATAGAAACGTGTTGACCCGGCTTTTTAATAATTTTGGGGAGGGCTTTTATTTCTTTTAGCCCTTTCTCACATCATATTTTTCACCGTAACCTCTCACTTTTCGACTACTCCCTCATATCCTATTTGCACAAACATCATCACCACGCTCATAAACCCTCACAATCTAAGATTGAGAATATAACTCCGGGGTTAGATCTCATCAGCGATGATAAGATCATGGAGTATTCATGAGTGGCCTAAACTCGTGTGCAAATCTAACACCGAACTTCTTTGAATATGATCGAAAATGGTTTTAAAATCTTCCAAAGTGTTTTAAAATGGAAAATGAGTTTAAACACTTGGAAGTTTTGGTTTTATAAACAAACTCCCCCTAAATATATGCATGATATAAACAAAGTTTTGCATATAAAGGGTGAGTAAAGAGTTTGAAAGTTGCTCACAAACATTAAAAATGAGACAACAAAGACATTACACAAAGGCGTTCGATGCCTTGCATCTCATCCAAAACATTGTGAGAAACTCAAAGACAAAGTAAATATAAATTGATGAAAAGAGAAAATATTTTTGGATTTTTCAAAAATAAGAAAATGAAAATCTTTTTGGATTTTTCTAAAAGGAATGAAATTACGAAAACTGTTTTAGAACGGGTTATACACTGATGTGTGCATAAGCCACTATTCATCAAATCACTTGGAAATCACTTTTGGAACCCATTTGAAATTGGGTCAAATGGTTTTTGAATTCTTGAAAGTCCAAATGTAAGTCTCATCGATTTGATGAATAGAAGTTGCATTCCACGGAGAACTAAAACCCGGTGGTTTAGTTGAAAAGATTTTTCATGGAAGCAACGGTGAAAAATCATTTGATTTCTTTGAAAAGCTTCCAATCTTGGTAGATTGATTTGGAAAATGATTTTTCGAAGCAAAATCATTCACTTTTTGCACGACTGTTTTCACAGGTTTTGGTGCAAGATCAAAAAGTTCCGAAAAAGAATATTTGAATGATTTTGACTCAACTGACTTATCTTTAGAAATCGGCTTCCATATAGATTTAGTCAATTGAGATTTTGCTTGTGAAATATGTCCAGAATTATCCTCAAATGATAGAAAAGAGACAAAAGTAGTTGTTCCATCAAAATTTGGTTTCTTAGTGTACTTCTTACCCTTTTTCAAGGAGTAATTAGTAAACTGAGAGACCTTTTTTTCAAAAGGTTTTGAAGATTTACCCGTGTAAACCTTCTTTGGAACATCAGGATCAGTCTAAATAGAAGTTTCAACAGTCTCAACCTTATCACAATCAGTCTGCACAGAAGAATTCACAAACATAGGACAATTAGTTTGAGTACAAACATCAATCATGACTTTGGGAAGGTCAGAATTCACAGATTTGGTTTGTGTTTGCAATTCAATCTCAAGGGCGAAATTTCATTGTTTAAGCTTTAATCACCTAAGTTTGTGTTACTAATTCATCTTTTAGTATACCCGGCTCTTAAGCCATGACCAGATAATAATTCCCTCCGTGAC
>CM067171.1:52140513-52238002 GCA_034093135.1 Erigeron breviscapus | reverse complement strand
TCTATATGCAAATTCTCCCCATCCTCCTTTACCCAAAATCTTGTTCAGTTGATTTGAATCATCTTGATGTTGTTTCTTGTGAAAAGCATTAGATGACTCACCAACATTGTAGCTCTGAGATGTTGATCTGAAATCATCACCACTTCTTCCAGCAAATCGATCATAATAAGTACTGTGATATTCTGTAGGCTTGGCGGATGATTTCACTTCATATGAGTATGAAGGATACATATTGCCAGAATTCTTTGATCTCCTTTTTTGAGAAGAGTGATTTGAAGAAGTCGTATGATTAGACACTTGTCTGAAATGACATTCTCCAACTGATTTCTTCACTGAATCTCTTGATCTTTGAGTGGATAAAGCATGCATGGGAAGTCTTTGAGAAGAACCAATAAGGTTTCCTACTGATTTCTTGTATTGTTCTTCCATCATACCTTTTCCCTTCACTTTCTGAGAATTATTTCTCAGATTTCTCATTAATCCAAATGTAACACCCCAAAGATTTTAAGGTAAAAGAAATTAACCCCTTTTTATAGTTTTGACATTAAATTAAATTCCTAGTATTTTATCTTTGGTTATGGGGTTAATTTAGTTGGAACTTTAGCGGATAGCGGGTAAAAATACCCACAATTATGAGATGGGTCGTGGCATCCCCTAAGAGTGCCAGCCATCTATTTCACTTCATACTCATTCTTCCACTCACTCTTTTCTTTTCTCCTCCATTTTCTTCATGCAAGATTCATCTCATTCATTCAAAAATCAAAGCAATTCTCTCTTCAATTCAAGAATAAATCATCATAACCATCATCATCAATAATCTTTATCAAGCAAGTTAAAGTTAGGGTTTGAGTGGAAAAGGGTGGTGGTGGCCGAAAATTTAAGAGAAAAGAGGGAGAATTTGTGAATTGAAAACCCTAAGCTATTATCTTCCATTGTTGAGGTACTGATTTCTATTTCCTCATTTTTATTGTTCTTGAGAAATTAGGGTTCATGGAGTGAACCAAATTGGGGGTTTTGCTAGGGTATGATTTATGAGTAATTTATTCCCAATTCCTTAGTTAACCTATTTGTCATTGAGTTGTGTGTTGAGTTTGATTATGGAATTGACAAGTTCATGTGAAAATTTTAGTTAATATGAAAAGATGAATTTTTGCTAGTTATTGAATTATAGATGAAAATGGTAGGATGAACTACCTAATATTATTGGTTAAAGATGGAAGTAACTCAATGACAAATGGGTTGGGTTTTGGGGTGAGAAAGGCTAGTGATTGTGAATGACTAGGTTGAGATAGTCATGTTGTGAATATAAGCTTATGCACTTTTATGTCATGATCTTAGGTTGAAGCTTGTTTGTGCATTATCGTTTTAGCTTTATTGTTCAAGTTGCGGAGGAGGTGAGTATATTTGCATACCTTTATGTTTACGTTGGGTCAATTGACCACATCATGTTGAAATGAGATATCCATGTGTGGTAATTGATTCGGCTAGGCCATGTGGGGCCCAGTGTTTATGAGGCCTAAGAACCTCCGGGGCCTAAGAACCCCTATTGTTGTGTTGAGAAGAGGCCTAAGAACCTTCGGGGCCTAAGAACCCCGATATTCTCATTGTTTAACTTATGGATCCATACATGTTGTTAGTGTGCAAGGTGAGTATGTAAATGTGGCATGACGATGTCATAGGTTGCATGTAATAGTCCTTGTACTTTGCCCTCCTTCGTATTCATAAATGTATGCAAGTATATTCACTAAGCCTTTGCTTATATTTTAGTTGTTTACCATTTTATAGGTAGTTCCGGAAGAAGGAACTAGTGTTGTTGAATTGAAAGACTTGGTTTAGAGCTTGAAGTGTTTTTGGAAGACTTGAAGGTATTAGGTCATTCTTGGATGAATGACAACTTTTGGTTTAGAGGCTTAGAAATCCCTCTCCTCATGGCTCTTGGTACATTTTGATTTGATGGTCATACTTTTGTTAAAATTATGTAAAAGACCAGGAGTAAAGCTTTTGGAAAGTTTGTGAAGTTGCATTTTGGTCGAAAATAGTGTCAAAATGGGTAAATGACCCATATGATGGTGTTCATGGGATTCGAAACAAGTTGATGTTGTAATTTATGTTTAAAATGTGTCCATGAAGTTGATATCAATCTCTGAAATGTGTTTTAAGATGTTTGTTTTGAAATTTGAAGGTTACAAGTTTGGGCAAGTGTTGAAATGATTTTAGGTTTGCTGATCTGATGCTCACTGCGGCGCAGTGGGGGTGGTTTTGCCCACTGCGGCGCAGTGAAATCCCACGGCCACAATTTCTTTTCCTCCCACTGCGGCGCAGTGGGAGAGTGTAAAACCCACTGCGGCGCAGTGGGGCTTTTCCAGACTTGAGTTCGAGATTTCCCACTGCGGCGCAGTGGGAGTTCTCCACCCACTGCGGCGCAGTGGGGTATAAAAAAAAAAATAAAAAAAAAATCTTGCGTTTTCGGTTTATCGAGTTCAGTCCTTTCAAGTTGGTATCAGAGCCCAGGTTTAAGGGATTTAGGTATTCCCTTGTGTAGAGAGTGCCTAGACTTAAACCTTAGTTGAGACTCGACCTTAGGTAACCGAAATTTTATATGGGACCGAAAGAGTGTTTAATGATGTTAGCTTATAAACTTGCTAGTATTAAAGCACAATAAGAAGCCGGCCTTATTGTGATTGAAATACTAACAAATTCATAAACTAACGGCATCAAACCTTGGGACGGTTTAGTATAAAATTATAAGTTTTGGCTTTTAGTTAGTAGAAAGAGATAGGTTGCGTGTTTTAAATAGTTTATCTACTCTTACTATAGTATGGCTGATCAACAATACGAAGAAGACGAAATCAATAGAAGAAACGAGGAGGAAGTTGCCTTTCCTGAAGGTAGCATGGATATCTCGGACCAAATAGGGAGAGCACTAGAGAAATATACTCCTCTCCTACTTAGGAAATTGAACGAGACTATGGAAGGGGCTGTGAATGATCACATAGCTCAAATGATCAGAGAAGAAGTGGCTGTAAATGTTCAACTAGAGTTTGAGAAGAGGGATGGCAAGGGTAGGAACAAGAAGGATGAAGAAGAGAAAGAAGTGGAAGTGACGGGAGAAAGGGGTTACAAGAAGAAGTTCACTTTTCGAGACTTTGAAGTGTGTCACCCACCGGAGTATCACGGTGATCGTGATCCCATCGTTTGTACACGATGGATATCTGAGATTGAAGGTGCGTTCCGCACTAGTCAATGCCCCTCACACCTGAAGGTCATCTTTGCGGTTGGTATGCTAAGGAACAGTGGGAAGAGATGGTGGGATGGTTTGTTGGCAATAAAGAAGGAAGCTTTAGATCATGTCGAATGGCCCGAATTCAAGACTATGTTTTTCAAGGAGTTTAGGTCGGAAGCTGAAGTGACCAAGTTGAGGAGTGAATTTCTCAACGACTGCCAAGGCAGCATGAGTTTGAACGAATTCCGAGCCCAATTCTTGGACAAGGCTCAATTTTGTCCGGAATTTCTTGAGAACGACCAATTGTTAAAGGAGCAATTCTATATGAAGTTGAAGAAGAGCTTGAGGGAAAAGATAAGCCTACGCCAAATGGAGTCTTTTTCCATGTTGGCGGATGTGGCTAGAGACCATGAAATTGAACAATCAAGAGTCGATGATGGTGAGATGAAAAGGAAGCATGAGGAAACCAACTCTCCGAACAAACGGTTTAGGCAAGAGGGTAGTTCCGGCAACCACTCTACTAGAAAGAATATCCCTTGGTGCCGACAGTGCAAGAGGAATCATTGGGGGGTGTGTAAGGTGTCAGGGAAAGGTTGCTTTACTTGTGGGAAACCGGGGCATTCAAGCCGGGAGTGCAAGTCCAAGCCACAAAAGCCCATCATATGCTTCAAATGCTTTGAGGAGGGCCACATGAGAAGCTCATGCCCTAAGTTGACCCAAGAGGAGAGACTCGAAGAAAAGAGGAGGGAAGCGGAAAGGAAAAACGCCCAAATTCATGGAAATCAACGAGGAAGGTCTTTTCAACTCACTGTGGATCAGGCAAGAAACACGGATGATGTTGTCACAGGTACATTTCTTGTTTATAATGTGCCTATGCGAATTCTCTTTGATTCGGGGGCGAATAGATCATTTGTTGCAACTAGAGTAATTCATGTTATTCCCGTGTTGAAGTCATGTCTAGAAAATACTTTGCAAGTTGAGGTTGGTAATGGTAGAATGGAATTAGTGAAGGATGTGTATAGGGGGTGTGAAATTAAAATTTCTTCGGAACTTTTTCAAGCTAACTTAATTCCTTTTCCGATGGGAGAGTTTGATGTAATTTTGGGTATGGATTGGTTGAGCTCATGTAACGCCAAAATCGCGTGTGATGAAAAGGCGATACATTTGAAAACTTCTAAAGGTGAAGACTTGGTGGTGTATGGTGATAGGAAGGAACGTTCTATTTCCGTATGTACTTTTGCTCGTGCCAAACGTTACATTTCTCATGGATGTCATGCTTATCTTGCTCACATCGTTGATGTTGAAAAGAAACCTCTATCTATTGCAGACATCCCTATTGTTAATGAATTCGCCGATGTTTTTCCCGAAGATTTGCCGGGCATTCCTCCCGAACGGCAAGTTGAGTTTTCAATTGATCTCATTCCGGGGGCTAACCCCATTGCTAAAGCTCCTTACCGTTTGGCTCCATCGGAGATGCAAGAGATGATGAAGCAATTACAAGAATTACTTGATAAGGGTTTTATTCGACCTAGTAACTCTCCTTGGGGTGCACCGGTACTTTTTGTCAAAAAGAAGGATGGAAGTATGCGTATGTGTATCGACTATCGCGAGCTCAACAAAGTCACCGTAAAGAACAAGTATCCTTTGCCCCGAATTGACGATTTGTTTGATCAACTTCAAGGAGCTTCGCACTTTTCCAAAATAGATCTTCGTTCGGGTTATCACCAACTCAAAGTACGTAATGAAGACATTCCAAAAACCGCTTTCCGTACTCGTTATGGTCATTTTGAGTTTGTTGTCATGCCTTTCGGTCTCACAAATGCTCCCGCGGCTTTCATGGATCTCATGAACCGTGTTTGTCGCTCTATGCTTGATAAATCCGTAATCGTATTCATTGACGATATTCTTATTTATTCTAAAAGCTCAACCGACCATGGAGTTCATTTGCGTGAGGTGTTGGAAGCATTACGCAAGGAGAAGCTTTATGCTAAATTCTCCAAATGCGAATTTTGGTTAAGAGAAGTGCAATTTCTTGGCCATGTTGTCAATAGTGAGGGAATTATGGTGGACCCGACCAAGATTAATGCGGTGATGAAGTGGGAGCAACCAAAGAATCCGTCGGAGATTAGGAGTTTTCTTGGTTTAGCGGGCTATTACCGTCGTTTTATTCAAGACTTCTCTAAAATAGCTTCCCCATTGACCAAGTTGACTCGAAAGAATATCAAGTTTGAATGGAAAAGCGAGCAAGAGTTGGCTTTTCAACAACTTCGAGAAAGGCTAAGTCAAGCACCGGTTCTTGTTTTACCGGATGGACTTGAAGATATGGTGGTATATTGTGATGCATCGTCTAATGGCCTAGGTTGTGTTCTTATGCAACGGGGTAAAGTTATCGCCTACGCTTCAAGGCAATTGAAAGAGCATGAAAAACGATACCCTACTCATGATTTGGAGTTAGCGGCGGTGGTATTTGCTTTGAAGATTTGGCGCCATTACCTCTATGGAGTCAAGTTTACTATCTATTCCGATCATAAAAGCCTCAAGTACTTCTTTGAGCAAAGAGATCTCAACAATCGCCAACGTAGATGGCTAGATCTCTTGAAAGATTATGATTGCGAGATTTTGTATCATCCCGGGAAGGCTAATGTGGTAGCGGATGCCTTGAGTCGGAAGAGTTCTCATCATGCCTTAGTCGTTTCACCCCTTTGGGTTTTGATCACTAATGACTTCTTTGATCAAATTAGGGAAGCTCAAGAAAAGGCTTTGCGACGAGATCCTAAGAAAGAAAGGATTCAAGGTCAAATCCAATATTTTACCAAGGATTCTCGTGGCCTTACCGTACGATTTGGGAGAATTTGGATTCCTTTCTCTTGTGAGTCGAAACAAGTTCTACTTGATGAAGCTCACAAATCCAAATATTCTATTCATCCCGGTGCTACAAAGATGTATCATGACTTGAAAGTAGAATATTGGTGGCCCGGAATGAAGCGGGATGTGGTGAAATATGTCGAAAGGTGTTTGACTTGTGCACAAGTAAAAGCGGAGCATCAAAAGCCTTATGGTATGTTGCAACCGTTGGAAATCCCCAAATGGAAGTGGGAAGAGATCACCATGGATTTCATCACAAAATTGCCCAAGACCCCTAGAAATCAATTTGATACAATATGGGTAATAGTTGATAGATTGACCAAGAGTGCCTTGTTTCTTCCTATTCGTGAGGCATCATCATCTGAAGTGTTGGCAAAGATCTACGTAAAAGAGGTTGTAGCTAGACATGGAGTTCCCATCTCCATTGTTTCGGATAGAGACACTCGATTCACTTCTCACTTTTGGCGGAAATTTCATGAAGATATGGGTACCAAGCTCAAGCTTAGCACCGCCTATCACCCACAAACGGATGGTCAAAGTGAGAGAACCATTCAAACGCTTGAAGACATGCTTCGGGCATGTATAATCGATTTTGGAGGCACTTGGGATCTTCACTTGCCTTTGGTAGAATTCTCCTACAACAATAGCTACCATTCTAGTATTCAAATGCCGCCGTATGAAATGTTGTATGGAAGGAAGTGTCGATCTCCAATTTGTTGGGGAGAAGTAGGTCAAAGAGAAATAGGTGGCACGGAAGTAGTGTTAAAAACCATCGAAAAGATAGATGTGATCAAAGAGAGATTAAGAGCGGCTCAAGATCGGCAAAAGTCTTATGCGGATAAAAGGAGAAGGCCGATTGAATTTCATGTGGATGATCGTGTTTTGTTAAAAGTCTCACCATGGAAGGGCGTGCTACGATTTAGAAAGCGCGGGAAACTAAGTCCCCGATTTATTGGCCCGTTTAAAATTTTGGCTAAAGTCGGCAAGGTTGCCTACCGTTTGGAGTTACCGGATGAACTTTCGGGAATTCATCCAACATTTCATGTGTCACATCTTAGAAAATGCCTTGCCGATGAGTCTACTTATGTGCCTTTAAATGAAATTGAGGTTGATAACAAGTTAAACTACATTGAAGAGCCGATTGCCATAGTTGAAGAAGAACTTAGAAAGGTACAAAATAGGACGGTGAGGACTTATAAGATTTTGTGGAAGCATGGTAAGATGTCCGATTGTACGTGGGAGTCCGAGCATGATGTTCTAGTTTACTATCCGTCTTTGCATATGGCTTGGATCACGAGGCCGTGATCCGTTCCTAGTGGGGGAGAGTTGTAACACCCCAAAGATTTTAAGGTAAAAGAAATTAACCCCTTTTTATAGTTTTGACATTAAATTAAATTCCTAGTATTTTATCTTTGGTTATGGGGTTAATTTAGTTGGAACTTTAGCGGATAGCGGGTAAAAATACCCACAAATTATGAGATGGGTCGTGGCATCCCCTAAGAGTGCCAGCCATCTATTTCACTTCATACTCATTCTTCCACTCACTCTTTTCTTTTCTCCTCCATTTTCTTCATGCAAGATTCATCTCATTCATTCAAAAATCAAAGCAATTCTCTCTTCAATTCAAGAATAAATCATCATAACCATCATCATCAATAATCTTTATCAAGCAAGTTAAAGTTAGGGTTTGAGTGGAAAAGGGTGGTGGTGGCCGAAAATTTAAGAGAAAAGAGGGAGAATTTGTGAATTGAAAACCCTAAGCTATTATCTTCCATTGTTGAGGTACTGATTTCTATTTCCTCATTTTTATTGTTCTTGAGAAATTAGGGTTCGTGGAGTGAACCAAATTGGGAGTTTTGCTAGGGTATGATTTATGAGTAATTTATTCCCAATTCCTTAGTTAACCTATTTGTCATTGAGTTGTGTGTTGAGTTTGATTATGGAATTGACAAGTTCATGTGAAAATTTTAGTTAATATGAAAAGATGAATTTTTGCTAGTTATTGAAATATAGATGAAAATGGTAGGATGAACTACCTAATATTATTGGTTAAAGATGGAAGTAACTCAATGACAAATGGGTTGGGTTTTGGGGTGAGAAAGGCTAGTGATTGTGAATGACTAGGTTGAGATAGTCATGTTGTGAATATAAGCTTATGCACTTTTATGTCATGATCTTAGGTTGAAGCTTGTTTGTGCATTATCGTTTTAGCTTTATTGTTCAAGTTGCGGAGGAGGTGAGTATATTTGCATACCTTTATGTTTACGTTGGGTCAATTGACCACATCATGTTGAAATGAGATATCCATGTGTGGTAATTGATTCGGCTAGGCCATGTGGGGCCCAGTGTTTATGAGGCCTAAGAACCTCCGGGGCCTAAGAACCCCTATTGTTGTTAGAAATCCAAAAATAGTGATAAATTGTAATCTAGATTAGAGGAATTTCTTGTTATTAATTCATAGATAAATGATTACTAAGGTTGAGGGGCTAATTGTGACAATTAGCATAATTGTATAATTAGACTATAAATAGCCCTCTCATACCTTAGAGATCATAACTTACACATAACCTTTGTATAACTTTTCCATAACTTTTAATACCAGTAACACACACACATTTTTACATACGATTCTCTCTCAAAACACACACAAACACTAAGAACACACACTATCCAAACCGCCATTGATGAATTGAATTCAGTGATAGAAATCGTGTTATAACAAGTGGTATCAGAGACAAACATCAATCTGATGACGATCCATAACTGAATTCAATCACAAATTCATCGAAATCAAATTTATTTACAATTTTTGTTCGTATTTTTCACCTACTGGTTCATCAAAATTCACACTTCAAATCACATAAAATCACAGTTATTTGTTCACCAATAGATTCGTGGTTGTTGAAAACATAATCCTGTCAAGTTTCAAGTTTCAATTCAAACTAATTCTCGAGATTGAATTTTGTGTTTTTAGGCGCGAATTTGAGGGATTTGAATCTGTTGTGTTTTGTGTTGAATTTTGTTCATAAATCTGTTGCGGACGTGAATACAATCAGATTGCAAGTGATTTCATGATTTAACTCCCAGTAATTCAAAAGTTATTGAAGCTTTCTGAAGTTGTTAATGGAGTTTTTTCTGGAAAACTGATGAGATGAAGAAGATGACACCAAAACGATCTTCACTAGGACGATCTTCCCAAGATCGTCTTAGTCTTTGAAAGCTCGTTTTTCATTCTTGTGCTATGTGGCTTGTTGGATGATCCTCACAAGATCGTTCTAGACAAGAGTGTGTTGTGTAGTGTTTGTTTCTGGCTAATTAATCCGAAAGGATTGGTTTGGTCAACTCAAATACCTATAAGTTTTGAGAAAGAAAACAAGACGATCTTCACCAAGATCGTTTCATTTCCTCGAAACCTAAGACGATCTTCACCAAGATCGTCCCATTTCCTCTGAACTTAAGACGATCTTCAACCAAGATCGTCCCAGTTCCTTGAATCATTTCAATCCAAATTCATTTTAATTCAAGATCGTTTTATCCAAAATCATTTAGTTCAAAGTCATTTCATTTCAAGACCGTTTCATTTCAAGATCGTTTCAATTTCAAGACTTAACCAAATTTCATCAAAATCCTAGAACGATCTCACCTAGGACGATCTCACCTAGGACGATCTTGCTCAAGACGATCTTACACAAGACGATCTCACCCAGGACGATCTTCTCAAGATCGTTTCATTTTCTGTTCTTAATTCAATCTAATCTTTCAAATCAAATCAATCTCAAATGGCTTCTCGTGAAGCATTGGCATTGGGTTCAGATACAAGACCTCCAGTTCTCTACCGTGGTTCCTATGGACTATGGAAGAAAAGATTTATGGACTATGTGGAAAGTCAAACAAATGGTCATATGATGAAAGATTCCATCCTTAATGGACTTGCCGTTCATCGCCATCCCACTACTGATGCAATAATTCTAACTCCTGATCTTTTGAATGCTGAACAAAAAGATCGAACAGCTGCAGATAACAGAGCTAGGTCATGCTTATACAAAGCTCTACCGGATGAAATCTATGGCTCTGTTGATTCTTATGATACGGCCAAGGAGATATGGGATGAGGTGGCTCGACAGATGGAAGGAGCTGACGTGACTTCGACGATAAGATTGACCAATATTTTGACTGAGTTTGACAACTTCGCGAAATTGCCTAATGAATCTCTTGAAGCTGTCTACTACAGATTCTGCAATGTCATAAATGAGCTGAGGAAGAACAATGTCAAGAAAACAGAGATTGAGCTAAACATCAAATTCATCAAAGCTCTTGGTCCAGAATGGGAAGATTTTGGAACACAGATCAAGCAACATCAAAATCTGACCAAGTTCACCATTCATACTCTTTATGAATCTTTTAAACTCAATGAAAACCAAGTCCTAAACAAAGCTTCATCAAACAAAATGCCAGAAGTTGTATCTTCTGATCCTTTGGCATTGATAGTTGAGAAGAAGATTTCTGAAGCTCTTAAGAGACAAATGGTAGTTGTTTCTTCGTCTGATGAGGAGGGAGATGATCTGATGGCTACAAGAGATGGTGTTTCAGATGAACTATATCAAGCTCTTGCCGCGGTAACAAAGCATTTCAAGAGGAAATTTTACAAAGCGAGGCCAACAAACAACAATCTCCGCACTTCTTCTACAAGTGCATTTCCCAAGAAGGAACACTATCATCCAAGGAGTAATGAGCAAGATGAAGCTAATGGATCAAGATATGGTGAAAAGAAGGAAATTTATGAGAAACAAGTTGTTGAGAAGGGTAAGGCATCAGACAAAAAGTGCTACAATTGTGGTATTCCTGGACATTTTGCTGTTGATTGCAAACAACCTCGAAAGCGGAACTATGAGTATTACAAGCAGAAGATGCTGTTAGCCAAACAAGTCGAAGCAGGACATGCATTGCTAGCTGAAGATGACAAATGGCTGTTACTCACAGATGATGAAGATCAAGATCTCTCTGCTAATGTTTGCTATATGGCAAGGTTGGCCAAAAACAAAGTCTTTGAAGAAGAAAGCACTGATGATGAATACCCAGATGATGAGGTAAATCTCGACTCTACTTTTTCTTTGATTAAGGACAAAGAGTCATGTAGATTAGCCCTATCAAATTTGATAACTCATATCAACTCTTTAGCCAACAAAAACAAAAAGTTGAAAAATAGTATTTCATTTTCTAAAAGTGAATTTTCAAAACTTCTGGAAGAACATTCCAAATTACTTTTTGAACATGATGCTATTAAACAAGATTTTCAAGCATACAAAGATGAGATGTTGGTCAAAGAATGTGAGTTGAATGTCTCTCCTGATTCTAAGTTATTACAAAATGTCAAAATCTTGAAAAGACCATTCATGATCTTGAAAAGGCCAATCAAGATCTTGAAATTCAAAAGACCAATGAATGGCTTCGGGCAAATGCAAGACAAATGGATGTTGATATTCTTAATAAAAAGCTCCAAGAAGCTAAACCAAACAATGTTGAATTCGAAAGGAAGATTTCTGATTTAAATCATAATTGTTTTCTAAAAGGCATTGAGATTGAGAATCTTGAAAAACAAGTTGAGGAATTTAAAAAGAATATACTTTTCTATCAAGAAAAGTTATATAAAGTTGAACAAAATCCTCTCTTGAATTTCACTGCCTATTTCAACAAGTCAAAAATTGACAAAACAGAACTTCTTCTCGGGTTGGGATTTGAGAATATCACACCATTGCAAAAAGCCAAAGAGGAAATTGAACCCTTGTATGATGAAAAATTCCTACGACTTGGTATGATACAACAATTTATTCGTCCATTGGATGACGAATTTGAGACTGATGAAGTTGAGAGAATACCAAAACAAGAATTTTTGGTTAATTATGATGCAATAAATGATTCATACAAAACAAAAGAATCTTCAATTTTCAAATTGGAAGAAATTGAATCAAATTTTCAAAACCAAGAATCTGTCTGTACTCCACCTAAACCAACTAAAATGTATTTTCCAACCACATTTTTGGAAAAACAAATAGAAGGTTTACAACAAAAGGTAGAATCTCAACAAAAAGTTATTGATCATCTCAAGTCTCAAAGTCCGAATTCAGAGGATAAATGTATTGTTGTTGATACTAAGAAAGTTTGTGAGATTGCTTCTACTCAAACTGACCAAAGTGCTTTAGTAGACAATTCTACACAAACTACTTGTGATTCATCTACCAATACCTCTACTCAGACCTTGACTGATTCTCTTGGATGTACTTGTCAAAATACTGCTACATTTATAGCTGAGGATTATGTGCAATCTGATTTTTCTAATGAAGAACTTGCACATAGTTTAGTTTTGATATGGTACTTCTATAGGTTTTTCACATGCAACAATGTTGATGAGTTAGTTGTTCACCCTAAGCCTAGTGCTAGTATAGGTGTTGATACTTCTACTCAATTTTTTTGTGAAACCAAAGATGTATCAGTTCAAGTTGACCTAATTTCCGAGACTAACCATGATGTGAAGTTGGACACCAAGATTCCTGATTTTTCAAAATTTTCAACTAAATCTGAAATTAATCAATCTCCATTGAAATTTTCTTTTTCAAAAGATTTCACGAAAGATGATTTTGATAAATTCATGGAGGGAGAATATGTTTTTGATTCAGAAACTGAGAAAAAGATTGAATCTACCAAAATCAAAGTGAAAACAAAAGTGGAATCTCAAAAACCATTGTCCAAAGCTCCAACTTCATATTACTCAAAGAAACGAGTTAAGACCAAACTCGTCAAGACTGAACCAAAGACCATTAAGGTAGAAACCTTTGTTGCTACCCCTGTGAAACATGTCAAAAAGGAACAAGCTGAGACTCCACACAGGACAAAGTACACCAAAGTGATACTTCCGAAAGACTATCCTAATGCTTCTCAATCTAGCTCTCAATCTAGTTCTATACCTAAGGTGTCTAAGTCTAGCACAGTTTCGCTAACTAAGGATGCATCAAATGGTACAACTAGATATAGGGATAGATATGGATGGTTTTCTCATGATAAACCAAAGAAGCAAGAAGTTTCCTCACCTCCAAAAGATTCCAAAAAGATGAAAGTGTTTAAAACTCCTAGTTCTAATTTTCTTAATTTCAATTCAACAGGTGGAAAGAGTATAACTAGTGGTGCTAAATGGGTTGCTAAGACATTAGTACCTAAGATCACTAGTAATCAAAAGGATGTTGAGAAAAAGAAGAAAACAAAGAGGAGAAAGCATGTAAATAGGAGGAAGGGTGTTCATGTTAGTAAAAACAATTTTTCTTTGTTAAATAATGTTGAAAATGCCAAGGCGAGGCCTTGTGAGCTTGTAAACAATCTTAATTCCCGTACTTGTATGACTGATGTTGATGCTCGTAGACATGTTACTTTTAATTCTCATGTGAATGTTCGTACTTTTTATTCAAATGTGTTTGTTGATAATGTGCTTGTCAATGCTTATGTTGATTCAAAAACATGTTTGAATGCGATTCCTAAGTTATATACCCTGCCTGTTTTAACTAACCATAAAGGACCCGTCTTCAAGTGGGTACCTAAAAACGGTTAAATTTCCTTGATTGCAGGAAATAACCATCTGTGTTTGGATACTCGATTCCGGGTGTTCGAAGCACATGACAGGAAATAAATCTTTGCTCAAGAATTTTGTTGAAAGATTCATGGGAACAGTTCGCTTTGGAAACAACAATTTCGCTCCTATCTTAGGTTATGGAGACATTGAACGAAATGGAATAATCATCAAGAAAGTTCACTATGTTGAAGGATTAAGTCACAACTTGTTCAGTGTTGGACAATTCTGTGATAACAATCTTCAAGTTCTGTTTCGAAAATCTCTTTGCAAAGTCCAAACTCTAGATGGAGTTGATATTCTTTGTGGTGATCGTGATGATAATCTTTTTACCGTTAATCTCGATAATAACCAACCAACCGACAATATTTGTCTCATTTCAAAGGCTACTTCAAAGAATTCTTGGTTATGGCATAGAAGGCTTTCTCATCTGAATTTTCAAACCATCAATACTTTGGTCAACAAGCATCTTATTGAAGGCTTACCTGACTATAAGTATGAAAGTGAGCATGTTTGTCCTTCTTGTGCTGTTGGGAAGATTAAGAGAACTTCTCATAAACCGAAGAAATCTCCAAATTCTGTAGCACCTCTTCATTTGCTTCACATGGATCTTTGTGGGCCGATGAAAGTACAAAGCCGAAATGGGAAGAAATACATCTTGGTTATTGTTGATGATTATTCAAGATATACTTGGGTCAAGTTTCTTGCATCCAAAGATGAAACAACTCAGATATTGATAGATTTCATCACTAATACTCAAGTAAATCTTCAACTTCCAGTTCGTTACATCCGTTCGGATAACGGAACTGAGTTCAAGAATGCTGTTTTTGATGAATTCTGCAAATCCAAAGGTATAACTCATCAATTCTCAGCAGTTCGCACCCCACAACAAAACGGTGTTGTTGAAAGGAGAAATCGATCGCTGGTAGAAGCAGCAAGGACAATGCTTGCTTATTCCAAATTACCATCCAATATGTGGGCTGAAGCTGTTGACACTGCTTGTCACACTCAGAATCGGTCCATTATCAATCAGCGTTTCGAAAAAACTCCGTATGAGGTTGTTAACAAACGCAAACCCAATATCAACTACTTTCACATATTTGGGTGTGTTTGTTACACTTTGAATGATCGGGAGAATCTTGGAAAGTTCGAGAAGAAAGGTGATGAAGGATATTTTGTTGGTTATTCCAAAACATCAATTGCCTACCGAATCTATAATCGTCGAACAAACACAATTCAAGAAACAATGAATGTTTGGTTTGATGAGATGTCAGGCATGATTTTTGAGCAAGAAAGTTTGCTACCAACAAGTAATGATCCAAGTGCTTCAAGTACTTCTACAAGGAATTCTACCTTAGCTTCAAAATTCAAGAAACAATGAATGTTTGGTTTGATGAGATGTCAGGCATGATTTTTGAGCAAGAAAGTTTGCTACCAACAAGTAATGATCCAAGTGCTTCAAGTACTTCTACAAGGAATTCTACCTTAGCTTCAAAATTCAAGAAGTTTCCAACTCCAACAAGTGATGAATTAGATATTCTTTTTGAAGAATTCTATAATTCAAAACCGATTCATGATCAAGAACCTCATGTCATCGTTGAACCAATTCAAAACAATGAACCTCTTCATAACAACGATCCAGTTCCTGACAGCATTCATGAATCATCATCAAGTTCTTCAGAGCAAGGAATCTCTACAAAAGATTCTTGTCCACCATTTTCTCAAGTGAATGTTCAAGAACAACCTTCTCGATTAACTCAGACAACAAATCCATTGAACACTCCAAATGTGTATGTACCACTTGACTTTGATCATCCAGCTTATGAGGAAAGAGTTATACCAAGTTATGATTCCATCTCTCAACAAAACTCAAGCTTTAATGATGGTGATGTTGATCTTCAACAACAAGATCCTCTTCCTCATGCTCACAAGTGGACACGTATGCAAAAATACCATCCTACTGATCAAATAATTGGAGATCCACAAGCAGGAGTAACTACTCGTACTTCAGTAAATGAGTGTCTTGTTGCACTTTCTCTTAGCAACATCGAACCCAAAACCGTATCTGAAGCTCTTCGTGATCCAGAGTGGGTTAAGGCAATGCAAGATGAACTCGCGCAATTTGAAAGACTGAAGGTATGGAGATTAGTTCCAAATCCTAGAAAAGATGATCCAATAGGAACAAAGTGGATATTCAAAAACAAAAAGGATGAGAATGGAGTGGTAGTAAGGAATAAAGCTCGACTTGTTGCAAAGGGTTATTGCCAACAACCTGGTGTTGACTTCGACGAAACTTTTGCTCCAGTAGCAAGAATGGAGGCCATTCGGATATTCTTAGCTTATGCCGCATTCAGAAACTTTACTGTGTTTCAAATGGATGTGAAGACTGCTTTCTTGAATGGTGATCTCAAAGAAGAAGTTTATGTTGATCAACCAGAAGGTTTTGTTGATCCTCAAAGGCCAAACCATGTCTACAGGTTAGACAAGGCTCTCTACGGTCTTAAGCAAGCACCCCGAGCATGGTATGATTCTTTAACTACTTTCTTACTAAGAGGTGGCTTTACCAAAGGCACAATTGACCCTACCTTGTTCATTCGCAAACAAGGTAATCACGTTCTACTTGTTCAAATATATGTTGATGACATTATTTTTGGGTCGACCAGTCAAACATTTTGCCGAAACTTTTCATCTCTTATGGTTAATCATTTTGAAATGAGCATGATTGGGGAAATGAATTATTTTTTGGGTCTTCAAATCAAACAATTACCAACTGGTATTTTTATATCACAAGGTAAATACATAAATGATATGTTGAAAAAGTTTGACATGACTTCATGTTCTTCAATTTCTACTCCGATGGCTGCTCGAACAAACATAAATACTGATACAAATGGAAAACCGTTTGACCAAAAGAGATATCGAAGTATGATTGGTTCGTTGTTGTACCTAACAGCATCTCGCCCAGATATAATGTTTGCAACATGTATGTGTGCTAGATATCAAGCTGCTCCAACTGATTTACATTATCAAGCTGTGAAACGAATCTTTCGTTATCTGAAGGGGACACCCGATTTAGGTCTCTGGTATCCAAGGGATACTGGATTCAATCTAACTGCATATTCAGATGCAGATCATGCAGGTTGTAAACTTGATCGCAAGAGCACTTCCGGTACTTTACAATTTTTAGGCGATAAAATTGTGAGTTGGTCTTCCAAGAAACAGAATTGTGTGTCTCTATCAACGGCTGAAGCAGAATATGTGGCTGCGGCTAGTTGTTGTGCTCAAGTTTTATGGATGAAGACACAACTAACTGATTATGGTCTGAAATATGATCATATCCCTATCTATTGTGATTCTCAGAGTGCCATTGCCATTGCAGTCAACTCAGTAAACCACTCTCGCTCAAAGCATATTGATGTTAGATATCATTTTCTCAAAGATCATATTGAGAAAGGTGACATCGAGCTCTACTTTGTGGGTACTGACTTTCAACTTGCAGATTTGTTCACAAAACCACTGGATGAAAAGAGGTTTAACTTTCTTATCTCCAAGCTAGGTATGTTAAATCTTAAACCTTAACTCTTTTGAAGGAATTCTTGACACATTCCAGAAAACCAAAATACAAAATTGCATATTTTCAAAAATAAACAAAAAGATATATTTCTGTGGCTTGCATATACTATGTATGCAACCCGTTCTTAAATGATATATTTATTTGTAGAGTGTTTTTACATTCTAAGCTTTTGTTATTATACATACAAATTGATATAAGATAACAAGGAATCGAACGCCTTTGTGTACTTCCAAGTGTTCTTATATGAATATGTATGTGTGATAGCAATCAAGTTGTTCAAATAAAGTTTTCAAAACTATCAATTGTTGATATGAGACGCAAAGGATCGAACGCCTTTGTGTACTTCCAAGTGTTCTTATATGAATATGTATGTGTGATAGCAATCAAGTTGTTCAAATAAAGTTTTCAAAACTATCAATTGTTGATATGAGACGCAAAGGATCGAACGCCTTTGTGTACTTCCAAGTGTTCTTATATGAATATGTATGTGTGATAGCAATCAAGTTGTTCAAATAAAGTTTTCAAAACTATCAATTGTTGATATGAGACGCAAAGGATCGAACGCCTTTGTGTACTTCCAAGTGTTCTTATATGAATATGTATGTGTGATAGCAATCAAGTTGTTCAAATAAAGTTTTCAAAACTATCAATTGTTGATATGAGACGCAAAGGATCGAACGCCTTTGTGTACTTCCAAGTGTTCTTATATGAATATGTATGTGTGATAGCAATCAAGTTGTTCAAATAAAGTTTTCAAAACTATCAATTGTTGATATGAGACGCAAAGGATCGAACGCCTTTGTGTACTTCCTTGTTGTCTCATCTTGAACAATTGCTTGGGTTAATTTTTTTTGCTTAAATGTTTTAATTGCCTCCAAAGTGTTGTTGTAAGATGCGACGGATTGAACGCCTTTGTGTACTCCCTAGCTGTCTTACTATCAACATTGTTGTTGAAGCAAAACTTTATGTTTTTCAAATAAAAATCTTGTTCACAAAAGACTCTCAAATGTTTGATCTCACAAAACCAATTTTTGCTCCACCTTTCTATGAAAATTTTTGATCTATTCTTGCATAGATTAAGGAGGAGTTTGTGATTTCAACAACCTTCAAAACTTCAAATGTGTTTCAAATGTTTTTTCATGCACACATTTGATGTTTTTCCAATGATTTTCAATCAAATGGAGTTCGGTGATTAGTTTGCACATGAGTGATAAGTATTTCTCAAAATTTACTCCATGAATTTCATCATCGCCGATGAGTTCTAACCCCGGAGTATTCACTTCTTTCATTAGATAGTGAGGGTATTTTGAGTGATGTTGTTTTGTGCAAATAGGATGGAGGGAGTAAAGTCGAAAAGTGAGAGGTTAAGGTGATATGATGTGAGAAAGGGCTAAAATAAACAAAAGCCCTCCCTAAATTCTCAAAAAGCCGGGTAAACACGTTTCTATCGGATTTCATTTGTTGATTTCTTGATATTGAAGAAGTCTTCATGGACCCAGTGAAGCGATGCACATCTTTACCTAACCACTCAAGTGTTTCTTAACAAATACTTGTTTCATTTCTCACGGAGATTTTCACATTTCTATTGACTCTTCATTCGGAAGATGTTGATATTGAAAAAGGGCGACATTCTACTCCAGTCCCCGACTTCATTTGATCACGCTGTGTCTAGAGCTATTTTGATTGATCATTAATTTGATCATTTATTTTTTTTAGGACACATTAGAGTCATGTCTTTGTGATATTATTGCTTATCTTTGTGATATAGCCGGAACATTTGTAGTGATATCTTAATTGATATTCCACGATGATCGAATGGAAATCCTACCAATGCTAACATCCTTTCCAACGTTGAACGTAGGTCTCATAATTACATTTATGTGATTATTGAGTTAACAAGAAGTCTAAGTGACCTCGGTTTTCCCTAAAAAGTCTTTAAGGATAAAATTGTGGTTATCAAATGCTTCGGTAGTGTTAACCATGATTTATATTCTTTGAAGCAATCTCGTGGTTGCAAAGCCGCAGATCGAACTATGTTAGAGAATTGTTTAGTGCATATCTCGATGATACATAGGAAATCCGACAAATGTTATACATCTCAATCGGTCATTTCATTAATCCTTTCGATTTTTGAACATGCTAACGGATCATTCTTATCCGGTATCATTTCTCTTCACACAAACACAGAAAACACCAACACCATAATATAACGTTTGTCCCAACAACTTCAATCTTACGTTTTAGTCACTCCTAGGATCTATTGGGTAGGACTAATGGTTTGGGTTGTTGTTTTGATGGTTGACATTTCTTCATAAGATTATGTTTTTCTTTTTGATTTTTAATCAATCAAATTTGTACATAATGACATTGGTTCCCAATTTTGTCATTATGAGGGGGAGAAAATATTATGATTGATTTACTGATTGATAAGGAAACAAGGAGAATAGTTTGTAGTTGGTTGTTTTCAATCGGTTTTTAGGCTTATCAAAGTTTGTGTATAGGGGGAGAAAATTATTCATGATGTGACAATAGTTTCAGATTTTCACTAGACTTTAGTTGATTGAGATTTTGATTTTAAAAAAGGGGAATCTGAATTGATGTCAAAGATAAGAATGAAACCAAAGATGAAAAGATTTTCACTCAAGATGCTTCAAAAGTCCAAAGATGCTCCAAAAATATTTATACTCATGGATTGAGGGGGAGCATAATTACTTCATAAGAATTTCATTCAAACTTCATTCAATTGCTTACTCTCCAAAGTGTTCGAATTGATATGACAAAGATCAAAGCTTCAAAAAGGATCAGAGATTGGTTAGAAGATTCAAGTCAAAGAAGTAAAAGCTTTAACAGAGTCTTCATCAAACACACTTCATTCAAGATCTTCAAGTCATACAACAACATTTTGTTCAAGAAACTCCAATGCATACATAAAAGGGGAGAGTTCATATTCATGATACTTCATTCCAAGAAGATGAAATTCATTCAAAAATTAAAACTGAAGAATCGAAAAGTTGAATTTCACTCAAGATGCTTCAAAAGTCCAAAGATGCTCCAAAAATATTTATACTCATGGATTGAGGGGGAGCATAATTACTTCATAAGAATTTCATTCAAACTTCATTCAATTGCTTACTCTCCAAAGTGTTCGAATTGATATGACAAAGATCAAAGCTTCAAAAAGGATCAGAGATTGGTTAGAAGATTCAAGTCAAAGAAGTAAAAGCTTTAACAGAGTCTTCATCAAACACACTTCATTCAAGATCTTCAAGTCATACAACAACATTTTGTTCAAGAAACTCCAATGCATACATAAAAGGGGAGAGTTCATATTCATGATACTTCATTCCAAGAAGATGAAATTCATTCAAAAATTAAAACTGAAGAATCGAAAAGTTGAATTTCACTCAAGATGCTTCAAAAGTCCAAAGATGCTCCAAAAATATTTATACTCATGGATTGAGGGGGAGCATAATTACTTCATAAGAATTTCATTCAAACTTCATTCAATTGCTTACTCTCCAAAGTGTTCGAATTGATATGACAAAGATCAAAGCTTCAAAAAGGATCAGAGATTGGTTAGAAGATTCAAGTCACACACATTTGTTCGACTTCATTATTCTCTTTATTCAAGACTCATACGCATTCATCATTCTCTGTTCTAAAAGAACATTGAGAATCCTCACATGATTTAACTTCAAGAAGTCCAAGACCAAAACCAAGACTGAATCAAGTTCTCCAAAGACAAAAGAGAAAGCTTTGAAGACTTGTTTCAACACACCAATTGTCTTCACCACCGGGCTCATCAAATTCATTCCTACAAGACAATATAACACGTACTTAATTACAATGTATCACTAAGGGGGAGAATGTTAGAAATCCAAAAATAGTGATAAATTGTAATCTAGATTAGAGGAATTTCTTGTTATTAATTCATAGATAAATGATTACTAAGGTTGAGGGGCTAATTGTGACAATTAGCATAATTGTATAATTAGACTATAAATAGCCCTCTCATACCTTAGAGATCATAACTTACACATAACCTTTGTATAACTTTTCCATAACTTTTAATACCAGTAACACACACACATTTTTACATACGATTCTCTCTCAAAACACACACAAACACTAAGAACACACACTATCCAAACCGCCATTGATGAATTGAATTCAGTGATAGAAATCGTGTTATAACATTCTCATTGTTTAACTTATGGATCCATACATGTTGTTAGTGTGCAAGGTGAGTATGTAAATGTGGCATGACGATGTCATAGGTTGCATGTAATAGTCCTTGTACTTTGCCCTCCTTCGTATTCATAAATGTATGCAAGTATATTCACTAAGCCTTTGCTTATATTTTAGTTGTTTACCATTTTATAGGTAGTTCCGGAAGAAGGAACTAGTGTTGTTGAATTGAAAGACTTGGTTTAGAGCTTGAAGTGTTTTTGGAAGACTTGAAGGTATTAGGTCATTCTTGGATGAATGACAAACTTTTGGTTTAGAGGCTTAGAAATCCCTCTCCTCATGGCTCTTGGTACATTTTGATTTGATGGTCATACTTTTGTTAAAATTATGTAAAAGACCAGGAGTAAAGCTTTTGGAAAGTTTGTGAAGTTGCATTTTGGTCGAAAATAGTGTCAAAATGGGTAAATGACCCATATGATGGTGTTCATGGGATTCGAAACAAGTTGATGTTGTAATTTATGTTTAAAATGTGTCCATGAAGTTGATATCAATCTCTGAAATGTGTTTTAAGATGTTTGTTTTGAAATTTGAAGGTTACAAGTTTGGGCAAGTGTTGAAATGATTTTAGGTTTGCTGATCTGATGCTCACTGCGGCGCAGTGGGGGTGGTTTTGCCCACTGCGGCGCAGTGAAATCCCACGGCCACAATTTCTTTTCCTCCCACTGCGGCGCAGTGGGAGAGTGTAAAACCCACTGCGGCGCAGTGGGGCTTTTCCAGACTTGAGTTCGAGATTTCCCACTGCGGCGCAGTGGGAGTTCTCCACCCACTGCGGCGCAGTGGGGTATAAAAAAAAAAAAATAAAAATAATCTTGCGTTTTCGGTTTATCGAGTCCAGTTCTCTCATTAATCCTGGATAAATTGTCTGCCGAGTGACCATCACTGCTTGAGCATATTCCAGTATCTGAAGATTTTGACCTTGCATGAGTCAAATCTCTATTCATTCCTTTACTTGGACACTTACTAGCAGCATGACCCTTCGTACGACATATGAAGCAGGAGATCCTCTTGACATTTTTCTTCTTATTGAATCTCCTGAGATTTTCTTCCGTAATAGGAATATCATACTCAGTCATCTCTTCAATGCACGACAGTCTTTCCAAAGCTTCATCCATTGTTTTCACAGGATTTAATGGAGTTGACTTTGAGTGTCTCAAATGTAATGTCTAGTTTTCTTCCAGAATTACTCCTTTGCTTGTTGATGACTCATCAACCCTAGTGGTCTCAGGAACCAGACGAGGAACATTTTTATGATCCTTGTCCCACTCATGACATACATCATGCATTTGACTGACACTCAAAGGATTTTGACTAAGATGTTCAATATGATACACCTTGTCAAAATGAAGATTAGTGACGCTCACTTTACCATGACCAGTTGCGATCCCCTGAGCAGGTCCGGCAAAGTTCACCTGAACATCAGAAATCTTAACAAAGTCTGACAGAACACTACTATCTCCAGTGGCATGAATAGAACTTCTAGTATCTATATTCCACATGTTGTCACTCCTTTCTACTGAAATTGGACACTTTGTGATAGTCAAGTTTGTCATGAAGTTCACCAGACTCAATGTTGTCTTTTGATCTTCGACTTTGTTTGACCTGCTCATAACTATTGATTTATCAGGGTTTTTGAATGATCTAGTGTCATCACCTTCTAGAGTCTCTGATTCTGAATCTGATGACACATCTGAACTAATCTCAACCAGGTAGGCATTGTTGGTTTCTTCAACAATCGTGCCCCAGTCATATGAACCTTCCTGTTGTTGAACCACCAAAGCTCTTGACCCATTTTGGTTATTAGAGTTTGGACTTTCAACTTTGGAACCTTGATAACTGTTTTGTTGAGAAGAGTTACTAACATTCGAACTTGACCCTTGATAATATCTTCGTTGTGAAGCACCTGAAGGAGTTGTTGATCCACCTTGGTTAAAGTTCTGACGAGTCACAATAGACCTATCATCCTTCTTAGGTCTCTGGCATTCCCTAGCAAAGTGTCCAAAGCCCTCGCAATTGTAACACTTTATCTTTGACTTATCAAAGCCAAGCTTGGAACCCACGACCTTTCGCCCTGTTCTTGATAAGAACCATTTAGCCCGAAGAGTTAGCATAGCCATTTGCCATTGCAGATCCATCTCTTCTAAGTCTAAAGGATCAATCTGCTCGTAGTCTTCATCTATAAGACTCGGATCTTGAACCTTTCCTTGGATAAACTGTTCATATGATGTCACAAATGACGCAAGAACGGATAAGTGACTTTTCACACATTTGACACTTATAGGCACGGTGGAACTAGCACTGGAGGTAGGATATCCACGGTTTCCTAAATTGTCGCTCTGACTTGAAACAAGACATATGTTCCCTTCAGAGTCAAACGAAATCTTTTGTAAGTCAACATCTTCACTCAGGAATGCCCTTGTGCTTCCTTCAGGGGAACCTGGACTTACTGTAACATTTGCCATTTTGGTCTGTTACTTGTTATATATGATGATGGCAAACTTTTATGAATATATGAAAACTTCGAGTATTTTTGTGCATATATATATGAGTTGGGCTAATTACAATATTTAGATGGATTCAGATATTGTAAATGACTCGATGTGATTAGGCCCATGTTGTGAGGCCATTATTGTTGTCCATATTTGATATGAAACTTGTATTATTAGGATATGTTAAATAAACTAAATACGAATGTAAAAATTATTTGGGAAAACGTATTTCTATGCCTTAGTATAATATACGATATTAAATATTTATATTATACCCGAGTGTCAGCAGCCAGCTAATAATGGTACTAATGGGACAAAAGCCAACCCAACCTTTATGAAAAGGTGAACACCCGTGATTTGTTTTGGTTGTTTATTGATAATGAACTCAATCAATTAACTAGAAATATTGTACGGTTAAAAATAAATACTGATAAAATAATTAGGCATTATAGGTATGTAAATTAAGGGTATATTATACTACTAAATATCCTAAACTAATATCTATACTAAATATCTATCTATATATATATATATATATATATATATATATATATATATATATATATATATATATATATATATATATATATATATATATATATATATATATATATATATATATATATATATATATATATATATATATATATATATATATATATATATATATATATATATATATATATATATATATATATATATATATATATATATATATATATATATATATATATATATATATATATATATATATATATATATATATATATATATATATATATATATATATATATATATATATATATATATATATATATATATATATATATATATATATATATATATATATATATATATATATATATATATATATATATATATATATATATATATATATATATATATATATATATATATATATATATATATATATATATATATATATATATATATATATATATATATATATATATATATATATATATATATATATATATATATATATATATATATATATATATATATATATATATATATATATATATATATATATATATATATATATATATATATATATATATATATATATATATATATATATATATATATATATATATATATATATATATATATATATATATATATATATATATATATATATATATATATATATATATATATATATATATATATATATATATATATATATATATATATATATATATATATATATATATATATATATATATATATATATATATATATATATATATATATATATATATATATATATATATATATATATATATATATATATATATATATATATATATATATATATATATATATATATATATATATATATATATATATATATATATATATATATATATATATATATATATATATATATATATATATATATATATATATATATATATATATATATATATATATATATATATATATATATATATATATATATATATATATATATATATATATATATATATATATATATATATATATATATATATATATATATATATATATATATATATATATATATATATATATATATATATATATATATATATATATATATATATATATATATATATATATATATATATATATATATATATATATATATATATATATATATATATATATATATATATATATATATATATATATATATATATATATATATATATATATATATATATATATATATATATATATATATATATATATATATATATATATATATATATATATATATATATATATATATATATATATATATATATATATATATATATATATATATATATATATATATATATATATATATATATATATATATATATATATATATATATATATATATATATATATATATATATATATATATATATATATATATATATATATATATATATATATATATATATATATATATATATATATATATATATATATATATATATATATATATATATATATATATATATATATATATATATATATATATATATATATATATATATATATATATATATATATATATATATATATATATATATATATATATATATATATATATATATATATATATATATATATATATATATATATATATATATATATATATATATATATATATATATATATATATATATATATATATATATATATATATATATATATATATATATATATATATATATATATATATATATATATATATATATATATATATATATATATATATATATATATATATATATATATATATATATATATATATATATATATATATATATATATATATATATATATATATATATATATATATATATATATATATATATATATATATATATATATATATATATATATATATATATATATATATATATATATATATATATATATATATATATATATATATATATATATATATAACTACTACATTTATATAATCTGAGCATTATTATATCCTGCTTTCCTTTTTAGTTTCATTTCTTGTCCCCTAAACTTAGCAACTATCTGAGTCAAAGACATATCAGAGAAATCTGCTTTTTCCTGCAAGGAACTCAAAAATTTCTCGACTTTTTCTTCCTCAGAATAGGTAACTTCAAATGCTTGCAACTCTGCTAACAAATGATAATACCTTGTAATTAGTTGATCTAAGTTTTCACTTCTTAACCCATTAAATACATTATATTGATGCTTTAGAAGGTCTCTACGATTCTTTTTAAGTGTTTCATCCCTTCACAATGATTTTTTAATGCTAACCAAAGTTCTTTTGATGTATTGAATCCATTAAATAAATGTAATTTGTGGCAATGACATTTTTAAACATGATAGTGCCTTTTTCTCTGCCTCATACAATTTTTTATTAGATCAGTCATAACTTGGTAAGCATAAACTTTGTTAACACCACTGTCCTCATATGTTGGGGCACTATATTCTTCAGTCATACAAGTCCACATTCTAATGTCCGTGAATTGCATAAAGGATTCGAATCGACCTTTCCAAGAAAAGTATTGGTCAATGATCATCAGTTTAGGTGGTGAATTACCCTTACCAGTCTCATGGTCCATTAGTATTAATTGGTTAAGATAGTTTGCGGCCATTATGTATTATGTTCAATCTAAGAACACGCACAACACAAGAACACGCAAATGGGAACACGCAAATGAAACGAGCAAAAGTGTAGAAACACGCAAAACACTAGAACACGCAAGTCCTCAAGAACTCTCAAAACCTCAAGAACTCTCAAATCCACAAGAACTCTCAAAGCCTCAAGAACTCTCAAATAGAACAAGCAAACCAAAGAAACACACAAATCGCCTTGTTATTATCAAAACACGCAAAGTACAGTACTAAGAACACGCAAAGTACTGTACAAGAACACGTAAAACACAATTTCTCACAATTTCTTATATCCCGAACCCGATATTGTTCCTTGATCAATGAAAACTTGAGAAAATGATCTTAGGAATGAGATATGTCTTATTTTGGCGTCAAGTTTGAACCTTTATTTCAAAACGCGCCCGAAAACACTTCTCCACCTAAGAACACGCAAAAAGTGGGATACCCAAACCGTAATCAATCTCGAACCAAGGTTGTTGATAACCTATGGCTCTGATACCATTTGTATGTCCCCCGGGTCTTACCGAACCGAGATTGACTTAAGGATATGTCGAGGTGCGGAATTACTCGAGATAACCCACGGTTTCTATATCTACCTTTTATGATATATATATATATATATATATCTTTTTGCGTGAATATAAACACCCGTATTTGGTTACTATAGTGAAACGGCTCTCCGGACAAACTTTACCAACCAACGTGGTAATCTAAGTCTACGAGCCGTCCAAACCGGGTGTGTGTTTGCGGTTCGTCCAAACAAGATCAACCGTGCGTGTTCTTGGTTTTCTCTCTCTAGGTTTTGCTCGTTTCTCGCTCTACACTCTTGTTAGAACACGCATACACACATCCTCTATTTATAGGCAAGTGACAATAACTCTCAAATCCATTGGGTTTGAGTGTTCTCATGTCAAGCCCATAAGGGTTTTGGCCTGGTTTTAGAGTTCTCGTGTACAAGCATACTTTTGCTTGTCTCCACAGAAACTCTCAAACCATTTGAGAGTTCTTATGAACAAGCAAACTTTTGCTTGTTCCCCAGAAACTCTCAAACCATTTGAGTGTTCTTCTGAACAAGCAAACTTTTGCTTGTTTCCAAGAACTCTCAAATGACCATTGGGTTTGAGTGTTCTCATGTCAAGCCCATAAGGGTTTTGGCCTGGTTTTAGAGTTCTCGTGTACAAGCATACTTTTGCTTGTCTCCACAGAAACTCTCAAACCATTTGAGAGTTCTTATGAACAAGCAAACTTTTGCTTGTTCCCCAGAAACTCTCAAACCATTTGAGAGTTCTTATGAACAAGCAAACTTTTGCTTGTTCCCCAGAAACTCTCAAACCATTTGAGAGTTCTTATGAACAAGCAAACTTTTGCTTGTTCCCCAGAAACTCTCAAACCATTTGAGAGTTCTTATGAACAAGCAAACTTTTGCTTGTTCCCCAGAAACTCTCAAACCATTTGAGAGTTCTTATGAACAAGCAAACTTTTGCTTGTTCCCCAGAAACTCTCAAACCATTTGAGAGTTCTTATGAACAAGCAAACTTTTGCTTGTTCCCCAGAAACTCTCAAACCATTTGAGAGTTCTTATGAACAAGCAAACTTTTGCTTGTTCCCCAGAAACTCTCAAACCATTTGAGAGTTCTTATGAACAAGCAAACTTTTGCTTGTTCCCCAGAAACTCTCAAACCATTTGAGAGTTCTTATGAACAAGCAAACTTTTGCTTGTTCCCCAGAAACTCTCAAACCATTTGAGAGTTCTTATGAACAAGCAAACTTTTGCTTGTTCCCCAGAAACTCTCAAACCATTTGAGAGTTCTTCTGAACAAGCAAACTTTTGCTTGTTCCCCAGAAACTCTCAAACCATTTGAGAGTTCTTATGAACAAGCAAACTTTTGCTTGTTCCCCAGAAACTCTCAAACCATTTGAGAGTTCTTATGAACAAGCAAACTTTTGCTTGTTCCCCAGAAACTCTCAAACCATTTGAGAGTTCTTATGAACAAGCAAACTTTTGCTTGTTCCTCAGAAACTCTCAAATCCATTGGGTTTGAGTGTTCTCATGTCAAGCCCATAAGGGTTTTGGCCTGGTTTTAGAGTTCTCGTGTACAAGCATACTTTTGCTTGTCTCCACAGAAACTCTCAAACCATTTGAGAGTTCTTATGAACAAGCAAACTTTTGCTTGTTCCTCAGAAACTCTCAAATCCATTGGGTTTGAGTGTTCTCATGTCAAGCCCATAAGGGTTTTGGCCTGGTTTTAGAGTTCTCGTGTACAAGCATACTTTTGCTTGTCTCCACAGAAACTCTCAAACCATTTGAGAGTTCTTATGAACAAGCAAACTTTTGCTTGTTCCCCAGAAACTCTCAAACCATTTGAGTGTTCTTCTGAACAAGCAAACTTTTGCTTGTTCGCAGAAACGCAAAAAATATTAACTTAATGACTCTTTACATGTTATGTCTAGAACCTGCAAAACACAAATAATAAACAAACACATAAACATAAATGGATCCCAATATGATCAACAATATATGCCAAGGTAATATTATTGACAAACGGTAATTACAAGATAAATTACAAGACTTGAATATATGTAAATATATGTAACACATCTAGAATGCTTTTGTCACCGAGAAACATGCACCAACAATTGGGATCCCAACTTTGCCGTACAAATATGGTTGACAGCATTTAAGGAAGCATATTTAATTCCTTAGAATGCTTGATAAAGTAAGACACAATGTCACTTTATCCAACCACTTTACACCTTTTGTACTTTATACACAGACAAAGGTTATTTTTTGGATAAAAGGATGTAAAGGTAAAAGGTCCTCCTCGTAATTAGTGTAAAGCTTTGTAAGTGCGTTTACACTGATTGTCTCCAGTTGATGATCTGATTAGAATGTCAACTGGGCTTCGCTGCCATTGTCATTCTCTTTCTTCCACTTGATGTCTTCGACTTCAACTGGAATGTCTTCAGATGCATGATTAGATTTTCAACTGGAGGAAGTCGTCAGTTGCATAAACTGTACCTTGCAACTAGACTTCTTATATTTTTGGACAATTCTTCTGGTCTTCAGATGTAACTGGAGACGCTCCAGTTTTCAGCAAAACTGGACCTAACAAATTCCCCCTAATTGTCCTGAAATATTGACAAATCTTTTCAAGTTTTTGTATCTATACAAGTGTGAACTTGAAGGACTTGTTTTGACTAAATCTATCTAATTTCCCAAGGCATTTTTATTGATCATCAAATGCCTTGGATATTCTTTGTGTTTGTTAGATTTAATCTGTTATCTATCTTGTGGGTTACAAACTGGCAACTTTATTTACAAGAAATTGAAAGTTACATAAGTTACAAGTTGGCAAAACAAAATACAAGTAAATAACAAAGAAGTTGAACTTTAACTGGATGGCCCTTCACCAGTTCTCATTCTTTTAGCCACATAGGAAATAGGCCGAGAATCTTCAGGATCCATATGCAACTTGAGCTCCAGATTCTCTTTATGTTGGATCTTTCCTTTGAGAAAATTAATCCAAGCTTTCTTGAACCTGTTTCTTTGAGGCTTTGCTTCCAAAAAGTTCACCATCTCGACCGATTCTGAATACCCATATTGGATCACACCAGGATTGTCAGTTTTAATAAGTGGCCCTCTTGTATAACTGACTTCAACATGGAAAACCTTTGTTCCTGGCTTCATTGTGACACTGACACCATTTATTGCACCACCATGTCTTCTAGTTGCCATGATCTGGGAGTAATAACTTCTGGCTTCAGATTCATTAGTGATTTTGATACTCCCAGCTCCAGCAGCCTGCACAACAGCTTTGATGTCATCATTTGTGATTTCACTAGATGGCAAAATTAAGGTTCTTAAGTTAGCATCCCTGGTAAATGGTCTTTGTTTAGACTGAGGAGCCCTTCTTGGTGGATTCAATACTCTCTTAACAACCTTCTTAACATTTTCCATTCTTCTTTGAATCTCACCAGCTCGATTTTCTTTGCCTTTTCACTGAATATTTAAGTTTCTGGCATCAAATTCAGCTTCTTCATCTGGATAATCTTGGTCAAGTTCAATGCCAAGCATTTCATTCACCATGCCAATTATCCTTTGATCATTCTTGATTCTTGATACTGCTCCAGTGTATTGCTCAATAGAGCAGCATCATTGACATCCAAGTTCATCATACGAGACCTGGCAACCAGTTGGTCTTCCTTCCTTTGTTTTCTTCTTTCTTTGAATGTGTTGCCAATGGCAGCCAGTCTTTTGCTTTCTTTTTCTGTTATTGAAGGGAGCTGATCAATGTTACCAGTTTTAAGCATAGGTGTGTCTTCGGCTATCTGGGCAGTTTCATCAGTAGCTAATCCTTTACCCTTGTCCACATTCCCCCTTGGTTCTATCAAATCCTCAAACTCTTCAATCGTTTGCCCACCAGCTTCAGTATTGGCAGCTTCAATTTGTTGACCAAGTGATTGTTGAGTGATGGAATCTTGCATTTGTTGGCCAACATCAGTACTGGCCACAACTATTGCCTTTTCAACTGGCGCTTCAACAGATGTAAGGGGTGCATGAACAAATTTTTCCCCCTTGGCAGCATCCAGTCCTTGCCTAATACTTTCAAATTCGTCATGGCTAGATGGCAAGCGATCTAGAGGCTGCCACGATTGCATGTTCTTGCACTCCTTGAAGACTCCACAGATAATGCGAACTGTCCTCCACAGATGATTGATTTCCTTTGACTGAGTCATAACATTTTCACCAGATTGAACTTCACCAGTCTTTATTTCATTCAAGATTTTCACATCATCTGGAGAGAGCCCAGTTGCAACCATTTCCTTCACTATCTCCTTCTCTTTTTCCTTTCAAACTTTAGTTGTCAGTCTTTCAAGTGCAGAGGAGTGATCAGTTACCTTGCTGGCCAATGTATCTAGACTACTTCTCAACTGGTTGATCTCAGATGTAATTGGGGCCAGATCAACCTGAGCAGAAGCAATCTTGGTGATCTCAGACATCAGCTTTTCAATTAATTGTTGTTCCCGGGCAGCCAAGGTTTCCTCTATCTTCTGACCAACTGATGTTTCCAACTACTGTCCAAGCTCAGTCACATTGAGACCAGGTTTCTCAACCAAATCCTTAACCTGCCTTTCAATTGCTTGTAAATCAATCTCTGAAGATCTAACAGTGTTGCCCAACAGATTGGAGATTGATGTGGTGACTTTGGACTGAGTAAGGTCAAAAGCTTCCTTCAAAGTAGTAGCCAAAGTGTTGCAGCTAGTGACCAACTCATTGAGCTAGTTAACCACCAAGTCTTCAATTGCAGCAAACTTATTAATTCCCAGATCAACCACTTTAATATTGGTCAAGTGATCCTTGTGGTATCTGGAGAGAGACTAGGTGTTTTTGTCAATTGTCTTTTGAATATCCTCCACCCTGGTAAGAAGGTTTTGGATATCAGCTTGGAAGGCGACAAATTGACTGTCCAATGACGGAGGGGAAGATGTCACTGGACCAGCAGTAAATGTCACTCGAGCCACTAGATGAGGCATTTCCAGAGTAACCACTTCAGTGAGTGGCTCAGTGAAAGTTGAAGAAGGAATCAGAGTGGGTAAAGAAGGATGAATAGGAAGTTTAAGTTGTTGGACATGTTAAGAATGCTCAGGTGTGTCCAACGGCGTCGGTGGTGGTGGTATTGGTCTATTACTAGACACAAATAATGTAGATAGTGATGGTGGAGATGTATGTGGTATTCTTTCGAGTATGGATGGTGAAACTGAAATTGAAGCATATGGAGGCGTGACATGAGATGAAGGGTCTTGATCTTGTACAGAAGAATCAAGTATCTCAGTGTCAGAAGCAGTTTCCTCAAATTCTGAAGACTCAATGAGGATATCATCAGCATTAACATTCATGTCCAGATCCAAGAATGTACCTGATGGCTGATCATTAAGATCAGTCTCCTGATGTACTTGGTCAGTTTCCTGAAGAGTTGCATCAGTTGGCGGATCAGTTGCCGTGGAAACTTCTTCTTGAATAGAGGTCACTAAAGGTGCCACAATTAGGGTTGCTCTATCCTCAACCACAACATCATTGGCCAAAGAGTTTGGAATCTCAGTCTCCAGTTGTGACTGGCCGAAGACGTCATCGATTCGTGTAATAAGAGTGTCAGAAATTTGGCCATGGATACTTGTTTGTGCAAAATCTAACTCTATTTTGGGTTGGTGTAATCCCTTTGACTTTCTTCAGCTACCTGTTGGGAGGCAACTGAAGGGGCGGCTTGGGTATTACTGTCAGTGGCTCGTACTGACTTATTCCTAGGACGTTTAGTTCTTGGAGCCCTTTGGGAAACTGGAGGACCTGTTTGGAGGCCTCCAGTTGCAGTTTGAGGAACTGACTGACTGGAACTGGCGGGGATAGACTATTGTTCAGGCCCAACAACTGTCACGTTGCCAGAGGACGAACCGGTGGGTCCCTCATTGTTTTGAGGCCCGCCCAGTTGCCTTTCTGAATCACCTGGTATTGGTGCATCATTTTTAACGAATGCCAGTCGCATTCGTTCAGGAATCTCAACCTCCCCATCTAAAGATACAAGGGAGTCAAGATTCCTTAACAACTCTGGTACAGTGAAGGGTGAGATAGTATTATGATATTCCTCACTGCCCAAGAGAAGTCGAAAGCAAAGAGAGAGATACCTGGAGAAGGGGATGCAAAATCCCCTGGTGCCCTTCAGTTTCTGCACCAAACTTCTGAAGAGAATGTCAGCAATATTTACTCTCAAGCCATTCCACAAACAGTATGCCATCTCTGCTTGTGAGGAGTTTATCTGGTCCAATCCACCAGAACTCCCACCCATACTCTCTACCAAATGAACCATGAAGTATTTCTAGGACGGTGTAAGGCCCTTCATGGTCATGGAGCCTTTTGTCTTTAGGACTCCATTCTCCGTACACTCAGTGTGCCCCATAGCAAGGAGTGTTTCACGGAAATTTATGTTTTGGTGAGGGATGACTACAAAAGATTCTCTAGGTCTTAAGTAATTGAGGTTTAGGGCATCCCTCAAGGTCTCTGCCAAAATGGTGCATTTGACTGTTCCATTTTTGAGTGTGAAAGTGATGGCAAAACAATCTTAATTGAGTTTGGTAGTGTACCAAAACTCACACAGGTAATCATGATACATTTTACCCAGGTTTGCAGAGAAGGAAGGTTCGATGGGAGAATCTCTGAGAAATTTTTAGATTCTCTCGATAAGTGTATCGGAACCTTGAGATCCCCTCAAACTAGCCATTGGATTATTGGGATTTAATTTTATAAGGCTAGTGTTAATGGGGGCACCAGGTGCATGATGCACATCTGGTGATGGAACATATGAGGCAGTAAGGAGATTTATGTCCCGAGATCTGGATGTTTTAGGTGCTGTTTTTGGTGCCATTATATTTGGATAAGAAATTGAAAGTGCGAATGTGGGGATTAGGGTTTTTGATTTGAGAAGCAGAGAGAGAAAAGAAGCAATTGTTGATGATTGGAATTGAATGAAGGAATGTGAAAAAGAAAGTAAATGTGTTTGGGAGTAAATAAGGTGTATTTATATCGGTTTGGAATTCCAAAGGACAAATACCAAAATTATTTTATTCTCAAAAATAAATATGATTTGATGTAAAACCAAAATAAATTTGAATTTTGAAAAATAAAATTAATTTACCGTGTCAGCATTTAATGCTACGATGACTTACCTTCCCACGCGCCCACTAACTTTTTACAATCCCAATGAAAAAGTGTTCTCTTTTCACAAAATGGCTTTGACACGTCATGTGACGGTTGAGAATGGGTTAAAACACTCAAGTACCTTTACGTGTCACAAATATTGACCAAGTATTTCAAGTTATAAAGATTTGATGAGTCATCAGTTTTAGATAAGACCAAACGTGGAAACTGAAGGATGAGTCCAGCTACCAGTTTCAACTGGAGAGACCTCCAGTTGCAAAATAAGTTTTAGTCAATAAAAATATTTTGAGTCTTCCCCCTAGAATGATGATCCAGAAATCGATAAATGCCAGGATAGTATCACAAAGGCGTTCGATAGCCTGGCGAGCAAAGATTATCTGGATCTCCTCAATTGGAGAACTTCATCAGTGTCACTGACGCGTTCATAACAAAGTCTCCAGTTTTAAGGATTTAACATTCCCAGTTCGCTGACAAGATGTTTAAAAGTCTTTTCATCAAGAGGTTTTGTAAAAATGTCAGCTAACTGTTTATCAGTGGGGATGAAATGAATTTCAATATCACCTTTCATAACATGATCACGAATGAAATGATACCTGATGTCAATATGCTTTGTCTTGGAGTGCATCACGGGGTTGTGAGATATAGCAATTGCACTAGTGTTATCACAAAAGATTGGGGTTTTGGTATACTTGAGATCATAATCAAGCAACTGGTTCTTGATCCAGAGAATCTGGGCACAACAACTGGCCGCATAAATGTACTCTGCCTCGGCAGTGGACATAGAGACTGAAGTCTGCTTCTTGCTGGTCCAACTTACCAGTTTTCCCCCTAGGAAGTGACAACCACCAGTTGTGGATTTCCTATCAATCTTACAACCTGCATGATCTGAATCTGAATAACCCATTAGATCTAACCCTGAGCCTTTGGGATACCAAAGACCAAGGCTAGGACACCCTTTCAGGTATCTGAAAATGCGCTTAACAGCATGCAAATGTGATTCTTTTGGGTTAGCCTGAAATCTGGCACATAAGCATGTTGCAAACATTATATCTGGTCTACTTGCAGTTAAGTACATCAGTGAACCAACCATTCCACGATATTCCTTTTGGTCCACTGGTTTACCATTTGGGTCAGAATCCAAACTTAAAGGAGCTGCAATCGGTGTAGTTTTCGATGGGGTTAAATCATATTTGTATTTTCTTAACAAATCTCTGACATATTTTTCTTGGTTTATAAAAATACCATCTACAGTTTGTTTAATCTGAAGACCCAAGAAAAATGTTAATTCACCCACTAAACTCATTTTATACTCAGTTGACATGATTTTTGAAAACTTTTTACACATTGCATCATCTGTAGACCCAAATATAATGTCATCAACATAAATTTGTACCAACAAGATATTACCTTTTTCTTTCAAGATAAACAAGGTATTATCTATTGCACCTCTTTTAAAGCCATTATTGAGAAGATGTTTGGTCAAAGTGTCATACCAGGCTCTTGGGGCTTGTCTATGTAACACCCGTCGTTTAAAAATATGGGTTTTCAAAAGCTTTTCACCTAACGGTGTTAAATTGCGGAAGTAAAGACTGTAAAAGTCAAAACCGATAAAAACATTTCGGTTTCTGCATTTATTTGGTGTTACATGCCATATTAAACAATAGTTCAAATGAAAACCCAACGGTTGCCCAACATAAAACAACCGTTCACAAGTCATAACATAAATTCGACATTAAGTACGAAATGTAAATAAATGTCTAAGCCAAGAATCGTCTATGGATAACTAAGGCTCCTTCAATGAATCTACCCAAGCTCTCACATCCTTCATCTAATTCCATCAAGCTAAACCTGAGGGAACAACCACATTAAAGAAGCAAGTGTTAGCTATAAGAATAGCTAAGTAAGATAACACTTAATTAAAAGCATTTGTCCAATTAAAACAATCTTCATTATTAGACAAGTTTTATTAGGCACAACACACATCACACGTTCCCACATATACTACATTACACTACAATAGGGACTGCATCTCAGGTCTCATGGTCAACTGCATAACCCATAATACCTCCCAAGTAACCCATATGCCACATGCAATATAAAGATACCGAATGGAAGTGTTTACAATTTGAAACCAGCTTTTAGTTGATCCCCCAGCGTGTCAAAGTAGTGTATCTTACCTGGTAGTAGTGTACGCGCGCAACAAATAGCTAATAGTGCTTATCAGTAATCCCCGACACCTATCGTACATTAACATATGAAATATAAGTCATTTGGGACTCAAACGAACTTAACAAACCTCACGAACTTAGTCTGGAAAATCCTTCTTACGAACTTAGCTACAGTTCTTACGAAGATAGTTTGTTCTTACGAAGATAGTTTGTTCTTACGAAGATAGTTTGTTCTTACGAAGATAGTTTGTTCTTACGAAGATAGTTTGTTCTTACGAAGATAGTTTGTTCTTACGAAGATAGTTTGTTCTTACGAAGATAGTTTGTTCTTACGAAGATAGTTTGTTCTTACGAAGATAGTTTGTTCTTACGAAGATAGTTTGTTCTTACGAAGATAGTTTGTTCTTACGAAGATAGTTTGTTCTTACGAAGATAGTTTGTTCTTACGAAGATAGTTTGTTCTTACGAAGATAGTTTGTTCTTACGAAGATAGTTTGTTCTTACGAAGATAGTTTGTTCTTACGAAGATAGTTTGTTCTTACGAAGATAGTTTGTTCTTACGAAGATAGTTTGTTCTTACGAAGATAGTTTGTTCTTACGAAGATAGTTTGTTCTTACGAAGATAGTTTGTTCTTACGAAGATAGTTTGTTCTTACGAAGATAGTTTGTTCTTACGAAGATAGTTTGTTCTTACGAAGATAGTTTGTTCTTACGAAGATAGTTTGTTCTTACGAAGATAGTTTGTTCTTACGAAGATAGTTTGTTCTTACGAAGATAGTTTGTTCTTACGAAGATAGTTTGTTCTTACGAAGATAGTTTGTTCTTACGAAGATAGTTTGTTCTTACGAAGATAGTTTGTTCTTACGAAGATAGTTTGTTCTTACGAAGATAGTTTGTTCTTACGAAGATAGTTTGTTCTTACGAAGATAGTTTGTTCTTACGAAGATAGTTTGTTCTTACGAAGATAGTTTGTTCTTACGAAGATAGTTTGTTCTTACGAAGATAGTTTGTTCTTACGAAGATAGTTTGTTCTTACGAAGATAGTTTGTTCTTACGAAGATAGTTTGTTCTTACGAAGATAGTTTGTTCTTACGAAGATAGTTTGTTCTTACGAAGATAGTTTGTTCTTACGAAGATAGTTTGTTCTTACGAAGATAGTTTGTTCTTACGAAGATAGTTTGTTCTTACGAAGATAGTTTGTTCTTACGAAGATAGTTTGTTCTTACGAAGATAGTTTGTTCTTACGAAGATAGTTTGTTCTTACGAAGATAGTTTGTTCTTACGAAGATAGTTTGTTCTTACGAAGATAGTTTGTTCTTACGAAGATAGTTTGTTCTTACGAAGATAGTTTGTTCTTACGAAGATAGTTTGTTCTTACGAAGATAGTTTGTTCTTACGAAGATAGTTTGTTCTTACGAAGATAGTTTGTTCTTACGAAGATAGTTTGTTCTTACGAAGATAGTTTGTTCTTACGAAGATAGTTTGTTCTTACGAAGATAGTTTGTTCTTACGAAGATAGTTTGTTCTTACGAAGATAGTTTGTTCTTACGAAGATAGTTTGTTCTTACGAAGATAGTTTGTTCTTACGAAGATAGTTTGTTCTTACGAAGATAGTTTGTTCTTACGAAGATAGTTTGTTCTTACGAAGATAGTTTGTTCTTACGAAGATAGTTTGTTCTTACGAAGATAGTTTGTTCTTACGAAGATAGTTTGTTCTTACGAAGATAGTTTGTTCTTACGAAGATAGTTTGTTCTTACGAAGATAGTTTGTTCTTACGAAGATAGTTTGTTCTTACGAAGATAGTTTGTTCTTACGAAGATAGTTTGTTCTTACGAAGATAGTTTGTTCTTACGAAGATAGTTTGTTCTTACGAAGATAGTTTGTTCTTACGAAGATAGTTTGTTCTTACGAAGATAGTTTGTTCTTACGAAGATAGTTTGTTCTTACGAAGATAGTTTGTTCTTACGAAGATAGTTTGTTCTTACGAAGATAGTTTGTTCTTACGAAGATAGTTTGTTCTTACGAAGATAGTTTGTTCTTACGAAGATAGTTTGTTCTTACGAAGATAGTTTGTTCTTACGAAGATAGTTTGTTCTTACGAAGATAGTTTGTTCTTACGAAGATAGTTTGTTCTTACGAAGATAGTTTGTTCTTACGAAGATAGTTTGTTCTTACGAAGATAGTTTGTTCTTACGAAGATAGTTTGTTCTTACGAAGATAGTTTGTTCTTACGAAGATAGTTTGTTCTTACGAAGATAGTTTGTTCTTACGAAGATAGTTTGTTCTTACGAAGATAGTTTGTTCTTACGAAGATAGTTTGTTCTTACGAAGATAGTTTGTTCTTACGAAGATAGTTTGTTCTTACGAAGATAGTTTGTTCTTACGAAGATAGTTTGTTCTTACGAAGATAGTTTGTTCTTACGAAGATAGTTTGTTCTTACGAAGATAGTTTGTTCTTACGAAGATAGTTTGTTCTTACGAAGATAGTTTGTTCTTACGAAGATAGTTTGTTCTTACGAAGATAGTTTGTTCTTACGAAGATAGTTTGTTCTTACGAAGATAGTTTGTTCTTACGAAGATAGTTTGTTCTTACGAAGATAGTTTGTTCTTACGAAGATAGTTTGTTCTTACGAAGATAGTTTGTTCTTACGAAGATAGTTTGTTCTTACGAAGATAGTTTGTTCTTACGAAGATAGTTTGTTCTTACGAAGATAGTTTGTTCTTACGAAGATAGTTTGTTCTTACGAAGATAGTTTGTTCTTACGAAGATAGTTTGTTCTTACGAAGATAGTTTGTTCTTACGAAGATAGTTTGTTCTTACGAAGATAGTTTGTTCTTACGAAGATAGTTTGTTCTTACGAAGATAGTTTGTTCTTACGAAGATAGTTTGTTCTTACGAAGATAGTTTGTTCTTACGAAGATAGTTTGTTCTTACGAAGATAGTTTGTTCTTACGAAGATAGTTTGTTCTTACGAAGATAGTTTGTTCTTACGAAGATAGTTTGTTCTTACGAAGATAGTTTGTTCTTACGAAGATAGTTTGTTCTTACGAAGATAGTTTGTTCTTACGAAGATAGTTTGTTCTTACGAAGATAGTTTGTTCTTACGAAGATAGTTTGTTCTTACGAAGATAGTTTGTTCTTACGAAGATAGTTTGTTCTTACGAAGATAGTTTGTTCTTACGAAGATAGTTTGTTCTTACGAAGATAGTTTGTTCTTACGAAGATAGTTTGTTCTTACGAAGATAGTTTGTTCTTACGAAGATAGTTTGTTCTTACGAAGATAGTTTGTTCTTACGAAGATAGTTTGTTCTTACGAAGATAGTTTGTTCTTACGAAGATAGTTTGTTCTTACGAAGATAGTTTGTTCTTACGAAGATAGTTTGTTCTTACGAAGATAGTTTGTTCTTACGAAGATAGTTTGTTCTTACGAAGATAGTTTGTTCTTACGAAGATAGTTTGTTCTTACGAAGATAGTTTGTTCTTACGAAGATAGTTTGTTCTTACGAAGATAGTTTGTTCTTACGAAGATAGTTTGTTCTTACGAAGATAGTTTGTTCTTACGAAGATAGTTTGTTCTTACGAAGATAGTTTGTTCTTACGAAGATAGTTTGTTCTTACGAAGATAGTTTGTTCTTACGAAGATAGTTTGTTCTTACGAAGATAGTTTGTTCTTACGAAGATAGTTTGTTCTTACGAAGATAGTTTGTTCTTACGAAGATAGTTTGTTCTTACGAAGATAGTTTGTTCTTACGAAGATAGTTTGTTCTTACGAAGATAGTTTGTTCTTACGAAGATAGTTTGTTCTTACGAAGATAGTTTGTTCTTACGAAGATAGTTTGTTCTTACGAAGATAGTTTGTTCTTACGAAGATAGTTTGTTCTTACGAAGATAGTTTGTTCTTACGAAGATAGTTTGTTCTTACGAAGATAGTTTGTTCTTACGAAGATAGTTTGTTCTTACGAAGATAGTTTGTTCTTACGAAGATAGTTTGTTCTTACGAAGATAGTTTGTTCTTACGAAGATAGTTTGTTCTTACGAAGATAGTTTGTTCTTACGAAGATAGTTTGTTCTTACGAAGATAGTTTGTTCTTACGAAGATAGTTTGTTCTTACGAAGATAGTTTGTTCTTACGAAGATAGTTTGTTCTTACGAAGATAGTTTGTTCTTACGAAGATAGTTTGTTCTTACGAAGATAGTTTGTTCTTACGAAGATAGTTTGTTCTTACGAAGATAGTTTGTTCTTACGAAGATAGTTTGTTCTTACGAAGATAGTTTGTTCTTACGAAGATAGTTTGTTCTTACGAAGATAGTTTGTTCTTACGAAGATAGTTTGTTCTTACAAACCCCTTTTCAATCAGATTTGATTCAACACACACGACTCATGATCTGAAAATATGATCAATGAATTGATTATTACCTGCAAATGACAAATAGAATGCAAATACTCTTGACAATGACCACCAATTCACCCACAAAACGACTTTTCGGCTTGAGATTTGATGAGAGAAGACTATGGAATGACTTAGGATCAGTTAGGGCTTGTTTAGAAGAAGTGAGATCTGCAATTAACCTCCTAATGACAGCCTCTAAGCTACTAATCCCGTTTTTGACTTTCCACACATGTCAAAACTAGTCCCTAGGCTTCCTAATCCTTCATTATTGGTCACAAACTTCTTTATTGCCCACATACAACATTAACCCTTCATTAAATGTCACTACATAGACATAATTTCTTCATATTTCACACATTTATACTACATTAACATTTAGGTTTTCAAACCTCACACATAACACACATTAACTACGTATATGCATATATTCACACTAGACTTAACGACACACATGAGGTTGACTTAACAGCGTTAGTCAAATCTTAAAGAAAAGTTTGGGATGTTACAATTACCTCCCCCTTAAGAGGATTCCGTCCCCGGAATCTCATCATTAAGGAACAACTCGGGATAATTCTCCTTCATTACTGCTTCAGTTTCCCAAGTCAAGCTTTCTCCATGATTATGCTTCCACTTTATCAAGACAAGATCTATCACTTTCCTGCGTAACTTCTTTTGCTTCCTTCCAAGTATTGCCACCGGTTCTTCAACCATTTTCTTCATTGGGTCAATGCTCACATCTTGAATTGGAATCACACTTGACTCCTCGGCTAGACACTTCCTTAGGTAGGATACATGAAAGGTGTTGTGAATTCCATCCAATTCTGGAGGTAATTCCAACTGATATGCTACATCCTTAATGCGTTTCAAGATTTTAAAAGGTCCAATAAATCTTGGACTCAACTTGCCCTTCTTTCCAAATCGGATTACTCCTTTCCATGGTGACACTTTCAGCATCACTAAGTCACCTACATTAAACTCCATTGGTCTCCTTTTCTTATCTGCATAAGTTTTCTGCCTTTCTCTGGCCACACGTAAAGCTTCTTTAGCTACATTAACTTTCTCAGCGGAGATTTCAATAATTTCGGGACCGGTTAACTGCTTTTCACCGGGCTCCATCCAACAACTTGGAGTCCTACATCTCCTTCCATATAACATTTCAAATGGTGGCATTCCAATACTTGCATGGTGACTATTATTATAAGCAAATTCAATCAACTTCAAGTGTTCATCCCATGCTCCACCATAGTCTAGTACACACGTTCTCAACATATCCTCTAAGGTTTGGATGGTTCTCTCACTTTGCCCATCGGTTTGAGGATGATAGGCGGTACTCAAGTTCACTCTAGTACCCAATTCTCGTTGAAGACCCTTCCAAAATTTAGACACAAATCTAGTGTCCCTATCCGAGACAATAGACAATGGAACTCCATGTTTCGAGACAACTTCATCTATATACATCTTTGCCATCTTCTTTAAAGGCACATCTTGTCGGGTAGCTAGAAAATGAGCACTCTTCGTCAATCTATCTACAATCACCCAAATCATATCATTCCCTTTCGGCGTTTTCGGTAGCTTCGTTACAAAGTCCATCGTGATATGATCCCATTTCCACTCGGGAACGTCTAATTGATGCAACAAACCATACGGCTTTTTATGGTCCGTTTTCACACGTGCACATGTCAAACACTTTGCTACAAAATGAGCTACTTCACCTTTAATATCCGGCCACCAATAAATCGGCTTCAAATCTGCATACATTTTGGTGACACCGGGATGCATCGAATACCTACTTCTATGGACCTCTTCAAGGATCAACTCCCGGTTACCACCAAGCAGTGGCACCCAAATACGACCCTTGTATGTTTTAAACCCACGGCTATTAGTCTCCATCACAAGTCGTTTCTTCTTCCCAATACTCTCTTTATCAATATTATCCTTCATTAATGCCATCTCTTGTGCTTCTTTAATTCGATCTAATAGACCCGACTTGGCTTGAACTTGCATGCTCATCAACTTACAAGAAGAGCTTTGCACTTTCCTACTTAGTGCATCCGCCACTACATTGGCTTTACCCGGATGGTATTTGATTTCACAATCATAGTCTTTAAGTAATTCCATCCACCTTCTTTGTCTCACATTCATCTCCTTTTGAGTAAACATATATTGTAAACTCTTATGGTCGGTGAAAAGTGTGCATTTAGTACCATATAAGTAATGTCTCCATAATTTCAATGCAAACACAACCGCCGCTAGCTCAAGATCATGGGTAGGGTAATTCTTCTCATGAGGCTTCAACTGACGTGAAGCATAGGCAATCACTTTGTCTCTCTGCATTAAAACACAACCCAAACCCGTAATAGAAGCATCGCTATATACCACTAAATCATCAGTACCTTCAGGCAAGGCAAGGATAGGAGCTTCACACAACTTCTTTTTCAACGTTTGGAATGCATTTTCCTGCTTTTCAGTCCACTCGTACTTCACACCCTTCTTTGTTAATTCCGTCATAGGCTTGGCTATTCGGGAAAAATCCTGAATAAACCTTCTATAATACCCAGCCAAACCAAGAAAACTCTTAATCTCGGTAGGAGTCTTTGGCTGCTCCCACTTTGAAACAGCTTCAATCTTTGAAGGATCTACTTTAATACCTTCTGATGAAATAACATGACCAAGAAACTGCACTTCTCGGAGCCAAAACTCACATTTAGAAAACTTTGCGTACAACTTCTTCTCCCTCAACACCTCCAAAACTGCTTTCAAATGCTCACGGTGTTCATCCTCTGACTTAGAATAGATCAAAATATCGTCAATAAACACAATAACAAAATGATCTAGAAAGGGGCGGCATACCCGATTCATTAAGTCCATAAACGCGGCTGGAGCATTGGTCAACCCAAATGGCATGACCAAGAACTCATAATGACCATATCTAGTCCGGAAAGCTGTCTTTGCTACATCTTCCTTCTTTACCTTCAACTGATGATAACCGGACCGCAAATCAATCTTTGAAAAATACGAAGCACCATGTAGTTGATCAAAAAGATCATCAATTCTCGGGAGAGGATACTTGTTCTTGACCGTTCGTTTGTTCAACTCACGATAGTCAATACACATGCGCATCGATCCATCCTTCTTCTTAACAAAGAGAACCGGAGCTCCCCAAGGCGAGGAACTAGGTTGTATGAACCCCTTGTCAAGTAACTCCTGAAGTTGCGTCATTAATTCCTTCATTTCTGTAGGAGCTAATCGGTAAGGTGCTTTAGCAACGGGTGTAGCACCGGGAATAAGATTTATCTGAAAAGTAACTTCACGATCGGGAGGAATACCGGGTAGATCATCGGGAAACACATCGGGGAAATTGGATACTACATCAACACTAGCGATTGGAGACTTCTCTTTTCTTGCATCAATGACATAAGCCAAGAAATGGCTCTTGTTTTTCCTTATACATTTAATAGCTTTCATCATACTAATAATCTTTATTCCTCCTCTCTTCTTGTCTCCATACACCGCTATCACTTTACCCTCGGATATAGGCAATCGAATTATCTTTTGGGAACATAAAATACTAGCCTCATTTCTAGCCAACCAATCCATACCAATCACTACATCAAAACCACCTAAGGTAGTAGGCAATAATTGGACTGGAAAAGAACGACCTTCAATCTCAATCTCACAATCGTCATAACCCACACGTATATTATTAACCGTACCATTAGCAATTTCTACCTCTAATGAACAATCTAAGGGAGTAGTGACTCTCTCTAGCTTAGGAGCAAATAATGTGGACACAAACGACCTATTTGCACCTGAATCAAATAAAACAGAGGTAGGCTTTGAGTTAACAAGGAAAGTACCACATACCACTTCATCGTTGTTCCTTGCGTCATCAACCGTCATTTGAAGAGCTCTCACTTTTGTTGCTGTCGTGGCGGTCTTCCTTCCAACATTCTTCATCTGTGGACAATCGGCAATGAGATGACCCGTTTCTTGGCACTTGTAGCAACGAGTCTTGTCCCTACATTCAGTGGCAAGATGTCCCGACTTCCCACACTTATGGCACCTTCTTGTCTTGTCGGTACAATGCCCTTCATGATTTGTCTTGCAAAATGTACACCATGAACCATTCTTCTTTTTATCCTTGTCACCACTCGAACTACCACTTCCACGGAACTTCTTATTATTATTGTTATTGGAAGACCAATTTGACCTTCTTTTAAACCCCGACTTCTTATCATCACTCTTCTCAACCTTCTTGTCCGAAGCGAAATCATCGTCAAGCTTCTTAGACTCCTTGATAGCTTCAGTCAGAGTCTTGTGCTGCCTGCAGATACCTCGATAACTCGGAGGCAAACCATCAACATAGCAAGCAACCTGATCTGTATCAGTACGGAATAAATGACCCACGAACTTCATCTTCTCCATGAAGGAACGAGCATACTCGTTGACCTTTCCGACTTCAGCCGTCAAGGCACGAAACTCCTTTTCCATCTTACGCTGCTCATGAACCCCAATATATTCCTCAATGAATTTCTGCTTAAAGTTAGCCCACGAGATAGCAGATACCATAGCTGGAGTCATCGAAATAGTAATGCTCTTCCACCAATCCCGAGCACCTTCTTTCAACATTCGACTAGCGCACAACACCTTCTTATCCTCGGGACAGTCACAGGCTTCAAAGACCATCTCCGTATCATTGAGCCATTCCATGCAACCCACTGCATTAAGGGTTCCATCAAACTTCTGACCTCCACACTTCTGGAAACTTTCAAACTTAAACCGAGGGGCTTGAACGACATTAGGAGTAACCACAACGGCATTTGCAGGGGGAACAACAACATCATCGACCGGTGGCTCAGAGTGGTGAGAAGGCACTGAATAGTTGCCATCAGTTCCTTCAGCATTTTCAGCAAGCGCGTTGTTCAATTGCTCCTGTGTCTGGGCCAATTGGGTCTGGAGAGTCCGTACGAGATTGTACAACTCAGCCGTGTTAGGGATTTGTTCCACCACTTCCTCATTAACCCTAGGTGGATTGCCGAGAGGTGGAGGCATAGGACCCAATGAGCCTTGCTGATTGACCTGGCGGGGATTTCCTCGATTTCTATTTGCATTGGCTGCAACAGCAGCAGCAGCATTGGCAGCATTTGCAGCGCCTGCACCTGGATGGACAGGTGGGGTAATGCTAGCAGTAGCTCCATCACGTCGGAAGTTGCGGTTGCAACCATTTGGCGGGGTCTTCTGGGACCCGGGGGGGGGGGGGGGGGGGGGGGGGGGGGGGGGGGGGGGGGGGGGGGGGGGGGGGGGGGGGGGGGGGGGGGGGGGGGGGGGGGGGGGGGGGGGGGGGGGGGGGGGGGGGGGGGGGGGGGGGGGGGGGGGGGGGGGGGGGGGGGGGGGGGGGGGGGGGGGGGGGGGGGGGGGGGGGGGGGGGGGGGGGGGGGGGGGGGGGGGGGGGGGGGGGGGGGGGGGGGGGGGGGGGGGGGGGGGGGGGGGGGGGGGGGGGGGGGGGGGGGGGGGGGGGGGGGGGGGGGGGGGGGGGGGGGGGGGGGGGGGGGGGGGGGGGGGGGGGGGGGGGGGGGGGGGGGGGGGGGGGGGGGGGGGGGGGGGGGGGGGGGGGGGGGGGGGGGGGGGGGGGGGGGGGGGGGGGGGGGGGGGGGGGGGGGGGGGGGGGGGGGGGGGGGGGGGGGGGGGGGGGGGGGGGGGGGGGGGGGGGGGGGGGGGGGGGGGGGGGGGGGGGGGGGGGGGGGGGGGGGGGGGGGGGGGGGGGGGGGGGGGGGGGGGGGGGGGGGGGGGGGGGGGGGGGGGGGGGGGGGGGGGGGGGGGGGGGGGGGGGGGGGGGGGGGGGGGGGGGGGGGGGGGGGGGGGGGGGGGGGGGGGGGGGGGGGGGGGGGGGGGGGGGGGGGGGGGGGGGGGGGGGGGGGGGGGGGGGGGGGGGGGGGGGGGGGGGGGGGGGGGGGGGGGGGGGGGGGGGGGGGGGGGGGGGGGGGGGGGGGGGGGGGGGGGGGGGGGGGGGGGGGGGGGGGGGGGGGGGGGGGGGGGGGGGGGGGGGGGGGGGGGGGGGGGGGGGGGGGGGGGGGGGGGGGGGGGGGGGGGGGGGGGGGGGGGGGGGGGGGGGGGGGGGGGGGGGGGGGGGGGGGGGGGGGGGGGGGGGGGGGGGGGGGGGGGGGGGGGGGGGGGGGGGGGGGGGGGGGGGGGGGGGGGGGGGGGGGGGGGGGGGGGGGGGGGGGGGGGGGGGGGGGGGGGGGGGGGGGGGGGGGGGGGGGGGGGGGGGGGGGGGGGGGGGGGGGGGGGGGGGGGGGGGGGGGGGGGGGGGGGGGGGGGGGGGGGGGGGGGGGGGGGGGGGGGGGGGGGGGGGGGGGGGGGGGGGGGGGGGGGGGGGGGGGGGGGGGGGGGGGGGGGGGGGGGGGGGGGGGGGGGGGGGGGGGGGGGGGGGGGGGGGGGGGGGGGGGGGGGGGGGGGGGGGGGGGGGGGGGGGGGGGGGGGGGGGGGGGGGGGGGGGGGGGGGGGGGGGGGGGGGGGGGGGGGGGGGGGGGGGGGGGGGGGGGGGGGGGGGGGGGGGGGGGGGGGGGGGGGGGGGGGGGGGGGGGGGGGGGGGGGGGGGGGGGGGGGGGGGGGGGGGGGGGGGGGGGGGGGGGGGGGGGGGGGGGGGGGGGGGGGGGGGGGGGGGGGGGGGGGGGGGGGGGGGGGGGGGGGGGGGGGGGGGGGGGGGGGGGGGGGGGGGGGGGGGGGGGGGGGGGGGGGGGGGGGGGGGGGGGGGGGGGGGGGGGGGGGGGGGGGGGGGGGGGGGGGGGGGGGGGGGGGGGGGGGGGGGGGGGGGGGGGGGGGGGGGGGGGGGGGGGGGGGGGGGGGGGGGGGGGGGGGGGGGGGGGGGGGGGGGGGGGGGGGGGGGGGGGGGGGGGGGGGGGGGGGGGGGGGGGGGGGGGGGGGGGGGGGGGGGGGGGGGGGGGGGGGGGGGGGGGGGGGGGGGGGGGGGGGGGGGGGGGGGGGGGGGGGGGGGGGGGGGGGGGGGGGGGGGGGGGGGGGGGGGGGGGGGGGGGGGGGGGGGGGGGGGGGGGGGGGGGGGGGGGGGGGGGGGGGGGGGGGGGGGGGGGGGGGGGGGGGGGGGGGGGGGGGGGGGGGGGGGGGGGGGGGGGGGGGGGGGGGGGGGGGGGGGGGGGGGGGGGGGGGGGGGGGGGGTCCTATATCATCTTTCATTAAAACTAAGGCATCCTACAAATACCTAGCATGCATATCTTAAGTTTAAGTCCAAATCCTATGGTTAATAGGCCTTGGTTCACTTAAACCACTTCTCTGATACCAACTTGTAACACCCGTCGTTTAAAAATATGGGTTTTCAAAACTTTTCACCTAACGGTGTTAAATTGCGGAAGTAAAGACTGTAAAAGTCAAAACCGATAAAAACATTTCGGTTTCTGCATTTATTTGGTGTTACATGCCATATCAAACAATAGTTCAATTGAAAACCCAACGGTTGCCCAACATAAAACAACCGTTCACAAGTCACAACATAAATTCGACATTAAGTACGAAATGTAAATAAATGTCTAAGCAAAGAATCGTCTATGGATAACTAAGGCTCCTTCAATGAATCTACCCAAGCTCTCACATCCTTCATCTAATTCCATCAAGCTAAACCTGAGGGAACAACCACATTAAAGAAGCAAGTGTTAGCTATAAGAATAGCTAAGTAAGATAACACTTAATTAAAAGCATTTGTCCAATTAAAACAATCTTCATTATTAGACAAGTTTTATTAGGCACAACACACATCACACGTTCCCACATATACTACATTTCGACTTCATATTAATTAGGATAATCATCCTAAATGTGCCTATCCTGCATTAGTTTTATGAGCTCAATTTCACACATATAGATTGGGTCCCTGCATTCCCAAACATTCACACACATATAGTCTAGGTAACACACATTCCTAGACATTCATACACTTTAACTTCATTACGTTTGGATCCTTAAACGTGCAAGTGACATAGTAACCTAGCAAGTCTAGTGAACTAGGCGTACAAGTCAAGCATGCATATCACACATCAACTTCATTTCTATATATCATGCATATCAAGATACTTCATTAAACTACATCAACTGCATAGCTACATACTACATTAAGCAATACTACATTACACTACAATAGGGACCGCATCTCAGGTCTCATGGTCAACTGCATAACCCATAATACCTCCCAAGTAACCCATATGCCCACATGCAATATAAAGATACCGAATGGGAGTGTTTACAATTTGAAACCAGCTTTTAGTTGATCCCCCAGCGTGTCAAAGTAGTGTATCTTACCTGGTAGTAGTGTACGTGCGCAAACAAATAGCTAATAGTGCTTATCAGTAATCCCCGACACCTATCGTACATTAACATATGAAATATAAGTCATTTGGGACTCAAACGAACTTAACAAACCTCACGAACTTAGTCTGGAAAATCCTTCTTACGAACTTAGCTACAGTTCTTACGAAGATAGTTTGTTCTTACGAAGATAGTTTGTTCTTACGAAGATAGTTTGTTCTTACGAAGATAGTTTGTTCTTACGAAGATAGTTTGTTCTTACGAAGATAGTTTGTTCTTACGAAGATAGTTTGTTCTTACGAAGATAGTTTGTTCTTACGAAGATAGTTTGTTCTTACGAAGATAGTTTGTTCTTACGAAGATAGTTTGTTCTTACGAAGATAGTTTGTTCTTACGAAGATAGTTTGTTCTTACGAAGATAGTTTGTTCTTACGAAGATAGTTTGTTCTTACGAAGATAGTTTGTTCTTACGAAGATAGTTTGTTCTTACGAAGATAGTTTGTTCTTACGAAGATAGTTTGTTCTTACGAAGATAGTTTGTTCTTACGAAGATAGTTTGTTCTTACGAAGATAGTTTGTTCTTACGAAGATAGTTTGTTCTTACGAAGATAGTTTGTTCTTACGAAGATAGTTTGTTCTTACGAAGATAGTTTGTTCTTACGAAGATAGTTTGTTCTTACGAAGATAGTTTGTTCTTACGAAGATAGTTTGTTCTTACGAAGATAGTTTGTTCTTACGAAGATAGTTTGTTCTTACGAAGATAGTTTGTTCTTACGAAGATAGTTTGTTCTTACGAAGATAGTTTGTTCTTACGAAGATAGTTTGTTCTTACGAAGATAGTTTGTTCTTACGAAGATAGTTTGTTCTTACGAAGATAGTTTGTTCTTACGAAGATAGTTTGTTCTTACGAAGATAGTTTGTTCTTACGAAGATAGTTTGTTCTTACGAAGATAGTTTGTTCTTACGAAGATAGTTTGTTCTTACGAAGATAGTTTGTTCTTAGAAACAATCTTCATTATTAGACAAGTTTTATTAGGCACAACACACATCACACGTTCCCACATATACTACATTTCGACTTCATATTAATTAGGATAATCATCCTAAATGTGCCTATCCTGCATTAGTTCACACATTGTCATACGTATCTTTGTTTACTGCATATAAGTGTGCCCTGCATCACACCCGACTGGATGATCAGTCAAAAGACTACTCATCTTACGTCGTTAAGGAGTGGCAAGCCAATCCAAGAGTAATCCGTATGTGGAGGTTGGTCAAACCTCTCGTATTACTCGCCCTGCGTTATAAAGACCATGTTGCGAGGAGCCACCCAAGCAACAACTGCATCAACGCACTCATCCGGCTGAGACAAGTACGGGTTAAGCTTAACACTTTCCCTGCATTAGTTTTATGAGCTCAATTTCACACATATAGATTGGGTCCCTGCATTCCCAAACATTCACACACATATAGTCTAGGTAACACACATTCCTAGACATTCATACACTTTAACTTCATTACGTTTGGATCCTTAAACGTGCAAGTGACATAGTAACCTAGCAAGTTTAGTGAACTAGGCGTACAAGTCAAGCATGCATATCACACATCAACTTCATTTCTATATATCATGCATATCAAGATACTTCATTAAACTACATCAACTGCATAGCTACATACTACATTAAGCAATACTACATTACACTACAATAGGGACCGCATCTCAGGTCTCATGGTCAACTGCATAACCCATAATACCTCCCAAGTAACCCATATGCCCACATGCAATATAAAGATACCGAATGGGAGTGTTTACAATTTGAAACCAGCTTTTAGTTGATCCCCCAGCGTGTCAAAGTAGTGTATCTTACCTGGTAGTAGTGTACGCGCGCAAACAAATAGCTAATAGTGCTTATCAGTAATCCCCGACACCTATCGTACATTAACATATGAAATATAAGTCATTTGGGACTCAAACGAACTTAACAAACCTCACGAACTTAGTCTGGAAAATCCTTCTTACGAACTTAGCTACAGTTCTTACGAAGATAGTTTGTTCTTACGAAGATAGTTTGTTCTTACGAAGATAGTTTGTTCTTACGAAGATAGTTTGTTCTTACGAAGATAGTTTGTTCTTACGAAGATAGTTTGTTCTTACGAAGATAGTTTGTTCTTACGAAGATAGTTTGTTCTTACGAAGATAGTTTGTTCTTACGAAGATAGTTTGTTCTTACGAAGATAGTTTGTTCTTACGAAGATTATCTTCGTTCGAAGTGCAGAAACGTGTTTTTTGACCTTTTTCCAGAAAATGACCCCAAAACTCTTTAAGTACCGATCGAATTGACACAAAAACATTAATCTTTGATCATCAAAACATCTCTTATCAATCCAAATCGTTAAAACATCGTTTACAATCGTTTTAGGCCAAATACTTGATTAAAACACATAAATTAACCAAGAACACAATGAAACCCTAATTCCTTTACAAACCCCTTTTCAATCAGATTTGATTCAACACACACGACTCATGATCTGAAAATACGATCAATGAATTGATTATTACCTGCAAATGACAAATAGAATGCAAATACTCTTGACAATGACCACCAATTCACCCACAAAATGACTTTTCGGCTTGAGATTTGATGAGAGAAGACTATGGAATGACTTAGGATCAGTTAGGGCTTGTTTAGAAGAAGTGAGATCTGCAATTAACCTCCTAATGACAGCCTCTAAGCTACTAATCCCGTTTTTGACTTTCCACACATGTCAAAACTAGTCCCTAGGCTTCCTAATCCTTCATTATTGGTCACAAACTTCTTTATTGCCCACATACAACATTAACCCTTCATTAAATGTCACTACATAGACATAATTTCTTCATATTTCACACATTTATACTACATTAACATTTAGGTTTTCAAACCTCACACATAACACACATTAACTACGTATATGCATATATTCACACTAGACTTAACGACACACATGAGGTTGACTTAACAGCGTTAGTCAAATCTTAAAGAAAAGTTTGGGATGTTACAGTCTAAGACCATACAAAGCTTTGTTCAGTCTATATACCCAGTGAGGATGCTTCTCATTGATGAAGCCTGGAGTCTGTTGAACATACACTTCTTCTTCCAAAGTTTCATTAAGGAATGCACTTTTGACGTCCATCTGGTAGACCTTGAACTCCAGATGGGCTGCATAAGCCAAAAATATTCTGATGGCTTCAAGTCTAGCAACTGGAGCAAAAGCCTCGTCAAAGTCAACGCCCTCTGCTTGACAGTAACCCTTGGCAACCAATCTGGCCTTGTTTCTCACAACATTCCCATCTTCATCCATCTTGTTTCAGTAGACCCACCTAGTACCAATAGTGTTGAGTCCCAATATTAATTGTGAATTTAATGATGACAAATCTGACCTATAAACACTTAGTAATCTTTTAGTTCTTGTAATCTGATCTGGGTCAGACTAAGCTGACACAGCTTGCGATCTGTAACTGACCCAGATCAGGCTTCATACTTTGTAATGTAATATCTTATGGAAGCAAGTGTTATTCAAGCTGCATCAACAATGTTTATAGCATTCAATCCAAGTCGAAGAGGAGGATTGAAGATAGAAGACCAAGCTGGCAGTGGAAGGCAGCTTGGGATTAGCAGTCAGCTTGGAAACACTTAAGTAGATTGGTGCCTTGACAAACGGCCCAATCTGTGTCTGACAATCAAGTGAAGATAACAACCTGGATTGAAGATAAGGACAAATGATGTGACTAGGAAGAATCCTATGATCCAGGTTGGTGGTTAGATATACATATGCGTGTCCATACTATTATTGAACGATGAAGAATGTGCAGCTGTACGTGGGGGACCACAAGTACCATGAAAGGCACGATTGATTATTCCTTCATCAACCAGTGAAAGAAGAATACGTGGAAGAATTAGATACCAAGAGAAGAAGGGTTTTTGCCTATAAAAGCCTCATACCTTGATTGCATATGGGTGGCATTCCTGAGAATCATTCTTCACACAAGTTTCTCTGCTCTTAGACACAGCTTAGTCTGTACGAGATCAGCTTGGGCTGATTCTCTTGAGCTGAAACTTATTGATTGTAGTTTGTCATTTCATAGGGTTGTTTAGATATCTATAGGCTATCTTTATTCCGCAACAACCCTGTAATTCTTTGTATAGATTATTTCTTAATAAAGAGTTACATTTGAAAATTACAATCTGTGTCTAAGAATGTTTCACTTTATTTACTGCTTTACTGTTTTAATGATTCCTGTTCTTTACTTACTTTATGTTTAAATCTGAATCTTTAAAACGTTTTATTTAAAAGTTTGTAAAGTTTAAGGAAAGTTGTATTCCCCCCCCCCCCCCTCTACAACTGTTCTGTGTACAATATACTTTGGTATATTGATACATCGTGGGACGTATCAATTGGTATCAGAGCAGGGGTTAAGAATTAACTTGACTTGATCCTTGCATATTTTCTTTAATAGTAAAGCATTATGTCATCTTATATTGATAATGGTTCTTCAACCAGACCACCCATGTTTGATAAAGATGATTTCAGTGGGTGGAAAGGTCGAATGTCTTTGTTCCTTGAATCCATCGATAACAATATGTCTGACATCCTTGCGGATGGTCCTTATGTTCCTACACAGACCCTTGTGGTTGAAGCTGTGGTCAGGGAAGGTCAACCAACCATTCCTGCCACAGTCAAATCTATTGTTAAGGACAAGGCAGATTGGGGGATGAGGATAGGAGGTTGGCTAACTTGGATGTGAAGGCTAGAAATTTCATTGTCCAAGCTGTGCCCAAAGACCTTTACCATTCTATTAAAATGTGTTCAACTGCTAAGAAAATGTGGGGTACATTGACTGTTATGTTTGAGGGTTGCTCTACCTCCATGGAATCCACCATAACTACTTTAACCAGGAGGTGTGAGAGATTTTTCTCCTTAATAAATGAATCCTTGACTGACACTCATACCCGCTTTAATGTTTTGGTTAATGATTTAGCTGTTGTTGGAATTGTTAAGAAAAATGAGGTGTTAAAAAGTAAATTTCTTGATTCTCTACCACCTAAATGGAACAATTATATTTCATCTGTCAAATTAAGTTCTGTTTATCATGATCTTGATCTCCCTGGACTTTTTGGTTTACTTCATAACCAAGAATGTTCAGAGGCTGAAAAGTTAATTGCTATGGGTGATTCTTATAGTCAGCCTGCTGCTGCACTTGTTGCTTCTATGACTGAACACCCTAGTTCAATTAGTAATGAGATCATTCCTTGTGTTAATGATGATATTCCTGTGATATCTAATCCTAACTCTGTTTGTGCTAATCTGAATGTGATGAATCTGATGGTGATGAACTAGCTAATGAAGTAGCTATGTTGGCTGAAAGGATCAGAAGGAGATCCTTTAATAAGTTTAAAGGAAAAGGAAAAAGTGGCCAAGCTGATAAGACCAAGAAGCCTTTTGATATGTCCAAAGTCACTTGCTACAAATGTGGTAAGACTGGACATATGGCTGGAGATTGTAGATCCAAGGAGTCTTCTCAAGCTGTACCAGCTAAAGGTGGAAGAAGTGAAAAATACTCAAAGCTCAAGACAAAGTACAAAGCCTTGAAGGCACAAGTAGCTGAGCTGACTGAGAAGGTGAACAAAAGTGAGAAGAGTCTGGTAGCCAAAGACTGGGCTGAAAGTGCCACTTCATCTGATGATGAGCTGTACAAGGATGCCAAGTGTTTCATGGCTAAAGAAGCTACTCAAAAATTTGCTGAAGATTTGGAAAGAATGCAACAGCAATCTGAGTCAGCTCACCAGGCATCTACCAGTCAGACTGCTCCACCTGAGGTAATTTCCTTCTCCAATCTGTCTGATAATGAGAAACTGTCTAGTCTGAATAGATTGGGTGATGAGGTACTTTTACAAAAACACTTTAATCAAGAACTTAAAAAAGAAATACATATTTTGAAACTTGATGTCAGTTTTAAGTGTCACGCCATTGAAAAACTAGAATCTGAAGTTAAAGCTCAAAAACAATTAAATTCCATTTTGGTAAAAGAAGCAAAAACTGCAGAAGAAAAGTTTTTAAAGGTCAAGCACATAACTGAATCATGGTGTGTATGCTCTAAAATAACTGCTAAGTGTGTAAATGACCAAATACCTCATCAGATCCAAGCTATTTTTGATGGTGATTATGATAGGGCCATATCCATTGCTGAAGTATGTGCTATGGAACCTTGCTATCAGCCTCCTTCACCACCCAAAGTCCAAACCAAAGGAAAGAAATCTAAACCAATTAAGTTGGTTCAGAAATCTGGTATTGGGTTTAGTGATCCTAAAATTATTGGCCAAACCATTGCTGAAGCTGTGTCTGAAGCTAATAAGATTATTGAGTTAAAACCAGAAGAAAGTCTTGACTTGTCCAAGCTGACCATTACCCAATCTGTGTCAGATTCTATGTCTAAAACTAACAAGGGTAATTCAAAGAAAAATAAAAGAAAAGTTAGAGATCATAGTGTTCCAAAAGAGAAAATTAAGCTTTTAAAGAATGAGAAGTCTGGTTCTCAAGGAAGTGAGTCACAAACTAAATCTCAGTCTGTTTCAAAAAACACCAAATCTGACTCTGACAAAATGATTTCAAAATATGTTGAGTCAAGAACTGGTGAGGTTTCTAATAATGCAAATTTTCTTGATAATGTGTCTGATCCAAAAATTGTTGATCAAAGAAAATTAAGGGCTGAATGTAAGAAATCTGGAATAGGCAAAGGTTTTGTTCAAAAGGAAACCTTAAATGTTGCTAGAAAGAATTTCAAATCTGGTAAAGGACAGACCAAGCAACAATGGGTTTCCAAATGTGATAAGAGTCTAAGTTCTACTACCCAATCTGAGTCAGACCAGAAGGTCAGCTCTGGTGAACCCATCTTTGGATGGGTTCCCAAAAAGAACTAATCTCTTATTATAAATGCAGGGCAGTCGTGATGATAATACCTGGCACTTGGACAGTGGGTGTTCCAAGCATATGACCGGATGTAAGTCCCTGCTATGTAGCTTTAGGATTCGCGCTGGTCCTAATGTTACTTTTGGAGATGACTCTCAAGGAAAGACTGAAGGATTTGGTATACTTTCAAATGGTCCTCTTAATTTCAGAAGGGTCTCATATGTAAATGGTTTGAAGCACAATTTGATCAGTGTGAGTCAATTGTGTGATGCTGGTTATGAAGTGAGATTCAGGTCTGATAAGGGTATTGTTCTTGATTTGGAAGGCAATGTGGTTCTTATTGCAAAGAGGGATGAATCTTTGTATTCTTTTGACATGAGAAATCCTACTGTGACAAGAGAAGTCTGTTTCATGTCGAAGACTCAAGATGAGCTGAATTGGTTGTGGCATAAGAGGTTGTCTCATATGAATTTCAAAGACATCAACAAGCTGTGTAAGAAAGAGTTGGTGTCTGGTCTTCCAGTGATAAATTATGAGAAAGACAAGCTGTGTGGTGCTTGTGAAAAAGGCAAACAACACAAAGCTACATTTAAGTCTAAAACTTTCTCAACCATTGATAATTGTTTGGATCTGCTTCATATGGATTTATTTGGACCAATTAGTACTCCATCATTCACTGGAATGAGATACTCTTTGGTAATAGTTGATGAATATTCAAGATACACCTGGGTTTTCTTTCTCAAGCACAAGAGTGAAGCTGCTGACAGCATAATTCATTTCATCAAGCAAGCTGAAATTCTATACAAAAGGCCTGTAAGGCAGTTAAGGAGTGATAATGGTACTAAATTCAAGAATATCACTCTTAACTCATTCTGCAGTGAAAAGGGAATTTCACAAGTCTGCTCAGCTGCTAGAACTCCACAACAAAATGGTGTTGCAGAAAGAAGAAACATAACTCTTATTGAAGCTGCCAGATCCATGATGGCTCAAAACAATGTCAAGTCTCATTTCTGGGCTGAAGCAGTTCACACAACTTGCTTTACCCAGAACAGATCCCTCATTGTAAAAAGACACCAGAAGACTGCATATGAACTTCTTAGGGAGAGAAAACCTGAAATTGGTTTCCTAAGAATGTTTGGAAGTCCTTGCTATATTCTGAATCAGAAAGACCATCTTGGAAAGTTTGATGAGAAAGCAGATGAAGGTATCCTACTTGGATATGCAACAATGATGAAGGCCTACAGAGTTTACAACAAGAGAACAAGAACAATTGAAAACTCTGTGAATGTAAGCATTGAAGAAGGTTGTTCTAAGCCAGACTGTTCTCCTCCTGAAGAAGAAGATTTCAACTTTGAAGAACTGCCTATACCTGAGAATGAGCCTCCAACAAATCCTCTAGTTGGAGCTGATAATGCTCAAACGCAGGGGGAGCAACTCATTGAAGACGAAGAAGAAGTTCCAATCTTTGAAGATGCACAAGCTGATCCAACTTCTGTTGAAGTAATTGTTCAGAATCCATCAAATGATGCTCCAGCTGACTCAGATTCCTCCATTCCAATCCAAGCTGATCAACCCCTTTCACAAGCTGATCATGCTGGACCTTCAAATCTGAATCAGCCTAGTGTCCCAGTTGAAAATAATCCAACTCATGTGACAAAATGGACAAGGAGTCATCCAATTAACCAAATCATTGGTGATCCTTTCTCTGGTGTTAAAACAAGAAGAAAGGCAACAGGCAATTTCTGCATGTTTGTCAATTTTGTAAGTAAGGTTGAACCAACTGAGGTTAATGAAGCTCTGGCAGATCCATCTTGGGTGAATTCAATGCAAGATGAGCTCATACAGTTTGAAAGAAACAAGGTTTGGGAACTTGTTCCAAGACCTCATCACAAGACTGTGATTGGAACCAAGTGGGTCTACAGAAACAAAATGGATGAAAGGGGAGTTGTGACCAGAAACAAAGCAAGATTGGTAGCTCTTGGTTATAGACAAGAGGATGGAATTGATTATGATGAGACTTTTGCACCAGTGGCAAGACTAGAGGTAATCAGAATGTCCTTAGCCTTCTCTGCTCACAAAGGTTTCAAAGTCTATCAAATGGATGTGAAGAGTGCATTTCTTAATGGGAAATTGGAAGAAGAAGTCTATGTTAAACAACCTCCAGGTTTTGAAAGTTCAAAGTTTCCTGACCATGTGTTCAAGCTTGACAAAGCTCTCTATGGGTTGAAGCAAGCTCCAAGGGCATGGTATGATACTTTGTCTAAATTTTTATTGGCTAACAATTTCAAAAGAGGTAATGTTGACAAGACTTTGTTTGTGAGAAAGTATAATGGTGATATCCTGCTTGTACAAATTTATGTAGATGATATCATATTTGGGTCTAGCAATGAAAGACTTTGCAAAAAGTTTTCTGAATTAATGTCTAAAAAGTATGAAATGAGCATGATGGGAGAACTAAACTATTTTCTGGGTTTACAAGTTAAACAGACTAAAAATGGAATTTTCATAAACCAAGGAAAATATGTTAAAGATCTCTTAAATAAATTTGGTTTTAGTGATTGCTCACCTATGAAAACTCCTATGGGAACTGGTGATAAGCTGTGTGAAGATAAAAATGGCAAATCTGTTGACATCACAGCTTATAGGGGTATGATAGGATCATTACTTTACTTAACTACTAGTAGACCAGATATTATGTTTGCAACATGTCTTTGTGCAAGATATCAAGTTAGTCCCAAAGAATCACATCTTAAAGCTGTGAAGAGAATCTTCAGATACCTTAAAGGTAGTCCCAATCTGGGTCTTTGGTATCCCAAAGACTCAGGATTTGATCTAATTGGCTATTCAGATTCTGACTTTGCAGGTTGTAAGATTGATAGAAAAAGTACTTCAGGAGCTTGTCAATTGCTTGGCAATAGACTTGTAAGCTGGTCCAGCAAAAAGCAGCATTCAGTTTCTATATCCACTGCAGAAGCTGAGTATGTTGCTGCAGGAAGTTGTTGCTCTCAAATCCTTTGGATGCAATATCAGCTTCAAGACTATGGTGTCACTGCATCAAAAACTCCAATCTTTTGTGACAGTACCAATGCCATAGCAATTTCAAACAATCCTGTACTTCATTCAAGGACCAAGCACATTGATATAAGATATCATTTCATTAGGGATCATGTGATAAAAGAAGATGTTGAACTCCACTTCATTCCAACAGATAATCAGCTTGCTGACTTGTTTACAAAGCCATTGGATGAATCAAGGTTCAACTATCTCATAAGTAAGCTAGGTATGCTTAATATGTAAAAGGCAGTGAGCTAAGTAATAACAAATCTGACCCCTTTGAAATTTTCTCAAATTTTGAGGGTAAGCTGTGTCTGACCCAGACTACCCTTTTATACTTGGTGTATTTTCAAATAAAAGAGGGTAAGCTGAGTCTGACCCAGCTTAGTGGTTATTTTTGTTATTAAATATCTCATTGCGTTTTACTACTTTTATTATTTTATTTAGTTTACTTGTTGATCCTATTGGAGTGTGACACGTGTAGTGATTACAGCCGGATACTGAAAAAGTACCCCCTCTACTTGTTCATCCTCCAATCATATTCTTTCTCTCTCACACTTTTTCAAACGGTTAATTTCAAATAATGTATATATTGTCAGTTTAACCTAAAATCCCAAATCACTTCTTCATATTCTCTCAAATCAATCTTATTTTCTCTCTAATCTGAAAACTAATTTTAAAATTTCTTCTTCAAATTGCTTTTATAAAATGGCATCATCATCTTCTGCTAATTCTGCTAATAATAATCAATCTATTTCTTCTACTGAATCTGAGGTCCCATACCCAGCTCCAGTCAGCGTAAGTAAGCTTTCACCTTATGAGGTGGGAAGTGATGTAGTAGTGGTCCCGGCTGATCTTGATACTGGTAAAATCAAGATTGGCAGTCTGGTTTATGCCAATATTCATCCTCCTTCTTGGGCAAAAGGATATGAGGATATTGTCGAATTTTTGTGGTGTCATCCATTCGGCAAAATGTTGATAGAAAAGCCAGATTGGGTGTTTCAAGATCTCCTTTGTAAATTTTGGGCGAGCTGTTATGTGGGACAGAACAAGAAAGGAGATGCTGCAATCTATGGCACAATCCTCAATGGTAAGAAAAAGGTATATATTTCTTATGAGAGAATTAGGTCTGCTTTTGAGCTGTCTTATATGCCTGAAGATGATTATGCAAATGTTGTGTCTCATACTGAAGCCAAAAATATTTTACAAGAGGTTGGATATACTGGTCCATTGGCTTCAGTAGTTAAAATGAAATATTTAAATGGTATTTGGAACTATTTATTGAGCACAATTTCAAAAACTTTACAAGTAAAGGCAGGCAGCTTTGACCAACCTAATGTCTTAGAGTTGTAGATTTTTCATTCAATGGTCACTATGACCAGAGTAGATTATGCTGCTTTAATTTTTAAGGACTTGGTTGAGCGTGTTAACAAGAAGAGTCTTACCATACCTTATGGTAGGATTCTTGCTCTTATCATTGAAGCAATACTTGACAGTGATTACAGTCTGGCAACTGGTCAGACTGTGGAATGCAAGTCTATTAACAATAACATCTTCAACAGTCCCAAGGTAATTGTGCAGGGTCTGACCCAAGCAATGCAGATATACCTTGATTTTTGTAGGCAAAGAGAGAGGGAACAAGAGGCACTTGAGGAAGCTGTCCCTACTTCGACGCGATCTGAGTCTGACACTCAATCTGCCAATCAGGGGGACCAAGGTACTCATGTTTCTGAACCCTCAAACTCTTCTAAATCTATTCATTCTTCTTCTCCTTCACAAGAGGGTGAAGGGTTGGCCAAAACACTAGCCTCCCTAGCCACACCCTCATCCACACATTCAAAATCCGCCTCTAAAAGACCCATTGTTGAGGACTTAGTGCCTCACAATGCTAAAAAGAAAAGAACACTAAGGAAATCTGTGCCAGCTTCTGGGGTTGACATTGCAACTTCAAAACCATTAGAAGTCCCCCAAGGTGCAGTGGAAGCTAAGGAACGTTCCAAAGTTGTCCCTGCTACCCAAGCTGACAAGCCGATTACACCACACCCATCTGCACTCTCCCAAAAGAGTGTAGACGAGCAAAAGGGAACAACTGCTACTACCCAACCCTCCAAACAGGGTGAAGGTATTGAAAGAAAGACCTCCTCCCAAGGTCATACTGTGTCTGAACCTAAATCGCCATCATCAACCTCCCAAAAGGTTGATGATATCATTAAAGGGACAACAGTGGATCCAGCCCAGATCCAAAATGAGTCAGAGTCAATGCACATCCAATCTGAGGATGGTCAGCCAAAGGAGAGAAGTATCGAACGCACTTGTGACACTGCTTCTCCTCCCCAAGCTGATCAGACTCCTTCATTCTTACACTCTGAGTCTGCACAGACTGCCAATACCCCTTCTAGATCACAAGGAGGGGTACAGGTCTCAATTCTCCCTAAGGATACTTTGGTGCAACAACACACCTCTGTTGAAGGGCAATCAATTACACAAAACATTACATCTGCAGGATCTGTGTCTGCATCTGTCCTTGGACAGAGGGATTCTGTAGATTACATGGCTGTCTTTAAGACAGTTATGTTAGCCCCTTGTGCAGCAAAGGAAACCATTAATGGTCCTCACGATGTCAATGAGAATATAGTCACTATCTCCGGAAGTGACTCTTCATTCGATGATGAGTTTGCCCATCCATCCTCAAGGGATGCTCTGATGGAAGATGCCAGTGGAGGAGTTGATCAAAATCAAGATCAACACATTCCCACTGGCCCTCAGCCTGAATTAAATGTTAATCTTTCTCAGGCTGACCAACTCATTGTCATTTCTGAAAAATCCACTCATGAGACTCACTCTCATGAGAAAATTCACAAAAACTCCTTAAGCCTCCACCCCCTTCTATATGAGCCCAATGACCCTGATATTAAGGATTGCAGGCTGCTCTTTCCAGAGTCAGTGGCTTTTAAGCCAACTGCAAGTTCTTCCCAAGCTACCACTATCTCATTTTCAAATGTGGTGGATCAGCTCACTGTGTTCAATTCAACCTATAAGGTTGAGAGCACAAAGCTGATTAAAGAGTTGGAAAAGGTCCAAAAGGATCAGGAATTGACGGATCAAAAGGTGGATAAGCTGAGTCAATATCAGACTGCACTAAAAGAAAGTGTGTTGAAAGCAGTTGATTTGATGCAGCAGAACCAGAGCAAGCTGACAGAGTCCCTTGATGGTCTTACAAAGGCAATCAATGAAGAAAGAGAAAGGAACAAGGGTACTCTGGGACAGATTGAAAAAGTTGCAACCAAATTCACCAAAGATGTCACTATTGAGCTTCAGTCTGCCAATAAGTCACAAGCAGATTTCAAGAATGATCTGATTGAAGCCTCAAAGAGTGTCAAATCTAAGATTGGACTCCTCCATGAAGACTATGTTGAACTAAGGAGGGTTTGCTGTCTTACTAACATTAAAATTGACTTGCTCAACCAGGACTTCAAAGGTTTCTTTGCTCAACTAGTAAGCTCTTTCCCTGCTGATGATGACAAAAAGGGGGAGAAGAGTTCTACTAAGAAGAAGAGTGCAATGAGTGCTGAGGAAATTGAGCAAGAAAGAGAAAAAAAAGAGTTCACGCTAACAAGGAAATGGAAGAATACTTTGTAAGGCTAAAAGTAAGACAGGATAAGGCCAGAGCTGAGGAGGCAGCCAATGATAGGAGAATGGTTGTGTATAGTTCTAGGGTGGATAGTGAGAAGGAACAAGAAGAGATAAACATACCAAAGTCTGAGTCTGGTGGTGACATTGTTGGAAATGTGAATGAAGAGGCTGAGAAGGAGAGTGGTACAATTGAGGGGGAGACCACTGATGTTGTAATGGGAGATATAAGGAAGGATGATGGAGTTGAAAAAGAAACTGAAGTTGAAAAGGAAATTGGAGATATAAGGATGGATGATGGAGTTGAAAAAGAAACTGAAGTTGAAAAGGAAATTGGAGATATAAGGAAGGATGATGGAGTTGAAAAAGAAAGTGATGTTAAAATTGTGGAAAAAGGAAAGTCTTCCCAAGCTGACCCTGAGCAAGCTGTGCCAACTCAAGCTGACACAACTCCCAAAGAAAATATTGAAGAATCATCTTCTTCTGGTGATGACACAACCACTCTGTCTCAGTTCATGATAAAGAAAAGTCCTACTGAAGCTGGGTCAAGTGGTGTGAAGTTCTTAACTCAAGAAGAAAAATATTGGGAGCTGGCTGCTCAACAAGCACCCATTCTTAAGATGTCAGTTAAGGAGGCATATAAATTGGTGAAGGAAGACAGAATTGAAAGAGAAAAATTGGCTGAATTGCAATCTGATCCTGAAGTTGCCAAGGCTGTGCAAGAACAATTAAACAAAGAAGATGAAGAAGATCTTGCAGCCATTGGATCTAAAAAGAAGATTGTAAGCAAAGGAAAGAAGAAGGTGGTGGTTCACACTAAGCCATCACAGAAGGTAAAGGATATGAAGAAAAGTGTTGAAGCCCATGATTGGTTGGAGGCTCTGGAGAAAAGGAAAGCAACTGAAAAGATCAACTATAGAAGGCATCCAGAGCCAATCACCCAGGTTCAATTGAAAAGAAGAAGAGGGCAGCCCATTCCAAGCATTAGATTTACAAGAGAAGGTTATGAAACCAACTGGGAAACTCATGATCTAGATAAGCTATCTGATCTAGGTTACACTGAGTGGGTTGAGTTGCATAACATCATTTATGGTATGCCTGGCATTCATAGAGAGACAGTCTTGGAGGCCCTTGAAAAGAAGTTGGCCATTATTGTGAAACACAAGATTGATATCACTGGCCTTCCAAGACCCAAAGCATATGATATGGATGATGAAGATGAGTCTGAAGAGCCTCTCAAAAAGAAAAGGAGAAGACATATCAAGCTTGATGGTCCTGAAGGTGACCATACAGATTTCCTAAAGAATTTGAACCCTTCAGAGCTACTTGCTCAATTAGCTCCTGATGTTCTTGACAAGATTCTTAGCCATCTCAATCTGTCTCTGCCTGCTGGTATGCCTAATGCAATAAGTGGGATGCACATTACTGAACCTGAGCATGGCATGTATTTTATAAATGCAAGAGGGCAACTTGTATTCCAAAGGACTGCTGAATTGAAAGAGGTACCTACCATGCACCTATTTACCTTATACAGATTTTGTGTGACTTATAGTGAAGATGGAAATGGGTATGAGCAGTTCCTTATAGATGAGGGGTTAGATAGACAAGTTGATGAGAGAGTTGCCCCATCATTTGAAGTTAAGCAAGAAACTGTAGAAATGATTGGGGAATAATTCTAATTGTAATACTTTGCTTTTCTCAATATATGCAAGTATTTGTACAAATTTAGTTGTCTTGTTAGAACTTCATATCAGATTGAAAAGAACCCAAAAGATTCAAAGGGTCAAAAACTGTTAGTCATATTTTACTTTGATTCTTTGTAAGCTGATAGTTAGAAGTGTAGTAGGGTTTTGTCATCATCAAATAGGGGGAGATTGTTGAGTCCCAATGTTAATTGTGAATTTAATGATGACAAATCTGACCTATAAACACTTAGTAATCTTTTAGTTCTTGTAATCTGATCTGGGTCAGACTAAGCTGACACAGCTTGCGATCTGTAACTGACCCAGATCAGGCTTCATACTTTGTAATGTAATATCTTATGGAAGCAAGTGTTATTCAAGCTGCATCAACAATGTTTATAGCATTCAATCCAAGTCGAAGAGGAGGATTGAAGATAGAAGACCAAGCTGGCAGTGGAAGGCAGCTTGGAATTAGCAGTCAGCTTGGAAACACTTAGGCAGATTGGTGCTTTGACAAACGGCCCAATCTGTGTCTGACAATCAAGTAAAGATAACAACCTGGATTGAAGATAAGGACAAATGACGTGACTAAGAAGAATCCTAGGATCCAGGTTGGTGGTTAGATATACATATGCGTGTCCATACTCTTATTGGACGATGAAGAATGTGCAGCTGTACGTGGGGGACCACAAGTACCATGAAAGGCACGATTGATTATTCCTTCATCAACCAGTGAAAGAAGAATACGTGGAAGAATTAGATACCAAGAGAAGAAGGGTTTTTGCCTATAAAAGCCTCATTCCTTGATTGCATATGGGTGGCATTCCTGAGAATCATTCTTCACACAAGTTTCTCTGCTCTTAGACACAGCTTAGTCTGTACGAGATCAGCTTGGGCTGATTCTCTTGAGCTGAAACTTATTGATTGTAGTTTGTCATTTCATAGGGTTGTTTAGATATCTATAGGCTATCTTTATTCCGCAACAACCCTATAATTCTTTGTATAGATTATTTCTTAATAAAGGATTACATTTGAAAATTACAATCTGTGTCTAAGAATGTTTCACTTTATTTACTGCTTTACTGTTTTAATGATTCCTGTTCTTTACTTACTTTATGTTTAAATCTGAATCTTTAAAACGTTTTATTTAAAAGTTTGTAAAGTTTAAGGAAAGTTGTATTCACCCCCCCCCCCTCTACAACTGTTCTGTGTACAATATACTTTGGTATATTGATACGTGGGACGTATCAAATAGGTTCTTTCTTCAACCCTGGTGGACAAGGAACAAGTTCCCATACATTGTTCCTTTCGAACTGGTTAAGCTCTTCTTGCATTGCTTCAACCCAGCTTGGATCTACCATAGCCTCGTCAATCTTCTTCGGTTCAATCAGTGATAAGAAGGTGACGTTCAATCATTGTTCACTTGTGGCTCTTCTAATCTGAACCCCACTACTTGGATCTCCAACAATCTGATCAATTGGATGTTCTCCATTAAGGAATGCACTTTTAACGTCCATATGCTAGACCTTGAACTGCAGATGGGCTGTATAATCAAAAATATTCTGATGGCTTCAAGTCTAGCAACTGGAGCAAAAGTCTAATCAAAGTCAACGCCCTCTGCTTGACAGTAACCCTTGGCAACCAATCTGGCCTTGTTTCTCACAACATTGCCATCTTCATCCATCTTGTTTCGGTAGACCCACCTAGTACCAATAGGTTCTTTCTTCAACCCTGGTGGACAAGGAACAAGTTCCCATACATTGTTCCTTTCGAACTGGTTAAGCTCTTCTTGCATTGCTTCAACCCAGCTTGGATCTACCATAGCCTCTTCAATCTTCTTCGGTTCAATTAGTGATAAGAAGGTGACGTTCAAGCATTGTTCAATTGTGGCTCTTCTAGTCTGAACCCCATAACTTGGATCTCCAACAATCTGATCAATTGGATGTGCTGCAGTCCATTTAGTGTATTGACTAGGTTGGTGTACTACAACATCAATGCAAGTCACCTGGGGAACCTCCTCAGTTGTTGCTTCTTGAGGAGGATCAGCCCAAACTACTTCCACATCCTCATCAGAGTTAATGAGGTCACGATTTGCATCATGAAATTCTTCAGTTAAAGGCATTTCTTGAAGAACTGGAGAGGTTTGAACTGGTGCTGATGTTGGTGTTGGAGTGGCACGTACATCTGATCCAATCACCAGTTTTTGTGGTAAATTAAAACTGATGGAGGGATAAAATGGAGTGTCACTGGTGCTCTTCTTCTTGAGAACTGGTTCCACGTCTTTGTGACCGAAAACCTCTTCTGGTGTAACATCTGACTGATGAACTGGGTCAGATACACCAAAATCAACTGGAACAACTGGAGATAAATCAAGGCTTGGTCTATTATTGATTGCTTCATCTGATTCATCGAATGTGGCATGAATTGACTCATGAACCTTTTAGAGTCTATAAATGTAAACTCTGTAGGCTTTTCTAATATCTGAATAACCCACAAAGACACCTTCATCAGCTTTTGCATCAAATTTCCCTAGCTGACTGGAATCGTTTAAAATATAAACTGGACAACCAAATACATGAAAATAACCAATATTTGGTTTACGATTCCTGAGGACTTCATAGGCAGTCTTCCTATGTCTTTTGACATAAACTGACCGATTTTGGGTATGGCACGTTGTTGCCACTGCTTCAGCCCAAAAACTGGTGGGAAGACTTGATTCAGATAGCATACTTTTGGCGGCTTCAATCAGTGTGCGATTCTTTCTTTCAACTACATCGTTTTGTTCTGGAGAGTGAGCTGAAGAGAAGTTCTGAGAGATACCAGTGTCATTGCAAAATGATTCAAGTACTTTGTTTTGAAATTCTGTACCATTATCACTTCGCAACTGACACACTTTATGAGTATACTTGAGTTCAATTTTCTTGATGAGTGAGATGATTTCAGCAGGTGCATCACTTTTTGATCTGAGGAATACAACCCAACAGTATCTGGAGTATTCATCAACAACAACTAGAGTATAACGCTTACCAGCTCTAGTTTGAACATTCACTGGACCAAACAAATCCATATGAAGCATGTGAAGAGGTTCAGTGATGCTAAAATTTTGCCTTGTCTTAAAACTGGCTCTTTTCTACTTGCCCATCTCACACCCTGGACATGGCTTTTCCCTTTTGAAGGAAATTGGGGGAATCCCATCTGCCAGTTGTTTGCGAGACAACTTATTGATGTTCTTGAAATTGAGGTGGGATAGCCTCTTGTGCCATAGCCAGTTGGTGTCCTCATCAGCTTTGTCATAGAAACAATGCTCTTTTGGAGCTGGTTCCATATCCATGACATACACATTTCCCTTTCTGGGAGAAATCATCACCACTTTCCAATCCTTGTTAAATATGGTGCCTTGAGCAATATCGAACAGTACCTTATATCCATCATCACAAAGTTGACTGACACTAATCAGGTTATATTTCAAACCATTGACAAAGGCAACTTTTGTGAACTGGACCTGTCCATTATCGATTACACCATATCCTTCAGTTTTTCCACTTCCATCATTACCAAACGTCACTGCCGGTCCATCTTGGACAGTGAACTCTTCCAGCAGGGGCTTACATCCGGTCATAGTCCGGCCAGCTGCGCTGTCCAGATACTAGGTATTCTTCATTCGATCGCCCTGCACACACACAAAAATAATCAGTTATTTTTGGGAACCCATTTTTTGTTGATGGGTTCACCAGACTCTCCCTGGGCAGTCTCAATTTGATTTTTTGTGTTTGAACTAGAGGCTGAATCTGGAGGTTTTTCACTGGCTCAAGCTTCAGGAGTAAAAACGATTGGTTTGATGGGTTTCTTCCCTTTTTCTTCTCAGATTTGGTTCCAGATGGAACATTTTGTTTTTGTTTAGAGGGGGTTTTCACAATTTGTTTTTCAACTGAAGAAGTCGAGGCTCCTTCCAGATTTTTAATTCTGGCAGTGCAACTCTGAACCTGCCTAGACAAAAGTTGGAGTTGACTTTCCAGTTTAATAAAAAAAATTGTTTTCATTAGGCAGCTGAACCTTGGACCGAGGTTCAGCAGGGATCTTAGTCTTGGGATTCTTGGGCTCCTTGGACTTTTGAGGTAAATGCTTTTGACCAGATGCCTTTTTAACTGGAGCTTTAGCTTGTTTGGCTCCAGTTTTAACCTCAATGGGGGTGGTCTCAATGGGTTCAGTTTTGACATTCTTAGGTTGATCATATGGAGTATCAACCCTAAGAGCTTGAGGCAAGGCATGGATATGTGGTATGATTGCTGCCATCTGCACATCTCTAGATTTCCATGCATTTTTCTGAGCATCGATAGTTCTTGAAAATGCATCATAATTTTTATCAGATGCTTTTACCCAGGACTTGATAATCTTTTGATCCTTTTCAAGATCAGATTTTAATTTTTGGTTATCAAGTTCTAATGCCTCAATTTTCAAAACCGACTCCTTGAGAGCCAACTGGACACTTTGCAAATCATTCAATTGGGGTTTCAAATTGTTTAATTCAGTTAAAATTGTTTCAAGATATCTTTCACTATCAGTTCTCACAGTTTCAACAAACAACAAATCACCATTGAGTGATTCAGCGATATCCAGTTTTAGCTCTATATCCATCTGATTGTCATAATCACATACCTTCTTTAAAATGATGTCCACCCATCTTCCAGAAATGACATCATGCGTCACCATGTGTTGCTGATCTTCCAAAGCCATGAAACACACATCTCTTATCTCTTCATCATCATCAGATGAGTCATCAGAGAGTTCCCACTTCCCTTCAGTTTGAGCCATCATACACTTGTTCTTTTCTTTCTCTTTTTCAAGTGACATGAGGGCAATTTGGGCCTTAAGCTTCTTATATTTTGCCTTATGGTCATCAGATTTAACAAAATTAGGGACAGGTGGACCAGTTTGGTTGTTTGACTGACTAGATCTGCATTCCTTCATAAAATGGCCTTTCTTGCCACACTTATAGCATGTAAGATTGGCCTTGTCCAGAGAGTTGGAGCTGGAAGCATTGTTGGAACCATTAAATCTATTAGATTTATGCTTGAACCTGTTGAAGGTTTTAGCAATCATGGCTACCAGATCATCATCGTCAGTTTCATCACAACCATCACTGATTTCAGTGGTCAGGCCAGAGTTCAAGAAACTGTTTAACATCTCCTTCATAGAATGTGACTGGACATTCTCAGCAGGCATTAAAGCAGCACAAGTTTGCCCAGTTAGACTGGCGACCTTGAAACTCTGAGCATGGTTCAAAGCATCTTGCTCAGCCACCAGTCTTGCAGCATTATTATCTTCAGTGAATCTGAAGGCTTCAAAGAGGGATGCAAGAGTGTGGTTATGCAAAGTCTTTCCTTGTCTTAAGACAAGAACCATGTGAGCCCATTTGGATGGAAGATTATCACAAAAGTTTTCAAGAAGAATGTCTTTATCCTTCTCAACGCCCAAGCCTCTCAGTTGATTGATCAAACTGGTAAATCTGGTATACGTACCAGTTTGGCTTTCATTTGGCAAGGCGAAGAAGGATTCATACTTTTTCTTTAAAGCAACTTTCCTGGTGGCAATGGTATCGTTGCCTCCTTCAAACTGAAGAATTAATTCATCCCACATAGACTTGGCACTGGGATACAACACAAGTGTTGGAATTAGTTCTTCAAGAACAGCCCCAAGGATCATGTTTTTCAGTCTGGTATCAAGGTCAACCAGTCTGCGATCCTCATCAGACCAATGGCCTTCAGGCTTTTCTCTAGTACCTCTTCTCCCAGTTGGGTCAAGAAGAGGACTCACCCCACTGGACATGGGTATATATGGTCCATCCTTGAGGATTTGCAGCATATACCTCTCTATCCCACCAAAGTGCAAGAGCATTCTTGCCTTCCATGTCCCAAAGGTCTCACTGTTACCATCGAATTTGGGAACATGAGTATTGGAGTAATGGACATGGACGTGGTTTGGGGTAGGAGGAGAAGGAGGAGGGTTATTATTCACATTTTGATTAGGTGGGGTATTTACTTCAGTTTCATTCTTAGGACCAAAACCATTCTCACCTTCAGTAGACATCTTAACAGACCTAGGTTATGGAATTGATTCAATTCAACCTGCCTGCTCTGATACCACTTGTAAGTCCCAACTCGTTAAAGATGGTTACTGAAGACACCTCTATGTCGATGGTGAGTTTCTTTGCAATACACACACTGTATCTGGACGTGACCAGTTGCAGTGTGTGGATACCAGGTTAATCTGGAGATTACTTATTTAGGTGACAATACAAATAAGTAAATAACAATGCAATAATATAAATACAAGTAAAGTAAATATGGTGAGACAATATGTATTTTTCAAGTGTATTTTATTTATTGACTTTAAATAAAATACAAGGTTGTTGCGGAACCAAGATAATACACGAATGTAAAATCCTAACAACCTATGAAATACAATTGATCTAATACTTGGAAATTCTCTTTAGCAATCGAAACACTTAGAGTTGTGAAATGTTCTGTTTTACGATTGAGAGAATATTGCACAAGTCACCAAGAATACTGCAAAGTCTGAATATGCAAAGATGAATTCGTGAATGTGCAAGGACCTCTATTTATAGGCAAAGGTTGGTATTGGGATCCCAACTTTGCCGTACAAATATGGTTGACAGCATTTAAGGAAGTATATTTAATTCGTTAGAATGCTTGATAAAGTAAGACACAATGTCACTTTATCCAACCACTTTACACATTTTATACTTTATACACAGACAAAGGTTATTGTCCGGATAAAAGGATGTAAAGGTAAAAGGTCCTCCTCGTAATCAGTGTAAAGCTTTGTAAGTGCGTTTACACTGATTGTCTCCAGTTGATGATCTGATTAGAATGTCAACTGGGCTTCGCTGCCATTGTCATTCTCTTTCTTCCACTTGATGTCTTCGACTTCAACTGGAATGTCTTCAGATGCATGATTAGATCTTCAACTGGAGGAAGTCATCAGTTGCATAAACTGTACCTTGCAACTGGACTTCTTATATTTCTGGACAATTCTTCTGGTCTTCAGATGTAACTGGAGACGCTCCAGTTTTCAGCAAAACTGGACCTAACAAAATTAAAAAAAAAAAAAAAAAAAAAAAAAAAAAAAAAAAAAAAAAAAAAAAAAAAAAAAAAAAAAAAAAAAAAAAAAAAAAAAAAAAAAAAAAAAAAAAAAAAAAAAAAAAAAAAAAAAAAAAAAAAAAAAAAAAAAAAAAAAAAAAAAAAAAAAAAAAAAAAAAAAAAAAAAAAAAAAAAAAAAAAAAAAAAAAAAAAAAAAAAAAAAAAAAAAAAAAAAAAAAAAAAAAAAAAAAAAAAAAAAAAAAAAAAAAAAAAAAAAAAAAAAAAAAAAAAAAAAAAAAAAAAAAAAAAAAAAAAAAAAAAAAAAAAAAAAAAAAAAAAAAAAAAAAAAAAAAAAAAAAAAAAAAAAAAAAAAAAAAAAAAAAAAAAAAAAAAAAAAAAAAAAAAAAAAAAAAAAAAAAAAAAAAAAAAAAAAAAAAAAAAAAAAAAAAAAAAAAAAAAAAAAAAAAAAAAAAAAAAAAAAAAAAAAAAAAAAAAAAAAAAAAAAAAAAAAAAAAAAAAAAAAAAAAAAAAAAAAAAAAAAAAAAAAAAAAAAAAAAAAAAAAAAAAAAAAAAAAAAAAAAAAAAAAAAAAAAAAAAAAAAAAAAAAAAAAAAAAAAAAAAAAAAAAAAAAAAAAAAAAAAAAAAAAAAAAAAAAAAAAAAAAAAAAAAAAAAAAAAAAAAAAAAAAAAAAAAAAAAAAAAAAAAAAAAAAAAAAAAAAAAAAAAAAAAAAAAAAAAAAAAAAAAAAAAAAAAAAAAAAAAAAAAAAAAAAAAAAAAAAAAAAAAAAAAAAAAAAAAAAAAAAAAAAAAAAAAAAAAAAAAAAAAAAAAAAAAAAAAAAAAAAAAAAAAAAAAAAAAAAAAAAAAAAAAAAAAAAAAAAAAAAAAAAAAAAAAAAAAAAAAAAAAAAAAAAAAAAAAAAAAAAAAAAAAAAAAAAAAAAAAAAAAAAAAAAAAAAAAAAAAAAAAAAAAAAAAAAAAAAAAAAAAAAAAAAAAAAAAAAAAAAAAAAAAAAAAAAAAAAAAAAAAAAAAAAAAAAAAAAAAAAAAAAAAAAAAAAAAAAAAAAAAAAAAAAAAAAAAAAAAAAAAAAAAAAAAAAAAAAAAAAAAAAAAAAAAAAAAAAAAAAAAAAAAAAAAAAAAAAAAAAAAAAAAAAAAAAAAAAAAAAAAAAAAAAAAAAAAAAAAAAAAAAAAAAAAAAAAAAAAAAAAAAAAAAAAAAAAAAAAAAAAAAAAAAAAAAAAAAAAAAAAAAAAAAAAAAAAAAAAAAAAAAAAAAAAAAAAAAAAAAAAAAAAAAAAAAAAAAAAAAAAAAAAAAAAAAAAAAAAAAAAAAAAAAAAAAAAAAAAAAAAAAAAAAAAAAAAAAAAAAAAAAAAAAAAAAAAAAAAAAAAAAAAAAAAAAAAAAAAAAAAAAAAAAAAAAAAAAAAAAAAAAAAAAAAAAAAAAAAAAAAAAAAAAAAAAAAAAAAAAAAAAAAAAAAAAAAAAAAAAAAAAAAAAAAAAAAAAAAAAAAAAAAAAAAAAAAAAAAAAAAAAAAAAAAAAAAAAAAAAAAAAAAAAAAAAAAAAAAAAAAAAAAAAAAAAAAAAAAAAAAAAAAAAAAAAAAAAAAAAAAAAAAAAAAAAAAAAAAAAAAAAAAAAAAAAAAAAAAAAAAAAAAAAAAAAAAAAAAAACGAAAAGTGTATAGTAAATCATACGATTGAGCTTCTTCTTAGATCCACAATCTTTCAAAGACAATGCTTCCACAAAAGTGTGCACTATTTATCCAAATAAAGTTTTACAGTACTATTTACGAACCAAATAACCTAAAAAAAGAAGGAAATTACGACTTTTTATAATGATTTCAAGATAAATATAATTTAATGAAATACAAAAAATTAATCAATTCTTTTCGCTTATTTTAGAAAATAATATTCAATGAAATAACCTTTGCATTCCAAAATATAATCTATAATTATTTTTGATTTGATTACTTAATAATAATAATTGAAATTTTTATATAAACAATAATAGAAATCAGACAATAACATAAATGATACTTACATGTTTCAAACGATGAAATCATGGTTGAAGTTTTATTAATAGAACTGGTATAATAAATTTATTATCTATTTATAATTAATATTTTTTTTTTTTTTTTTTTTTTTTTTTTTTTTTTTTTTTTTTTTTTTTTTTTTTTTTTTTTTTTTTTTTTTTTTTTTTTTTTTTTTTTTTTTTTTTTTTTTTTTTTTTTTTTTTTTTTTTTTTTTTTTTTTTTTTTTTTTTTTTTTTTTTTTTTTTTTTTTTTTTTTTTTTTTTTTTTTTTTTTTTTTTTTTTTTTTTTTTTTTTTTTTTTTTTTTTTTTTTTTTTTTTTTTTTTTTTTTTTTTTTTTTTTTTTTTTTTTTTTTTTTTTTTTTTTTTTTTTTTTTTTTTTTTTTTTTTTTTTTTTTTTTTTTTTTTTTTTTTTTTTTTTTTTTTTTTTTTTTTTTTTTTTTTTTTTTTTTTTTTTTTTTTTTTTTTTTTTTTTTTTTTTTTTTTTTTTTTTTTTTTTTTTTTTTTTTTTTTTTTTTTTTTTTTTTTTTTTTTTTTTTTTTTTTTTTTTTTTTTTTTTTTTTTTTTTTTTTTTTTTTTTTTTTTTTTTTTTTTTTTTTTTTTTTTTTTTTTTTTTTTTTTTTTTTTTTTTTTTTTTTTTTTTTTTTTTTTTTTTTTTTTTTTTTTTTTTTTTTTTTTTTTTTTTTTTTTTTTTTTTTTTTTTTTTTTTTTTTTTTTTTTTTTTTTTTTTTTTTTTTTTTTTTTTTTTTTTTTTTTTTTTTTTTTTTTTTTTTTTTTTTTTTTTTTTTTTTTTTTTTTTTTTTTTTTTTTTTTTTTTTTTTTTTTTTTTTTTTTTTTTTTTTTTTTTTTTTTTTTTTTTTTTTTTTTTTTTTTTTTTTTTTTTTTTTTTTTTTTTTTTTTTTTTTTTTTTTTTTTTTTTTTTTTTTTTTTTTTTTTTTTTTTTTTTTTTTTTTTTTTTTTTTTTTTTTTTTTTTTTTTTTTTTTTTTTTTTTTTTTTTTTTTTTTTTTTTTTTTTTTTTTTTTTTTTTTTTTTTTTTTTTTTTTTTTTTTTTTTTTTTTTTTTTTTTTTTTTTTTTTTTTTTTTTTTTTTTTTTTTTTTTTTTTTTTTTTTTTTTTTTTTTTTTTTTTTTTTTTTTTTTTTTTTTTTTTTTTTTTTTTTTTTTTTTTTTTTTTTTTTTTTTTTTTTTTTTTTTTTTTTTTTTTTTTTTTTTTTTTTTTTTTTTTTTTTTTTTTTTTTTTTTTTTTTTTTTTTTTTTTTTTTTTTTTTTTTTTTTTTTTTTTTTTTTTTTTTTTTTTTTTTTTTTTTTTTTTTTTTTTTTTTTTTTTTTTTTTTTTTTTTTTTTTTTTTTTTTTTTTTTTTTTTTTTTTTTTTTTTTTTTTTTTTTTTTTTTTTTTTTTTTTTTTTTTTTTTTTTTTTTTTTTTTTTTTTTTTTTTTTTTTTTTTTTTTTTTTTTTTTTTTTTTTTTTTTTTTTTTTTTTTTTTTTTTTTTTTTTTTTTTTTTTTTTTTTTTTTTTTTTTTTTTTTTTTTTTTTTTTTTTTTTTTTTTTTTTTTTTTTTTTTTTTTTTTTTTTTTTTTTTTTTTTTTTTTTTTTTTTTTTTTTTTTTTTTTTTTTTTGTTTTATGTATTTGAAATTTGATTTTCTTTTTCATATACGTTGATAGTTCTAATTATAAACCCACTCGGGAAATTTTATAACACTACCCGACAATAATCCTAAAGAAGTCATCATCAAAGCTTCTAATTAAAATAGTTTTAAACATTGTAGAGTAGTTTAATACATTTTCTATTTAAAACGGATAGGTTTAAAATTGCTTGAAGCCTTAATTCTCTTGAATTAAAAATTTAGGAAATGTACTGCTGGAAAATTAGATTAAGAAATTAATTAAGGTAGTAGATTTTGGTGGTTGAACAAACAGGACAAGAACGTTTGAAAATTGAAAGAGATTTTGGGTGCTTCTCACTATCTCTAACTATGGAAAGTGATATATCTTTTTAAAGATTATCTAAAAAATCTTCTTAAAACTATAAGGTGATGACATATGAATTTTACTAATTGTATTTCTTAATCTTACCTTCTGATTTTTTTTATAGTTTTAAAAGTTTTTTCTGGCTAATTTTTAAAATAATTTGATGATTTCCAATATTATACACCTCCAATGATCCTTAACAATCATTATTATTTCAATAACATACCTTTTGAAAATTTCTACATATCAGTGAATAGGACAATTCATCAGTATCAGCTACAACATGTTGATAAATTCCAAGTAGCAGCCAATTTTGATCCTAAATTTGCTACTTATATAAGCAATTGGATTAAACTTTGCATAAAAAAAAAGGTTAAAATTTTTAACCTTTGCTTGAAGCAACCCGAAAAGAACTGCATGTATAATATTGATTTAGATCTGTTTTACAAGAATACATATTTTACACATATGGACTTGGAATTTTGCAACCTACATGCTAAAAATACCTTTACCTGGAATAATCTTACTGAATTAAGTTTAGGATATTGTGATCTTCAACCAGAAGTGCTGCAACAATTTGGTAATGTTATGGTTTAAATTATGTGTTAAATAGTTAGAAACATGATTATACTCATCAAACTTATGCTAGCCACTGTCTTTGTAGTTATTCTTATCTTTTTATGAAGCATGAACATTTCATGTGTAATAAATTAGTACAGTATTTCTTTTGTAACTAAAGTAAAAATATTAATATGAAAAATGATACATAATACCTGGAATTTAGTTCTTAATTAAAGCTTAGTTTTGATTCAACCATAGTCATGGGTGAGAGCTACAAAACCTTAATGGATACAGTTGAATACATGAACCAAAAATTTCTTCATAATTACACTATATATAGTTTAATGTAAACCTTATATTAAATGTATTTGAAATTTGATTTTCTTTTTCATATACGTTGATAGTTCTAATTATAAACCCACTCGGGAAATTTTATAACACTACCCGACAATAATCCTAAAGAAGTCATCATCAAAGCTTCTAATTAAAATAGTTTTAAACATTGTAGAGTAGTTTAATACATTTTCTATTTAAAACGGATAGGTTTAAAATTGCTTGAAGCCTTAATTCTCTTGAATTAAAAATTTAGGAAATGTACTGCTGGAAAATTAGATTAAGAAATTAATTAAGGTAGTAGATTTTGGTGGTTGAACAAACAGGACAAGAACGTTTGAAAATTGAAAGAGATTTTGGGTGCTTCTCACTATCTCTAACTATGGAAAGTGATATATCTTTTTAAAGATTATCTAAAAAATCTTCTTAAAACTATAAGGTGATGACATATGAATTTTACTAATTTGATTTTCTTTTTCATATACGTTGATAGTTCTAATTATAAACCCACTCGGGAAATTTTATAACACTACCCGACAATAATCCTAAAGAAGTCATCATCAAAGCTTCTAATTAAAATAGTTTTAAACATTGTAGAGTAGTTTAATACATTTTCTATTTAAAACGGATAGGTTTAAAATTGCTTGAAGCCTTAATTCTCTTGAATTAAAAATTTAGGAAATGTACTGCTGGAAAATTAGATTAAGAAATTAATTAAGGTAGTAGATTTTGGTGGTTGAACAAACAGGACAAGAACGTTTGAAAATTGAAAGAGATTTTGGGTGCTTCTCACTATCTCTAACTATGGAAAGTGATATATCTTTTTAAAGATTATCTAAAAAATCAAAAAAAAAAAAAAAAAAAAAAAAAAAAAAAAAAAAAAAAAAAAAAAAAAAAAAAAAAAAAAAAAAAAAAAAAAAAAAAAAAAAAAAAAAAAAAAAAAAAAAAAAAAAAAAAAAAAAAAAAAAAAAAAAAAAAAAAAAAAAAAAAAAAAAAAAAAAAAAAAAAAAAAAAAAAAAAAAAAAAAAAAAAAAAAAAAAAAAAAAAAAAAAAAAAAAAAAAAAAAAAAAAAAAAAAAAAAAAAAAAAAAAAAAAAAAAAAAAAAAAAAAAAAAAAAAAAAAAAAAAAAAAAAAAAAAAAAAAAAAAAAAAAAAAAAAAAAAAAAAAAAAAAAAAAAAAAAAAAAAAAAAAAAAAAAAAAAAAAAAAAAAAAAAAAAAAAAAAAAAAAAAAAAAAAAAAAAAAAAAAAAAAAAAAAAAAAAAAAAAAAAAAAAAAAAAAAAAAAAAAAAAAAAAAAAAAAAAAAAAAAAAAAAAAAAAAAAAAAAAAAAAAAAAAAAAAAAAAAAAAAAAAAAAAAAAAAAAAAAAAAAAAAAAAAAAAAAAAAAAAAAAAAAAAAAAAAAAAAAAAAAAAAAAAAAAAAAAAAAAAAAAAAAAAAAAAAAAAAAAAAAAAAAAAAAAAAAAAAAAAAAAAAAAAAAAAAAAAAAAAAAAAAAAAAAAAAAAAAAAAAAAAAAAAAAAAAAAAAAAAAAAAAAAAAAAAAAAAAAAAAAAAAAAAAAAAAAAAAAAAAAAAAAAAAAAAAAAAAAAAAAAAAAAAAAAAAAAAAAAAAAAAAAAAAAAAAAAAAAAAAAAAAAAAAAAAAAAAAAAAAAAAAAAAAAAAAAAAAAAAATGTGAAAATTAGATTAAGAAATTAATTAAGGTAGTAGATTTTGGTGGTTGAACAAACAGGACAAGAACGTTTGAAAATTGAAAGAGATTTTGGGTGCTTCTCACTATCTCTAACTATGGAAAGTGATATATCTTTTTAAAGATTATCTAAAAAATCTTCTTAAAACTATAAGGTGATGACATATGAATTTTACTAATTGTATTTCTTAATCTTACCTTCTGATTTTTTTTATAGTTTTAAAAGTTTTTTCTGGCTAATTTTTAAAATAATTTATCATTTTCGTTTTCCATATGTTTTCATCTAATAATAAACAAAAAATTAAACTATTAATTTAAGAAGATTTATCATTTCCCTTCCAATATATAATATTTTAAGAGGTAGTCCTGTATTAACTTCTCTGAAATTTGATTCTTGTGATGGTTCTGTACTACATATCAATTCGGAAAGTGTGAAAAATTTGGTACTCAAGAATTTCAACACTTCAGAAGATACATATAGTATAGAAATCAATGCTCCTAATATACAATCACTAACAATTATCGGAGTTTTGGCTACATATATCATGATCATATCAAATGTTCCTTCTTTGATGAAAGTGGATTTAAATTATTAAATACTGAAAAAATTGATGAGGATAAGTGAAGAAGAAGAAGAAGAAGATATAATAAATGATATTTTCATCAGTTTACAACATGTTCCCAACATTATTGTTGGATATTACTGTCGTAAGGTAAAATTTACTTAAATGTTATATGTAACAATTCAATCTTTTCTCTGATGTTTCTAATTATTTTTATTTAATATTAAAGGTATTCAGACGTCGTAATCTTCAAGATTGGAATTGTTCATCAAACATAAGTTTTTCGGATTCACAACCATTTACATGGATGAAGAATCTTTTTAATGATTATGAATTATCATCAAGTTCTGAAGATTCTGAAGGTACAGACGATGAAACTGATATAAGGAAGAACAATAACAATCAACTTTAAAAAACCAGGTATAATACTTTCAAAGATTATTGATGTTCTTTCGTCTTTCAAATACACTTTAGTATTAATTACATATTATACAACAAATTCATTTCAAAACTTTCTATTATTATTATTAAAATCTTTTATTATAATTTGTTAGATTGAATTTAAATTGAACTTACACGTTATTATGTTAAAAAAAAAACTTTCAATAAATTCGTAAAGGGAAATTGGGAAGTCGAAATCAGATTACATTGTATTATTTTTTTTAATAGAGTCTGGTTAGGCTATTCTCAAGATCTGATTTAATTACATTCAACCTTAATCAATCTAAATACTTAAATCAGTTTTCCAACATCCTATTTTATATTTTATAATCTACTAAATGAACAGTATTGAATATTATCAAACAAATTCTCTAAATCATTTTATAATAATTGTGATTTTAACATTGGTATTTTTAATGTTTGGAATATTACCTTTTGATAAATTACTTTTCGTTGGTGACTTGGTGTACATTTTCTTCCCTGCAGAATGGATTTATTTTGCTTAGTGACTTTTGCGAGATAATGGATTATATATGGCTACTTCCATTTTGTTTAGTTAATTTCCTTTACAAGTTAATTTGTAGTCGGATTTTTAATTATCAAGACAGATTAATTAGTACATGTATTTGTATATTTAAAAATTTAATGTGCCTACTCCCATTATATTTTGCTTGATAGGTTATGAATATAAACGCATGCATTTGTATATATACTTTATTAGTAGTATATAATTTTGAAAAAAACAACCAATTTAAAGCTAATACAATGCTGAAAATAATAATTTGTGTAAATGTACTTTGTTGTTAATGTATTGTTTTTTTCATAACGTATAAGAATCAGATTATATTTTTTTTTATCTAATTTATTTGAAAATATCAATTTATTCTATTAAAATTGTGGAAATATAATGCCCAATATCTATTATATCGCAATTGTTAAGCTTATTCAGATTGGTTTTGAAACATATTTGTTTTAAAAATTTTAAAATTCAAACTTTTTATAACTGTTTGATATTGAAGATACATTTAGAAATTCATTTATTAAATATTTATTACAATTCATTACCAATTGACTTTATGCCTTTCATCTTCATTTTCCATTCATATTATTTCAATTTGAACAACAAATTTCTTGTATTACTTTTAACAGATCTTTTTGAATTTTAAATTATGTCAGTAAATTATTTAAAGATATTTCGAATTATTTTTAATCTAATTTTATATAGTACACTAGATTCTTATATTCATTTGAATTCAAATTTGAATTTAAATTTATAAAATATTAACGATTCTTAAATTGAAATGTATCTTCCAGATCTAAAAAAGATATCAAATAGTGATACAAAATTTGAATTTTAAATTTTTTAAATTTTATCAAGATTTACAATCTTACAATAACTACCCCTGATGATAAATTTACATTTTCAAAACAATTTTTAAAATTTGTCATTTTTATATCAATACTCTATTTAATATATATAATAATTATTATTATTTTTATATTATTATTTTGTTTATTTCCAGTTTCATCATTACTTCTGACTTCACATTTCATCATTAGTAGGTTCGCTTCCAATATATAAACAAACATTAACCACATCATCCACTAAAAGTAGCTTTGCTTTCTCTCTAGATACCATAGAAATACAAATAGTATAGATATAGTTTAGATTTTTTTTACAACTGTCATTCGTTCTATCCTATTTTTTCTTTTTCTCCTATATAAACCTTCTTTGCAATTAGATTCATTCATTAATAAGCCTCCATCCTCAGTCAAAATAAAATTCTCTATAGATCTATATTTTAAAAAAGATTATAACAATTTTAAGAATGGAATTTGATTTTATTATATTAGATCTATCCATTAAATATCCTACCATGATTTCACCGTTTAATATACTACTATCATAACATGATTTTCACTCTTTAGATTTCAACGAGAGTTTCGAAACATTTGTATAGTTGGAACTTCATGGTTTTGATGTAGTTTCTCTTCACGTCCGTTTAAGTGCGCTGCAGGAGAGGAAGCAACTTGCAGGCATCTCTTTATAAGTATGGTTTTCTTTAATGTTGTGGTTTCTCCCTTGTAACTATCATCCAACTATCATAAACTACTGCTAATATGGAATTTAGCATTTTCATCTTTGTTGTAGTTTCTGCTTTAATCTTTGTTGTATTTATATCTTTATCTGTATTATAAATATACTAATCCTATTAGTTATCAACTTTATATTTGATTAATTTTTTGTGTTTATTAAAAATTATATTTAAACTTTTCAATTCCCAAATATATATAAACAATAATAGAAATCATAAAATAAGATAATAGCATACCTAGATGTTTTTATACGGTGAAATCATGAATTAAACTTTTATTAATAGAACTGATATAATAAAATCAGTTTCCATTTTTGACGATACAATTTTTTTTTAATAAAATGGAATTTATATGAATTATAAGTTTGTGAGGGTACTTCATCGTGGGTTTGATCTATATGTAACGACTCCGGATGATTTATCAAAGAAAATTAAACAGAGGATGTCAATGTCAACAACACATATGAAAACAATTCATGTGAAGATATTTTGTGTGGATGAAAAACAAAGATGGTATCCGGCTATGAAACTGTTGGAGTCGACAGACATAGACTTGATACAGCAGTTAACTCCTAACAACTTTACATACACATTTAGTTTGAGAATAATTTTGCCATCAATATCGTAGTAGTTGAAGGAAAATTACAAGCAACCAGGAGTTGGAGGATATGAATATGAAGAAATGGCTGAGGCGGAGTTTTTGAGGGTATTTATTGGTGATATGGTTTGTATGTTTTCAATTTGTCATTTAATGTATTTAGTACTATAATCCTTTAAGTCTTACTGAGTTAAGTTTAAAGTTTATGATATTGGGAAATTGAACTATCAAACTGATTGTTGTGATGGTTCTGTAGTACATATCAAACTGAAGATATACACGATCAAACTGATAAGATTGGAAAATTAACAATCAAATTTATATAACCAGTTTCAATACAACAAAATATATTGATATTCTAAATAATTCAAAATCAGTTTACTAATAATCATATATGATACATCAATTTCATTCAAAACTTTCAAATGTTATTAGTAATAAATTTTATAATAATGTGTTAGATTGGATTTAAATTCAGCTTACATGTTATTAAATAAAGAAACTTTCAATAAAATCAAAAAGTCAAATTGCGTAATCAAATCAGATTACATTATTTTATATGGTTTTTAATATAATTAATTAGACTATTTTCACGTTCTAATTGGTTTACATTCAACCTTCTCATATTAAAGACTGAATTCAGTTTTCAACCATAATATCTAAACTAAAATCATATTATAGATTTTTTTATTGAAAGTTTATTGGCTTACATCTTTTTATTAATACAACTTGTAAAGATGATTTATATAGAACGAGAAAGAGAATAGATGAATTTCAAATACAATGCCAAATGTAAAGACATTGTAATTCTTTTTCATAAATTACTTTTTGTTTAAATTAAATTAAATGGTCTACTAATAAAAAATGAATACCAAGATACTACAGATAAATAAAAATTTGATATGTTGAAAAATATTTAATTTAATTATGTATAATATAATGAATATGTAAAGTTTATATATTCACGTTTAATGTCATTCTTTTTTAAATTAAGAATACATTTACACAATTTTGTTTTATTGATGAAAGATTAAAATGATTAATAAACAATATTTATATATACGAAATCCTACACTAAGCACGTGTTGGAGTCAAGTTACTCATACATTACAAGAAAGATTTGAAGATGACAAACAACTCAAGAAATACTTAAGTCCTTGGTTCTTGAGCTGAGTCAGCTTGGATGGTTCCAAGCTGAGTCAGCCTGCACATCTTCAGATTGAAGATGGTATCTCTCAAGCTGCATCAAATGAACTAGCACTTGGTCTAAATCGAAGATGAAGAACAAGGATTGAAGACCAAGCTGATGGGTGGAAGTCAGCTTGGTGCTTACAGTCAGCTTGGAAGGTACATTGTCAGCCTGGAGTCTTGCAAGTGCTCCAAGGTTATTATAACTTTGTATATATCATCAATCAACTGGATAAGCACCAGAAAGGACATTCTAGAAGTGCCAGTTGTTGATTGTAAACATTCTATGAGGTGTCCATTGTATTGTTGCTGCACGATTTGTCTTGGTGAACAAGTAGGGAACAAAAAGGACAATGTCACTGTCACCTAGTACTGATCATGCAGAGACCATTAGATCAAGACGCGTGGAAAGAAATGGACGGCATCCAAGGCAGTGTTGATGCCTATATAAACCAGCCTTTATGTCTCAAGAATGTGTGCATCCATAACATTAACTCTCACAACGATTAAAGCATTCGCTTGGATCCGTGTTGTACTCAGCTTAGGCTAGTAGAGTTAATAAACAAAGTTGTAACTTGCTATGCAACCAAGTAGTTAGATTTGTAGGCTAATCTGTTCCACAACTACTTGTAATTCTTTTTATTATTCAATAAAAGAATTGGTTGAAACTCAGCTTGCACTTTGTTCTTGGACTGCACTTTACTTTACTGTCTTTATATTCTGTTTATTTACTTACTGTTTCATTGATATGTTTATCTCAAGCTGAATATGGACAAATACTTTAAAATAACTTACATTCCGCATTTAAAAGTATTTTCAAGCTGATTAAGGTTAAAAGTTGTATTCACCCCCCCCCCCCTCTACAACTCTTTGAGACATTTAAACCATCCTGTTATCTCCTTTGGGACCTATCAGCACCTCCATCAGATGTAATTATCATATAATCAGATTTAATTCGATTTGCTTTTTTCAATTTCACATACTAAACTTTACCAGTAGTAAAATATATTTCCACATCATAAGCCCAAATAAATAGCCTATAAGCCAAATGTCATTCAAAGTTTGTACATAATTTAAGCCCAACAAAACAAACTTTTTGTCAAATTAGTTTTTATTATAATAACTGTCATTATTTGTCTTCTATATTTGGTTTTTTGTCATGTATAAATCTTCTTACTTAGCCGCCATCCTCTATAAATATAAATTTCTCATTAGATATATTTTTTAAAAAAGCATTATAACAATAACAATTTTAAGAATGGAATTTGATTTTATTATATTTGATGCATCGATTAAATAAACTACCATGATTTCACAGTTTAAGCATGTAAGTATTTTTAATTTTCCTGTTTATAATATTCTGTGTATAATTAATTTATTACAAAATGTTGTTTGTTTAACTTAATATGTAAAATCTTTGTTTCCAAATCTTTTTGCTAATCATTTAATAAAATGTTGTAGCTTTTATTTGTACATAAAGTAAATTACAAGTTATTAATCTTATTGTTCTTACAAAAGATAATATGCCTCTTGGAGAAAAGTCCAGGTTTCAAATCCTGGCAATGAAGTATTACGGGGTTTCTAGATTAGAGTATTAGTAGAGTATGATTTGTTGTTCAATAAAAAAAATATTCATTAATATGTAAATATTATTTTATCTTATCTTTAATAACCATAACCATTATTTGAATCTAACCCCAATTGGTTCAAATGAACGAGTATAATGTTTTTTAAAACAAATTTAAAATGACCATATGGTTGTGGAATTACTTATTTCTCAGAGAAGTTTGTAATATTTTTCTATGTTCATGATTCTTGGTTGTTTATATAGCACCTGTTTTGAAAGAACAAATATATGTTGTGTTGTTTTTTTATTATTTTAATCAGATATACAAAGGCTGAATGAGAAGATAGCTGCTGAACTTAACGAGTTTCATGAAGAGTTCAAGCAGAAACGTATTCACTTGGAAGCATAAAACATACTTTTACAACAGCGAGAGGACAAAATGAAGAAAGCGGAGGTTGAACTAAAGAATCAAAAGAGTCAAATAGTGAAGGAGAGAATCAATCTAGATCGCAAAGAGAGAGCTGTACTAGCAAAGAACTTTTCTGTAAAAATTAGATATTAGTGAAATCAATAAGATCAAACAATTTGTATCAAACAATGAGAAAGAGAATAGATAATTTTGAATAAATTGCCAAATCAATACACTTGTAGCATAATTTGATTAGGTGATGTTTAAGAATCTAAATTGTTTTATTAGCATAATTGATACATCATATTAGCCTATCAGGTATGTTAAAAAACTAAAGATAATACTAATTAGGTATCTTTAATTCCAAATATAGTATTACAATAATAAATATTGATCCACAAATTGATTTCGATTCCATCCACAAATTGTTTTATTAGCATAATTGATACATCACTAGTTTTGCCTCTCTTTTCTCCTTACAAACCACAACCGTCATTTGTTCATGGTAAAAAGTGACCGTTAGGGTAAATGTACTTTCTCTCTCCAATCACAAAACGGCACATTTTTTGGTGGGAAGGCCATATAAAAGCCAACCCATTTGATCAAATCACTATTCCATTGCATTCTCATCTTTCTAATCTTTTTCTCATCTAATTTTCTCTCAAAAGCTCTTATACTCTGTTTTCAGTTTCACTTATTTTATTTGTTTTAAGTTTATTCCCAATCAGTTTAATCATTCAAATGGCTTCTGCTTCTAATGTTAATTATCCTGAACCTAAACAAGTGGAAAAGATCGGTACATATTTGAAGGGAGATAGGGTTCCACAAATAGAGGGTGCCAAATGGGTTTCGACTCAGATCAAGGTACGGCCTCCACAATATGCCAATCTCCATCCACCTTCAAACAAGTCCGAATATTCTGACATGGCAAGGTATATCTTTTATCATCCTATGGGTAAGATTCTGCACTTTTCTCCTGGTTTCATTAATTTTAATCAGCTTTGTGAGTTTTGGCTCACAAGCAGGGTAACAACCACCAAAAAGGGTGAGCAATGTATTGTTGGTACTTTAGACAATGCATCTCGTAGACTTGTACTTACTCTTGACAGATTTAAAAAGATTTTTGATTTAGAATACAAGTCTGACCTTGCTTATGAATCAGCCCCAACCCTGGATGTTGCTAAAACAGTTTTAAATAATATTGTGTATTCATGGAGGGTTGGTGGCTCTCTTAAAATATCTCATTTTTCTGGTATCTACAAGTATTTGATTTCAACTATTGTAAGATCATTACGTACTAAGGTTGGTGGTTTTGATACACCAAATACTCATGAAATGCAAATTTTTTACTGCATGGTCAACAATAGGTTGGTTGATTTTGGAAAACTTATTTTTGATGATATTGTAACCAAGATTTCTACAAAATCTGAGCATGTTTATTATGGTAGAATCTTGGGTTACATTATTGAAAAGTTTTTGAAAGGAGATTTCCAAAGGGCAACAGGGGACTTTATAAAAATTACTCCCCTAGCCTCAAATATTTTTGGACCTATCTTGGTTCACCAGACACTAACCCCTGCTATGCAGGATTTTCTTAATTTTTGTGTGAATAGGGAAATGGAGAATCTTGAGGATCAATCTAATTCTCAAGAAGATGGAGCTGAGGCTGACCACCCTTCGACGCAAGCCGATCAGTCCCAAGCTGACTCAGACTTAGCCATTCAGGGTGGTGATCAAGGTACAACTTCTAATATCCCTGAAACTCCTTCTCCATCTCATCGTTCTTCATTTTTAGAGGGTAGGGAAGTGGACCCACAAAATCCGTTCCTAGTCGATCCCTCACACAAATCTCCAATTTTGCAAAATGAGCCAAAATCTCCAACTCCCAAAAAGAAAAGATCTCAGAAGAGAAAAAGAGCATCAGTTGAGGGGGAGCATGCTGCAAAAGCTGCTAAAGTCTCTTCATCTAAAAGGAGACTACCCCTTGAGGCTGAATCTGCAAGGGAACGTTCCCAAGCTGACTCAGCTTCACCTGGTGCTAAGCCGATTCCCCCATCTGCATCCTCTAAAAAGGGTGCAGGTAAGATAAAAGGGAAAACTATTACTGCTGCATCCTCCCAAAAGGATGTACGCATTGAAAGACAGACCTCAGCCCAAGGTCAGACTGAGTCCATTATAATTTCGCCTTCATCACTCTCCAAACAGAGTGGTGAAATCACTAAAGGGACACCCCTGGACTCAACCCAAGTCCATAAAGAATCGAGTCCTTCACAGTTGCATAGATTTGAGCTTAAATACCAAAGATCTCCAAAGAGAAAAGGTATTCAAGCTGATTCTTCTCTTTTACACTCTAGGTCTGCACAGACTGCCAATGCTCCACCTAGATCACAAGGTAGAGTACAGGCCTCAACATTCTGTCCCAATGAGGCTGTGGTGCAACAACACATCACAGAAGAGGGGCCTTCCAATTCTACACTTGACATTACATCAACTACAGTCGTCTCTGCACTTGTGGAAACACAAGGGACTGTTTTTGATCAAGAGGGCTTGATTTATCAAGACCTCAATACGTCTCTTGCAGGTGAGACAGCTACTGATGGTCCTCACGATGTTGGTAGTCAAAGACTCATCACCACCACAAGGGGTGATCAGTCACTTGGTCAGTCTGGCACTCATCCATCCTCAAGGGATGTTCTGATGACTGCCAGTGCTGAAGCTGATCAATCAAATCAGTTTCCTGAAGCAGGCAATGTACAGCTTGAATTTAATGTTAATTCTCCTCAAGCTGATGCCAGACTGACATCTTCAGATCCACCTCTTGAGACTCACTCTCATGAGGAAAATCGCCAAACAACTCCTTCAGCTCCACTACTTCTAAATTCACCTCAAATACCGACCTTCAGGGCCACCAGTGAATCCTCTGGAAGGGTTCAAGCTGAAAAGCAAACTGCTGGTCCTCCCATTACGGCCAGATCCATATTAAAGGATGTGGCAGCCAAGCTCACTGAGATGAATAATGCCCACAAGGCTAACATCACACAGCTTGGTGAACGTATAGATGCTTTACAGGGTAAACAGGTATTAGTGCAAGATCAGCTTCAAGATATTGTGACAACTCAGTGGATTCTGGCCACCCAACAAGAAGAAATGAGGAAAGATACAAATGAAATAATGAGAATGAGTGCCAGACTGAGTGGTACAATCCAGGGTTGGAGTCAAGGGATGAGTGAAGTTAATGAAGAAAATAGAAGATACTTGGATCTTCTTGTAAAATCCCAATTAAAATGAAGAAGTCAATGGGAACCAGATTCAAGGCCAATAGGCTAGGACTGCATAAGCAAAACAGAAGGGTTCTCAAAGACTTCAACAATCTGAAGACTCAACTCAAAGAAGTTGAAAATGTACCTTCCAAAGTGGAAAAGTCTGAAGTTGAACTGAGAAATAAAGTTGCAGCAATCAGCTCAACAGTTGATGAACTGAATACTTTAAGCTCATCTCACACTACACAATTGACTGAGCTTGATTCATACTTAAAGAATGATCTTACTCAGCTCATAAAGTTAATCAGCTCCAGTTCCTCTGCTCCCATTGATGATGACAAAAAGGGGGAGAAGGAAGTAGAAAGGGAGACTGTTGCAGTAGAAAGGGAAAATGTAGATGGTGAAGATGATGCTGCCACAATGGAAGGTGATAATGAAGTGAATGATGAAGAAGTTGAAGCTGTTGTGGCTATAATGAATATTGGAGCTGATCAGTCTGAAACTCAAGCTGAAATTCAAATTCAGACTTAGCCAGCTTCAACACAAGAACAAGGAGTAGTTGTGGAAGATTCTGGTGATGAAGAAGAAGAAGGAGCAGATGCAAAAGTTGTCTTAGGCCTCCAAGCTGATGCAGATCTAGTTGAATTTGAAGATGATGAAACCTCCTCTGATGATAGTGACAAGATTCCCATTGGGACTTACTTTACAGAAAGGAGAGGATCTGGATCAGCCTCAGCTCTTATTCAACCTTTGGAAACTCAAGCTGACCAAGACACTCAGACTGGAGGCACACAGACTGAAGGTACCTCAAGACAAAGAAGTCAGCTTGAGATTGAAGAAGAAGCTGTTAGAAAGAATCAAGCTGAGTTGAAGAGAAGACAAATTGCAAAAGATGCCAGAATGGCAAGGAAGCTAATCCTTGAAGAAAAAGAAAAAGAAAAAAAAAATTATTAAGGATTCAAGATCAGTACAAAGAAGAAGAAAAGAGGCAAAGAATTAGAGAAGAAGAAGAGAAAAAGAAAAAGAAAAAGAAAAAGAAAAATAATGGTCAAGAATAAAGAATTGAAGGACCAAGAAAAAGAAAAAGAAAAAGAAAAAGAAAAAGAAATAAAAAAAAAAGAAAAAATGAAAAGAAAATAGAAAAGAGAAAAAGAAACAAGAAAAAGAAAAAGAAATGAAGTGAAAAAGAAAAAGAAAAAGAAAAAGAAAAAGAAAAAGAAAAAGAAAAGAAGGACAAGAAAAAGAAAAAGAAAAAGAAAAGAAAAAGAAAAAGAAAAGAAGGACAAGAAAAAGAAAAAGAAAAAGAAAAGAAAAAGAAAAAGAAAAGAAGGACAAGAAAAAGAAAAAGAAAAAGAACAAGAAAAAGAAAAAGATAAAAAGGACAAGAAAAAGAAAAAGAAAAAGAAGAAGAAAAAGAAATAGAAAAGAAAAAGAAAAAGAAAAAGAAAAAGAAAAAGAAAAAGAAAAAGAAAAAGAAAAAGAAAAAGAAAAAGAGAAAGAAAAAGAAAAAGAAAAAGAAAAAGAAAAAGAAAAAGAAAAAGAAAAAGAAAAAGAAAAAGAAAAAGAAAAAGAAAAAGAAAAAGAAAAAGAAAAAGAAAAAGAAAAAGAAAAAGAAAAAGAAAAAGAAAAAGAAAAAGAAAAAGAAAAAGAAAAAGAAAAAGAAAAAGAAAAAGAAAAAGAAAAAGAAAAAGAAAAAGAAAAAGAAAAAGAAAAAGAAAAAGAAAAGAGAATAAAAGAATTGAAAAAACAGAAAAAGAAAAAAAGAAAAAGAAAAAGAAAAAGAAAAAGAGGAACAAATAATGGTCAAGAATAAAGAATTGAAGGACCAAGAAAAAGAAAAAGAAATAAGAAAAAGAAAAAGAAAAAGAAAAAGAAAAAGAAAAAGAAAAAGAAAAAGAAAAAGAAAAAGAAAAAGAAAAAGAAAAAGAAAAGAAAAAAAAAAGAAAAAGAAAAAGAAAAAGAAAAAGAAAAGAAAAAGAAAAAGAAAAAGAAAAAGAAAAAGAAAAAGAAAAAGAAAAGAAGGACAAGAAAAAGAAAAAGAAAAAGAACAAGAAAAAGAAAAAGATAAAAAGGACAAGAAAAAGAAAAAGAAAAAGAAGAAGAAAAAGAAATAGAAAAGAAAAAGAAAAAGAAAAAGAAAAAGAAAAAGAAAAAGAAAAAGAAAAAGAAAAAGAAAAAGAAAAAGAGAAAGAAAAAGAAAAAGAAAAAGAAAAAGAAAAAGAAAAGAGAATAAAAGAATTGAAAAAACAGAAAAAGAAAAAAAGAAAAAGAAAAAGAAAAAGAAAAAGAGGAACAAATAATGGTCAAGAATAAAGAATTGAAGGACCAAGAAAAAGAAATAGAAAATGAAAAAGAAAAAGAAAAAGAAAAGAAGGACAAGAAAAAGAAAAAGAAAAAGAAAAAGAAAAAGAAAAAGAAAAGAAAAAGAAAAAGAAAAAGAATAAAGAAAAAGAAAAAGAAAAAGAAAAAGAAAAAAAAAAGAAAAAGAAAAAGAAAAGAAAAAAAAAAGAAAAAGAAAAAGAAAAAGAAAAAGAAAAGAAAAAGAATTGAAGGACCAAGAAAAAGAAAAAGAAAAAGAAAAAGAAAAAGAAAAAGAAAAGAAGGACAAGAAAAAGAAAAAGAAAAAGAACAAGAAAAAGAAAAAGATAAAAAGGACAAGAAAAAGAAAAAGAAAAAGAAGAAGAAAAAGAAATAGAAAAGAAAAAGAAAAAGAAAAAGAAAAAGAAAAAGAAAAAGAAAAAGAAAAAGAAAAAGAAAAAGAAAAGAGAATAAAAGAATTGAAAAAACAGAAAAAGAAAAAAAGAAAAAGAAAAAGAAAAAGAAAAAGAGGAACAAATAATGGTCAAGAATAAAGAATTGAAGGACCAAGAAAAAGAAATAGAAAATGAAAAAGAAAAAGAAAAGATAAAAAGGACAAGAAAAAGAAAAAGAAAAAGAAAAGAAAAAGAAAAAGAAAAAAAAAAGAAAAAGAAAAAGAAAAAGAAAAAAAAAAGAAAAAGAAAAAGAAAAGAAGGGGATATGATTTGAACAAGCCTGCTCCTGACCACATAAAGGAAGAGTATTATGAAAGCTTTCTTGATTAATTCCTAAACTCTGTCCTTTATGAAATATTTGTAAATAGTCTATGTTATGCTTTCATCTATTTTATTTTCAAAGTAAATAGAGTTCATCTTTTTCACTCAGTTTTTGTAAGTATATATTGTTTAGATTGAAAAAGATTAAAAGAACCCAAGGAAAAGATTGAAAAGGGTCAGATTTATAATGTCATCAACTTAATAACCCTTTCAATCTGTTTAAGTATTTCCAGTCTGATCAAAGGAAGCTGCAAAGGTTTTGTCATCATCAAATAGGGGGAGATTGTTGGAGTCAAGTTACTCATACATTACAAGAAAGATTTGAAGATGACAAACAACTCAAGAAATACTTAAGTCCTTGGTTCTTGAGCTGAGTCAGCTTGGATGGTTCCAAGCTGAGTCAGCCTGCACATCTTCAGATTGAAGATGGTATCTCTCAAGCTGCATCAAATGAACTAGCACTTGGTCTAAATCGAAGATGAAGAACAAGGATAGAAGACCAAGCTGATGGGTGGAAGTCAGCTTGGTTCTTACAGTCAGCTTGGAAGGTACATTGTCAGCCTGGAGTATTGCAAGTGCTCCAAGGTTATTATAACTTTGTATATATCATCAATCAACTGGATAAGCACCAGAAAGGACATTCTAGAAGTGCCAGTTGTTGATTGTAAACATTCTATGAGGTGTCCATTGTATTGTTGCTGCACGATTTGTCTTGGTGAACAAGTAGGGAACAAAAAGGACAATGTCACTGTCACCTAGTACTGATCATGCAGAGACCATTAGATCAAGACGCGTGGAAGGAAATGGACGGCATCCAAGGCAGTGTTGATGCCTATATAAACCAGCCTTTATGTCTCAAGAATGTGTGCATCCATAACATTAACTCTCACAACGATTAAAGCATTCCGCTTGGATCCGTGTTGTACTCAGCTTAGGCTAGTAGAGTTAATAAACAAAGTTGTAACTTGCTATGCAACCAAGTAGTTAGATTTGTAGGCTAATCTGTTCCACAACTACTTGTAATTCTTTTTATTATTCAATAAAAGAATTGGTTGAAACTCAGCTTGCACTTTGTTCTTGGACTGCACTTTACTTTACTGTCTTTATATTCTGTTTATTTACTTACTGTTTCATTGATATGTTTATCTCAAGCTGAATATGGACAAATACTTTAAAATAACTTACATTCCGCATTTAAAAGTATTTTCAAGCTGATTAAGTTTAAAAGTTGTATTCCCCCCCCCCCCCCCTCTACAACTCTTTGAGACATTTAAACCATCCTGTTATCTCCTTTGGGACCTATCAGATGTAATTATCATATAATCAGATTTAATTCGATTTGCTTTTTTCAATTTCACATACTAAACTTTACCAGTAGTAAAATATATTTCCACATCATAAGCCCAAATAAATAGCCTATAAGCCCAAATGTCATTCAAAGTTTGTACATAATTTAAGCCCAACAAAACAAACTTTTTGTCAAATTAGTTTTTATTATAATAACTGTCATTATTTGTCTTCTATATTTGGTTTTTTGTCATGTATAAATCTTCTTACTTAGCCGCCATCCTCTATAAATATAAATTTCTCATTAGATATATTTTTTAAAAAGCATTATAACAATAACAATTTTAAGAATGGAATTTGATTTTATTATATTTGATGCATCGATTAAATAAACTACCATGATTTCACAGTTTAAGCATGTAAGTATTTTTAATTTTCCTGTTTATAATATTCTGTGTATAATTAATTTATTACAAAATGTTGTTTGTTTAACTTAATATGTAAAATCTTTGTTTCCAAATCTTTTTGCTAATCATTTAATAAAATGTTGTAGCTTTTATTTGTACATAAAGTAAATTACAAGTTATTAATCTTATTGTTCTTACAAAAGATAATATGCCTCTTGGAGAAAAGTCCAGGTTTCAAATCCTGGCAATGAAGTATTACGGGGTTTCTAGATTAGAGTATTAGTAGAGTATGATTTGTTGTTCAATAAAAAAAATATTCATTAATATGTAAATATTATTTTATCTTATCTTTAATAACCATAACCATTATTTGAATCTACCCCAATTGGTTCAAATGAACGAGTATAATGTTTTTTAAAACAAATTTAAAATGACCATATGGTTGTGGAATTACTTATTTCTCAGAGAAGTTTGTAATATTTTTCTATGTTCATGATTCTTGGTTGTTTATATAGCACCTGTTTTGAAAGAACAAATATATGTTGTGTTGTTTTTTTATTATTTTAATCAGATATACAAAGGCTGAATGAGAAGATAGCTGCTGAACTTAACGAGTTTCATGAAGAGTTCAAGCAGAAACGTATTCACTTGGAAGCATAAAACATACTTTTACAACAGCGAGAGGACAAAATGAAGAAAGCGGAGGTTGAACTAAAGAATCAAAAGAGTCAAATAGTGAAGGAGAGAATCAATCTAGATCGCAAAGAGAGAGCTGTACTAGCAAAGAACTTTTCTGTAAAAATTAGATATTAGTGAAATCAATAAGATCAAACAATTTGTATCAAACAATGAGAAAGAGAATAGATAATTTTGAATAAATTGCCAAATCAATACACTTGTAGCATAATTTGATTAGGTGATGTTTAAGAATCTAAATTGTTTTATTAGCATAATTGATACATCATATTAGCCTATCAGGTATGTTAAAAAACTAAAGATAATACTAATTAGGTATCTTTAATTCCAAATATAGTATTACAATAATAAATATTGATCCACAAATTGATTTCCGATTCCATTATAAAATTTCCAAGATTATCAACTTAAATATTTTTTAAACTTTAAATCTTGAAAAAAGTTTTAATTTATTTTTCTATAATATAATGAATAAAATTTTATATATTCATATTTATATAAATCATATTAAAATGATTTATAAAAAATAATCATATACAAAATCCTACACTCAGCCCGTCCATCAGTATATATATAAATTTGATTTCACTAATCATAACCCATACACCTAAGATTAAAACCCAGTAAACCATGGTACAACTAAATAACCGTCCCCGAAAAATAACTGTCAACGCGATGTACAACTATTATAGAGCAAATTTTTAAAGAAAACACCATGGATTATATTAAACTTTTTTCTTTCTAACTTTCTTACTTAAAAGCATATTATACAGTTTGAACATAAACAAACATACATATATTCAAAATAATACAATAAAATAAATGAAAAACTTAATTAAAAGTAACAAAATAAAAAATTTGTAATAGAGTCCATAGAATTCATCAACATCTGAGTAAATAAATCAACATAATTAAATAAATAAATAAGTTAGTAAATAAATAAATAGAGGGGGAATTGCCATTAGGTTATAAAAATAAAATAACATAAATTAGGGTTTATATCAAAAATAATAATTAAAGAAAAAAAAAAAGAATACCATGAGTTAAAGCACGAATGATGCCGGAACGACGGGCGCTATAATCTTTAAAGATCTCTTCAACTGTTCGTGGACTTGAACCCATTTTGCATACAAATATATTTTAAGATTTTAAAAAATAATAAAATAATTTTGAAAACAATAAATAAAAAAAGGGGGATCTCAATATATCAATACTATCTTATCTCTATACACGAGAGCAAGTACCCGCGCGTTGCGGCGGTGAGATGGTGGGGTGATAGGTCATAGAGTGTGATAGGTCATAGGAGGTGATAGGTCATAGAGTGTGATAGCCAAATGTTAGCCGTACGGGCTCCGCCCTCAGATTTAAAAATTCGTCAAAAATATATCGAATGACATCTCAAATGAAAGAGCATGAAATTTTAAGAACACCCATATAATTTTTATAATTTATCGATGTACGGTTTTTGAGATAAAAGATTTTGAATGAATTATAGAAATAAAATGATTTATGGAGGAGAGAAAAAAAAGATTGGTTGAGATTTGAGGAAAAGATGAAAATGAGTGGTTAAAAAGTTGAAAAAATTTGGCAGGAACAATGCTTTATAATGTAGTAAAGAAATATAGAGATTATAAAACATTTGTTCCCTCCAAATTTTTTCAACTTTTCAACAATGTACACCTTCTAAAGCATAATGTACAATACATCTATGTACATCTCAACCATCAGTTTTCTTTCTCCTTAAATCTCAACTACTCAATTTTCCCTCTCCTCCATAAATCATTTTATTCCTCTAATTCATTCAAAATCTTTTATCTCAAAAACTATACATCGATAAATTATAAAAATTATATGGGTGTTCTTAAAATTCCATGCTCTTTCATTAGAGATGTCATTCAATATACTTTCGGCGAAATTTTAAATCTGAGGGCGGAGCCCGTACGGCTAAGGCATTTGGATATCAGACTCTATGACCTATCACCCCCATCATCTTACCGCCGCAATGCGCAGGTACTTTCTCTCGTAAAGCAAATAAAGTTTCATGTAACACCCCACCGTTGGCGGAAACATGAGGTGTCATGAAAAGTACAGTACGACATGGAATTACATAGATACTGCTAAATGAAATAGAATATAATGATATATTCCCAAAACATAAGTCTTAATACAAGAGTTTCAATTCACACAATGCTGGGAGAGCTTATTACTAGTACGTCCATAACAGAAAATAAACCAAGGCATGCAGCCTTAAAGTCTGATATAAGTAAAGGAGCACTAATCTCCGAAGTCCAGCCTAGAATTCAAGTCTTTATCCCTGATTTGCCTGAGTACCTGAAAAGTATACTAAAACGTGTCAACACAAAGGTTGGTGAGTTCGTAGGTTTTAGTCAAAAAGTCCAGTCAAAGAAATAAGTCTTTTGTCAATTATTTAAGCACAAACAAGTAGTTGTTCAATATTTAATGAGCAGAATTACGCCATAAGTACCAAAGTACTCAAAGTCCGGTCTTACGGTACCTGTCATAGTCCAAGTCTCCAAAGCACACAATAAGTACGCCCCAATAAGCACATCATAAGCACAACCATCAAGCACATAATCACACACATACAAATCAAGAACAAGCACATCATATGACATAAGTAACTCTATACGTACCGGCATATTGAACATAAACAGAAATCGACAAAAGTGTTTAAAAGAAACAAGTATACTTTTCACTCCAAAACTTGTAAAAAGAGGGGCTACGAAACTCACCTTAATTGGAGTGAATCGTGGGATGAAGAAAGAAGAGAGTAAGTAGACTATGTTGTGCTTCGTGGAGCCTCTTCAAAAAAAATAATACTTGTTTTAGTTAATATGTTCTTGTTAGAAGATAGATGAAAGGAAGTTTGTTTTTGTAATCTTCATCACCCAAATTAGATTGTTATCATGACATTTGTTTAATTTACATATATATAAATAACTTCTACACATGAGATTAGGTATGTACACTGGTTCCTATCAAACAAGGATGTAGTGTAAACACTGGTTCCTATCAAACAAGGATGTAGTGTAAACACTGGTTCCTATCAAACAAGGATGTAGTGTAAACACTGGTTCCTATCAAACAAGGATGTAGTGTAAACACTGGTTCCTATCAAACAAGGATGTAGTGTAAACACT
>CM067171.1:52093013-52135513 GCA_034093135.1 Erigeron breviscapus | reverse complement strand
ATATATATAATATATATATATAATATATATATATAATATATATATATAATATATATATATAATATATATATATAATATATATATATAATATATATATATAATATATATATATATATATAATATATATATATATATATATAATATATATATATAATATATATATATAATATATATATATATATAATATATATATATAATATATATATATATATAATATATATATATAATATATATATATAATATATATATATATAATATATATATATATATATAATATATATATATATATATAATATATATATATATAATATATATATATATATATATATATATATAATATATATATATAATATATATATATAATATATATATATATATATAATATATATATATAATATATATATATATATAATATATATATATAATATATATATATAATATATATATATATAATATATATATATATAATATATATATATATATATATATATATATAATATATATATATATATATATATATATAATATATATATATATAATATACAATTAATATATATACATCAAAAATCAATCCTTCATATACCTTCTGTATATTATTGAAGATGTGTGTTTTATCTAAATAGCTACAAGTTTATATTTATCGAGTTAATGAGAGATGAAAAGGTACAATACACAAGTATTGATGCAAATCTTTAATAATTGTGATGAGAGAAGAACATCTAGGGTATAAGGTCCATGCACTAGGAGTATATTTAACTAATATTCGATGATGAAGAAAACATTAAAAGTTAAGAATGTTAAGTTTTTTTTGTAAGACCATATATGCATATTTATCATTTTGTACGAATTATATGTATGTATGATTGATAGTCTTTCGGGGTGTAACACCAATTTGTAAGAGTTATATGTATGTACGAATTATATGTATGATTGATAGCTTATTTACTTAAGTATTTCTCTTGGGTACGTGTAATTACATATATTGATCTCTGTATAAAATGAAACGAATATACTATTATGTATGTCGTGCATCGCATGAACTGTATTCCCTAATTAAATAAGCAATTACAATCCATGATTAATAATGTGTCGACACACACAAGATTAAAGACTAGTTAGGATGTGAAATTTGTGTTTTTCTTATATGGGATTTCTTTCTATTCATTTAGTATAATATACTATTTTATATGGGATAATGACCTGTGGATGTAGTGAACTATGACAAAATGTCTATGTTATTATTGATGTCTATGTTATGTATTGATCTAATCGGGGGTCTATGTTATGTAACGAACTTACCAAAACTGTCTAAGTGATGCATGTTACAGGCTAAAGCCGGTCATCAATTTTTTTCCCTTTATTTTTTAATCTTAATAATTAATTTATTTATGGATAATGACCTGTGGATGTAGTGAACTATGACAAAATGTCTATGTTATGTATTGATCTAATCGGGGGTCTATGTTATGTAACGAACTTATGTAATGACCTGTGGATGGTAACCGGCTACCTGTAGATTACCCGGTAACATGCATCACTTAGACAGTTTTGGTAAGTTCGTTACATAACATAGACCCCCGATTAGATCAATACATAACATAGACAATTTGTCATAGTTCACTACATCCACAGGTCATTATCCCATTTTATATTGTATCTAGTTGCCTTAAATTTTAACTAAGACGGCTAGAATGTGTGTGCTCGTGTGTCTTTGTATATATGTATACCAGTGCCCAGGCCCGTCCAATGGACAGGTAGTCTCAAAATATAGTAATCAAAGCTAAAAAATTGGAATTCAAGTATATTAAATAGATATCGAATAAAATTAAAATACCTAAAAATAAAACATAAAACGATTCAAATAAGGCAAAAGTTAAAAAAGTAATGCGTAATAAACATATATTCTTAGTAAATTGATTCTTGATGACAACTTTTGATTTTCTTTTAGTTAAAGCTCATTCAAGAGTGCTTTTTTTATGCAACGAAAAGCTAACGAGCAAACACTAATTTCTTTTGGTTTCCATCAAATATAGACGAATTAAAAATATATACAATAACTGTATGATTCAAGCAACCATCAATATGACCAATATCATAACTTAATCAATACGAAAACTAAAGAAGAAACATGTGAAATTAACTCCATATAAATATTGATTCCAGTTTACCCCTTATCTTTCAAATTTACTTAAATAAAAAGAGAAACAAAAAGTGTCAGTATATAATTTGAAAAATACATACCAATTCGTCAACAAAGATCATCTCGAACGTTTTGATTTTCTTTGGGTTGTTTCACTCCGAAACAGTCCATACATGCACAACACGGAGTCGTAGATGATGGTTAACATGTATTGGCTTAAGATCTTCAAGATGAACTAATGTTTTATTTTTTGTTGTTCAAGAAGAAGCCATAATGAACTATAATGCACAACAAACTAAATTAAAGAGATAATAATAACAATAACATAAGAATTCAATGTTAAATAATAATAATAATAATAATAATTAAATATGAACAAAGTATAAAAATAAATAACTTTTGGTACTGATTTAGGAGGGAGTATTAGGCTAAAAGAGGAGGATTAGGGGTGCCAAGTGTACCCCAGCCTCCTCTTTTAATTATATTATAGATAGATAGATTATATATAGATAGATTGTTGTATCTCATCGTAGTCTTTTAATTTTCTATATCTCCAAAAATAATTGATGGTAAATGAATATACAAAAATAAAAGATTAAAAAAATATGAGGTTATTGTGTGAAATAGACTTTTTCGTTCATGTGATATTATTTCAAATAATAAACAAACATGAACAACATATTAAAAAAAACGTATGAACATTTTATTGAGAAGCTATATGATCATGATTTTTTTTAAAGATAAAAAAGAAAATAATGATGAAAAATAATTAATAAAATTTTATTTAAAATTTTAAGACTTCTTTAGATTTGCCTCTCTCTAGCCTAGCAAAGTAGAAAGTATAGAATCAAGAAAGGTATAAACCATATTTCTGAACAGGTTAATCAGGGTGGGGGTGTAAGTCCCCTTGAAACGGATCGTTAATAGTTTGCTCCAGTTATCTTGAGGTGAGAAATCCCTCACTATAACTTGGTGATTCACAACAAGCCTCTAGATTATCTTCTGCCTCGCAGATCTTCTTCATGCTAGCGGAACAATCCTTTGACGACTTAACCTGCACTATATGCTCGAAATTTCGACAAATGTTCAACCCTAATCTCTTTTAGGGTTCGGTATTTATAGGAAAACACCCGACATGGACTTCAGCGAGTCGGCCTCGCAAATCCAGCCCAGCCCGTCACTAATGCGAGGTCGCATTCTGCAAATACGGGGTCGTATTCCCATAGTGAAATGCGAGGTCGCATTTCACACTTAGCAGAATATTACACATTCAATACTTAAACTTAATCTAGTATTCTATGCATAATACAAAGTTCATTAATGACAATCACATTACAAAGACATATTACAATATAAGCCCAATCAATCTAGACTGCTTTTGACATAGACGTGCACTTACAGACTCCCCCTTGGCAATAGCTTCTAGACGTTACAAGTTATATCTTCGTCTTGTCTTTGTCATCAATCTACTTCCTCTGCTTCCGTTTATCAGCATTCTTCTTCTTCTGAACTTCTTCCGAATCATCTACAGCCTTATAGAAATCACAGTCTGAATGTAAACCTATCTTCAAGCACAAACTCACTGCATTCCTATATCGCAACACTGGACCCTGAAAATCTTTTGGAATCCAAATATTAACACTGTTCAGCTTCAGCAGATCTTTCTTACAGAAGTTCACTAGATGCAAAGGCTCATAAATCCTCAAAATCTCATGGTGATTATGGTCATACATCACAACTTCGTATGTCTTACTATCAAAGTACCAGCCTAGCATATTATCCAATAAATCCTTCTTAAACTTCTTCAAAGACACTTCTTTGGCAAACTTGGCAGGCTCATACTTCAAAGTAATTACTGGCTCATTTGTCTTCGAATCTATCTTTGATTTATCCTTGACCCTTTTGCCCTCCTGTGGATGATACTTTCTCTGAGCAGGATCCTTGATCTTCATGTCTTTAGCAATAGACCTGGCAACGTAATTTGCCGTCTCATTTCCACTAGGATTAATTAGTTCTAGCCTTGATAAACACCAGAAATCAACCTTAGCAAGAGAATTAATTGCTTCATTCATTTCCAAATACTGCACTCCGTCTGTTCTCCTGATAACGAGAAATCTTAACTCATTATCCCAATGAAAACTCACGATTCTTGAGCACGCAGTAGTGGCATAGGCTTCAACCTTTTCTCCCTGGATTTTGTCTTTATACTTGATAGGTTTATGCAAAGCCTCATACTCAGCCTTACTATGCAACCACTATCCTGATTTAGTGTTAGCACTTGGCTCTGTATGTTGCTCATCAAGATTCACGCCAACTGGTTCTTGAGCAACTTGAGCTTCTTAATCTTGAACTTGTTCAGAGTTGTCCATTCTATCAAGCTTAGCTCTAAAGTCATCAATACTAAACCCTTTGCGCTCAGCATCTGCATCCACAAGCCTTGAAGCTGTAATTGTGTAACACCCCAAGCCAAGGCTCAGAATATCACGGAAATCATATAGCACAGGGTGGGATTAATGTAGAACATGAACTAAATGCAAATAAGGATTCAGTGAATCCATACAGTAAGATAAACAATCATCAAAATACATAAAGAGCATGTCATCATCAAAGATTACAACAGAACATCATAAGATGGCTAACGGTTCTAAGTACAATGCAAAAGAAGGCAAATGGATCCTTGATCCATATAAGTCCAAGTCCGGGTTCAACAGCAAGCTAACAATCAAACTCCACGCCCTGGATTAACCTGGTTACCTGAAAAGTGTACTAAGCATAGTCAACACAAGGTTGGTGAGTCCGTAGTAATGGTCCACAATGAACCATCGTCAATAATCACAATGCACGAATAGAGGCAAAGTATAACTTACAGTAAGCCTCTCAGCAACACAATATCATCAACAACAAGATTACACAGATATAAGTAAATGTGTAATAAATGTGCACAAAGATGTAAATATTAATACAAATGTCACATGTACATGTAAGTCATAATGCAAATCATATGTGCGGTTTTCAAGTCATCTATATAATCAGAGTCATGTACGTATAAATGTCATCAAGTACATAACGTACCCGTTTAAATGTCATCAAGTACATATAGTACCCGTATCAATGTCGTCAAGTACATATAGTACCCGTATCAATGTCGTCAAGTACATATAGTACCCGTACCAATGCGTAAATGTCGATCTCAAACACAAGTCCAATACCCAATTGTTCAACCAACTAAACTATACGTATATACACTTAGGAGGATTCTACTTTCTTCGAGTCCCAGATGCTTATATATAGGGTCACCGCAGCCTTCCCACCACATCTAAGGCCCATTGAAGGTAGAACCGACTTCCATGTCTATACGTCTATCCTAATAATAATAATATACTTCACAACTTAACTAAGTCAATCAAACGTAATAAACCGTCTCATCAATCCAACAACTAAACCAATCAATCAATCACTCACTCAACCATTTAATCAACGACCATTAATCCGTAAGTTCACCAATACAACGATAAAAGTATGAATAAGTACGTATCTCACAAGTCAAGTATATCAAGGCATTCATGTCTATCTCAAACGTAATCCCAAAGTCCATCATTTACTCTAAACAACGCGTACATACACTTCGGAGGATTTTACTTTCATCAAGTTCTAGATGCTTATGTATAGGGTCATCCGCAGCCTTCCCACCACACCTAAAACCCTTTGAAAGTAAAGTCGACCTCCATGTATGTACTTCTATCCTAAAGAGTTACAATATCACAAACACATTCGTAAACCATCACACGATCAATCAAAACTGTCTACCAAACGACAATCAATCAGAAATTAACTAGACAGGAAATCAAGTCAACCAAACAAACAAACAACACGTATATGTACACTTTTCAGCCCGAATCTCTATTGAGTAGGGAGCTACGAAACTCACCTTGATATGAGCAAATATAACCTCCAACGATAGCTGAGAGCAACACCAAAGCTCAACAATGATCACAACCTACTTCATAACATTGAATCATTACAAAATGTCCATAATATACACCTTACTAGTTAATCTATATCATAACTCAAGTTCATCTTTTGTCACTAAATTTGGATGGAAAATCAAAGTGTTTAAATGTGTGTTTTAACAAGTTTGATACTCTTTTTATGATGATATAAGACTAGTAAATAAGTTTTGGATCATTAGAAGTCGACCGCTAACCAAACGGAAAAGTTACAAAAATTCCAGGAGGAGGACGGCCTTTGCTGATGAGGACGGCCTTTGTTAAAGGCCGTGCTCCTAACAACAGTCGTGCTCTGAAAAAGGACGGCCTCTGCAAAAGGCCGTGCTTTGGCACAAAGGCCGTGCACTTGGCACAAAGGTCGTACTCTTGTTGTTCGTGAAAAACGGGTTTTAACACTCAAATTTACTAGGCTAAGCTCAAAATCAATGTCCCAATCCTTAACATAACCTTCTATGAGTATAAACAAGCCTAGAAAACAACCTTAAACCAAAACCCACATCCAAAATCATAAGTTACCATTAATGAACTTTGAAGAACTCATTTTGCTCAAGAACACTAAATTTTATCAAAGCTTTGTAGTTAACTAGTTATCTAAGGTATGTAATGATATAAAACCAGTGTTTAGAGATTGAAATTACTTACCAAAAGTGTCTTGATGCACAAATTCGAATTTGGAGCAAAATGGGTAGAAATCTTGCACTTAGAATCTAAGTCTTGATATGATGAAGATGATGATGATCTTGTATTGAATTAGTTTCCCAACACTAATTGATGCAGGTGCAAAATGAGAGAGAAGAGAAGAGATGAGTCTTGGATTTACTAGATGAATGAGAGAAATGAGAGATATGAGGGAGGGAAGGGAGGTTGTTGAAATGAATGGACCAGGAGGGTGAAGGGTGGCCTTTGGGTCGTGGGTATTGCCCATGGGTCGACCTGTTTCCCCTCTCAAGCTAATTCGCATATCGTTTTACATTTATTCACCGATTAAGTCATACAATCGACCCTATCAACATACCATATAATCATTTAACCACAATTGAACCCAAATATTTCATTAAATAAGATTGTTAGTCAAATTACATGTAAAGTCAACGGGTCAAATCTCACGGATGTTACAAACTGGCACATCAATCTCTGCGATGTCCATCCAACTTTCATCACCATAGATTATTTCACCTTCTTCCCTCACAGTTTTGGTTGTCTTAGAAGACCCTACCATATCAGCTGCAATCTCAGTCAAGGACTCTATTGCCTTGGTCAGATCTTCTCGGTTAGTATTACCCTTATCCTTGCTGCATCTGGGTCTTGATTTGAATCATCATCTTTCTTCTTTGAAAGCTCATCACCCTTACAGCCTAGATCTGGTAATAGCTCCTTCTCAACCAGAAACTTCTCAACCAACTCATTCATCTCTGATTGCATCACACAGTCTAGCATGACATCAGCAATCTTAGTCATTTGTTCAGCTACTCTAACCACACCTTTATTAGTTCTAGCAGCCGAACCTTCAGCCTTTGTAGCTTCTCTACGAACCATGTCGAAGTTTGACATGAGAGTGTTAATAAAGTCTTGGTGACTCTTCCTCTCATCATTAAGAGCTTTCTTTAACATCTCAACTTCCTTTTGCTTTTTATGCAACTCTTTCTCATGGTTATTCTTTTGTCTCTCCAACTCATCAAACAAACCATTAACTCTAGCCTCTTACACCGTCATCTTTCCTTTTACGTCAGCCATTCCAAAAACTGGTGGTTAAATAGGAACTTGATGTGTAGTCGCTTCAGCTGTTGGTTCAGGATTAGGCACTGAATCCTTCATTCTATGAGTTGTAGATGGCCTTTCAAGATTAACAGTCGTCTTTTGAGATCTTCTTGGTATCACTGACTCAGCAGGTGATTCAACTGATCTCCTAGACCTCTGTTCAGGAGCTCTGCTTGACACTTCTGGAGTTTGATCGTCATAACTACTCCACTAGCAGCAGTTTTCTCCTTTATCTTCAGCTTTATAACAGTCTTCTTCTTTGGAGCAGGTACCTCTTCAACATCTGGCACCTTAGTTTCCCTGGAAGCCTCTGTTCTTTTCCTTTTCAGACCTGAATCAAATGAAATTTTCTTTGAAGCATTTTCAGGAGCACTAGCAGCATGACCAACAGTGTCTTCATGTGCTTCTGCATCTTTTTCAAGAACCACATCATCTTTATCAACCATCACCCTTTATGTGCTCTGAACCTGTGGTTGCTCAATATCGCGCATTGGCTCATCTGGCATCACCATCTGTAGAGGAAATGGATTAGCAACTAGCTCATGTGGAACAATCTCAGTTATGAATCTGGCAAACTCTTCAGCAGTAGGTGGATTGAAATTAATATCCACAAGAGCTCCAAACAAAGGAACATCTTGAGCACCTGGATCACCGTCAAAGCGACTCTTGAGCTCTTCATATGCCCTTTTTACTATGGATGTCACTTTCAGAACTGTCTTGGTAGCAGGCAGATTTGGAATATGATGATTGATAATCATCATAACGAATCTAGGATATATCATAAACCTATGCCTTTGTCTGGCAGTCGTTTGCTTCCTTAATTCGTTGAAGAAATACTTAGAAAAGTTATGCGGTTTATTGTATACTAGACCAACCATCTGAGCTTAAGATTCTTGATTAAGTGTATCCCATCCGGTTCTTCTATTACACAAACTAACCAACAATACATGCGCTAAGTATCTCCACCTTCCAAAGAATCCGCGCTTCTTCAATGTACCCACATTCAAGTCATCAGCATATCCCATCCTTGTAAATCCTCCAACGATAACCTCTCTACTGAAAGTAGTAGGTCCATTCTCTCCTCTTTCTTGATCTAATGTACCTAACTTCAAGATATCAATAAGATCACGAGCTGAGAATCTGATAGTCTTGCCAGCAACCACTGTCTCAATAAACTCCTGAGTAGCAGTTTTCTTATGCCTTGCATTGTCCCAAAACTCTACTAGGTATGACTCATATAGAACTGGTGAATGAGTAAGAATATAGTGAATTCTTGACCGCTTCAAAAATCTGAAAATCTCATGATAGTACGTAGTTCCATCTTGATTCTCGTCTAAATTGATCACAAAGTTATGACCTGATGTAAATTCTCTTGCCATTTCTGTAATCAATAACAAATAATTAATTACTCAAATAGACATCAAAATTCATATGCATAACATATACAACTAAGATTATCTCGGTAATCTAGTCAAAAACATAAATTATCCCGGTAATTTAGAGTTGTTATAAATATTAACTCATTTTCAAATATTTATTACGATAAACTTTTGAAAATCTGTTAAATTAACTTGAATTATCCCTGTAATTAAGTTAAAACGAAAATTAACCCATTTTCAAATATTTATAAAAATAAACTTTTGAAAATCTGTTAAGTCAAAATACGAGGTCGTATCTCTGTACGAGGTCGTATTTCAAGGTCAAAATACGGTCAACCAAACTCTAAAATACGAGGTCGTATTTTCCAATTTGGCATCGTATTTGGTCCGGTCGTAAATCGGCATCGTATTTTGAAAGTCAACCTAAGTCAAAATCAATTGACATTTACGAGGTCGCAAATCTAGGCTAGCAAACCCCCAAATGCGAGTTTGTCGCACTGTTCATCTTCCCCAACGCGATTTCGCGATTTACCCAACCAAAATTCATAAAAATCGTTTCTCTACACTCGTATTCAAACGATAAACATACCCCAACCCTTAGTTTTACCCAAAAAACATCAAAATCGAAGAACTTAAGAAAACCTAATTCGAAAACTTCGAATCCTATTTTCTTGATGTTCTTGTTGCATGGTTAACTATTGGACGATTAGATTATATACCTAGATTCAGTTTTTCGAGATGAACACAAAAATATCGATCAAAAACTCTGGATCTAATCGGATATATCAAATCTAAAACGGGGTAGCAAAGTAGTTTTATCGGGGTCGTAATGCTCTAATTATTTGATTCTAATTGTGAGGTCGTATTAGGGTTAAATTGGGTTATATACCCACTCGACCCGAATGGGCTTGGATCGACCCGGCCCATCCAATTACGAGGTCGTAAATACCTCCTGCACACTTTAAAATCAAATTTTCGTCAAAGTTTCTGAATAATTGATCAACGTTTATTACGAACTTCTTGGAAATATGAAAAATTAAAATGACTAAACCTGTAGACATCCAATTTTCATCTTTTCCTCGATCTTCGTCTTAAACCTGAAAAATTTATAAACTTACACAAATTCTTTAACTTTTCCATGATCAATCTTTCCAAAACTTTCTCGAAACTAGCTCTCCCGATCTGTACCACTTGCAAGATTTCACTTAAAACCAGTTATGAAATTGATTCTTCATTCTTATACCTCCCCCTCAATTTTATGACTACGAAGTAAAACTATGATAAATTATTATAACCACCATCATTCTTATGTACTCCCCCTCAAATTATGACTGGGATACATAACTATGATCAAAAATATTCAGAAATTCTTCTTGACATAATGGTTCATAAGAATTTCTAGCACTTTATTGATTAATTACTTCATATTCTTATGAAAACTATATTGACTAGGTTTTCCTCCACAATTTATGAAATGTTTTCATAACTATATGATCTAAATAATCAATGTAATAAACCTTTCACATACATATATATGTTTCTATTTAACTTTAGATATAGAAACATAACACTTATGTCTAAGGTACAATAACCTTTCACATTCATATAACCGTTTCTATTTCTAAGATTGCAAAATCTTTCAAATCTAAACGATATATCTATGTCTAAGGCATAATAAACATATTAACTATGTATCCTTTCACATTTAAATATCATATTTCTATGTCTAAGGCATAATATAGTCAATAACCTTTAATATTCACCTAATGTCTATGTCTAAAGTTTTCCATAACCTGGTACATTCACATTAAGTCTATATCTAAGGATTTATATAACCTTCTACATTCACATAATGTCTATGTCTAAGGTTTTACATTACAAAGTTGATAATCTTTCATATTCAAATGAAAATTTGTTAGGACCAGTTTACTGGTAAACTGGCCAGTCTCCAGTTGCACCTGGAGACCCAGTGAAACTGGAGACCCAGAAGATTTGTCCAGAAATATATTAAAGTCCAGTTGCACCGTACAGTCAACGCAACTGAAGACTTCCTCCAGTTGAGAACTGACCAGTTGAAGAATCCTTCCAGTTGAAGTCGAAGACAACAAGTGGAAGATAGAGAGTGACAATGGCAGCGAAGCCCAGTTGACATTCTAGTCAGTTACAAACTGAAGACCGTCAGTGGAAAGCTCTTACAAAGCTTTACACTGATTACGAGGAATTGACTTTTATGCTTTATGTGCTTTTACCCGGATAATAAGATTCATCTTGTTATTTAAGTAATAAAAGGTACATAAAGCTGGTTGAATAAAGTTGCTTTATGTTGCAACTTTACACTGCATTTTAAGGAATTAAATGTTATTCCTTAAATGCTCTCAACCACTTTTGTACGGCCAAAGTTAACATCCCAATGTTAACTTTGCCTATAAATACAAGTCATTGCATAACAAGAATAACAAGTGAAATCACATAGTGAAAACACTTCACACTTTGCATACCTGCAATATTCTTGGTGAACTTGTGCAATATTCTCTCAATCGTAAAAAGGAACATTTCACAACTTTAAGTGTTTTGATTGTTTAGAGAAATTCCGAGTGTAGATCAATTGTAGTTCATAGGTTGTTAGGATATTTACATTCTTGTATTATCTTGGTTCCGCAACAACCTTGTAATTTATTTAACATTAATAAATAAATTACACTTGAAAATTACATATTGTCTCACCAATTTATTTTACAAGTTATTTGTATTATTGCATTGTTCTTTACTTATTGTCACTTAAATAAATAATCTATCTAGAACTTGGTATATACTCTCTGTAACTGGTCGTCTCCAGTTTAGGGCTTATATTGCAAAGTAACTCCACCATCGACATTGAGGTGTCTTCAGGTAGTGCCATCTATTGAGTTGGGACTTACAAGTGGTATCAGAGCAGAAGGCTAATAAACTTGCCTATATCTGCTAAGATGAACACTACTGAAGGTGGAGATGGTTCTGGTCAAGGTGAAAACCCGTTGAATACTAATGCACAACCGTTTCAAAATGTTAATACTAACCCTCCTCCTCCTACTGCCCCAAACCACGTCCATGTACATTATTCTAACACTCCTGTTCCAAAATTTGATGGAAACAGTGAGACCTTTGGTACATGGAAGGCCATAATGCTTTTGCATTTCGGTGGGATAGAGAGGTATATGTTGAAAATCCTTAAGGATGGACCATATATACCCATGTCTCTTGGGTAAGTCCTCTTCTAGATCCAACTGGAAGAAGAGGCTCTAGAGAAAAGCTCGAAGACCATTGGTCTGATGAGGATCGTAGACTTGTAGATCTGGACACCAGACTCAAGAACATGATCCTTGGAGATGTTCCTGAAGATCTAATTCCAACACTTGTGTTGTTCCCCAGTGCAAAGTCAATGTGGGATGAATTAGTTATTCAGTTTGAAGGAGGTGATGACACTATTGTCACCAGGAAAGTTGCCTTGAACAAGAAGTATGAATCCTTCTTTGCCTTGCCCAATGAAAGTCTAACTGGTACATACACCAGATTTTCTAGCCTCATTAATCAGCTGAGAGGCTTGGGTGTAGAGAAGGATAAGGATATTCTTCTTGAGAAGTTTTGTGATATTCTTCCTTCCAAATGGGAAAACATGGTTCTTGTCTTAAGACAAGGTAAAACCTTGCACAGCCATACTCTTGCATCGCTCTATGGAGCCTTCAGATTCACTGAAGATAATAATGCTGCAAGACTGGTGGCTGAGCAGGATGCCATGAACCATGCCTAGAGTTCCAAGGTTGCTAGTGTACCTGAGCGACCTTGTGCTGCTTTAATGTCTGCAGAGAGTGTCCAGGCACACTCAATGAAGGAGATGTTAAACAGTTTCTTGAACTCTGGCCTGACCACTGAAATCAGTGATGGTTGTGATGAAACTGACGATGATGATCTGGTAGCCATGATTGCTAAAACCTTTAATAGGTTTAAGCATAAATCTAAAAGATTTAATGGCCCAAACAATGCTTCCAGCTCCAGCTCTCTGGATAAAACCAATCTTACTTGCTATAAATGCGGTAAGAAAGGTTACTTTATGAAGGAATGCAGATCTAGTCAGATGAACAACCAAACTGGCCCCCCTGTCCCTAATTTCAATCGGCCTGATGATAGCTACAAAGCTAAATATAAAAAGCTTAAGGCCCAGATTGCCCTCCTGTCCATGGAAAAAGAAAAGGATCAGTGCTTAATGCCACAAACTGAGGGAAAATGGGAGTACTCTGATGACTCATCAGCTGATGAAGAAGAGGAAAGGGACATGTGTTTCATGGCCTTGGAAGATCAATAGCAGCATGTGGCAAAAGAAGATGTCATCACTGGAAGATGGGTGGACATCATCTTGAAAAAGGTATGTGATTATGACAACCAAGTTGACCCAGAACTGAAACTGGACCTGGCTGAATCATTAAGTGGTGATTTAGCCTTTGTGGAAACTGTTAGAGCAGATAGTGAAAGATATCTTGACACTATCTTAATTGAACTGAACAATGTTAAACCACAACTGAATGATTTACAAAGTGTCCAGTTGGCTCTCAAGGAGTCATTTTTAAAAATTGAGGCTTTGGAACTTGATAATCAAAAATTATTTTCTGATCTTGAAAAAGAACAAAAGATTATCAAGTCATGGGTAAAAGCATCTGGTAAGAACTATGATGCATTTTCTAGAACTATCGATGCCCAGAAGAATGCATGGAAATCTGGAGATCTGAAGATGGCAGCTCTCATACCAGATCTTCATGCATTGCCTCCAGCTCTCAGGGTTGAAACTTCTTATGATCAACCTAAAGCTGTTGAAACTGAACCCATTGAGACCACCCCCATTGAGGTTAAACTTGGAGCCAAACAGGCTAAAGCTCCAGTCAAAAAGGCCACTGGTAACAAGCCTTTACCTCATAAGTCTAAGGAGCCCAAGACCCGACAGACTAAAACTCCAGCTGAACCAAGGTCCAAGGTTCAGTTGCCTGATGAAAACAATATTTTGCTTAAACTGGAAAGTCAACTCCAACTTTTGTCTCGACAGGTTCAGAGTTGTACTGCCCGGATTGAAAATCTGGAAGGAGGTTCATCACCTCCAGTTTTTAAACAAAATATTAAACCCCCCCTTTCAAAACCTAAACAAAAGAATGTTCCATCTGGAACTAAATCTGGTAAAAATAAGGGGAGCAAGTATCAAGTACCAATCATTTTTACTCCTGCACCTGGAGCTGGTGAAAATGCTCCAGATGCAGCCTCCAGTTCAAAACCACAACAATCAACTGTGACTTCTGTAGAGAAGTCCAGTGAACCCATCAAGAAAAGATGGGTTCACAAAAATAACTGATGATTTTTGTGGGTGTGCAGGGCGATCAAAAGAAGAATATCTGGTATCTGGATAGTGCTGCTGGCCGGACTATGACCGGATGTAAGCCCCTGCTTGAAGAGTTCACTGTCCAAGATGGACCGACAGTGACGTTTGGTAATGATCAATCTGGAAAGACTGAAGGATATGGTGTGCTCAATAATGGATAAGTCGAATTCAAAAGAGTTGCATTTGTGAATGGTTTGAAATACAACCTGATCAGTGTCAGCCAACTTTGTGATGATGGCTACAGAGTTTTGTTCGATATTGCTCAAGGCACCATATTTAACAAGGATTGGAAAGTGGTGATGGTTGCACCAAGAAAAGGTAATGTGTACATCATGGATATGAAACAGCTCCAAAAGAGCAGTGCTTCTATACCAAGGCTGATGAGGACACCAACTGGCTGTGGCATAAAAAATTATCCCATCTTAATTTCAAAAATATTAACAAGTTGTCTCGCAAACAACTGGTTGATGGGATACCTCAGATTTCTTTTAATAAAGAAAAACCATGTCCAGGGTGTGAGATGGGCAAGCAGAAAAGAGCCATTTTCAAAACTAGGCAAAATTTTAGCATCACTGAACCTCTTCACATGCTACATATGGATCTCTTTGGTCCAGTGAATGTTCAAACTTGAGCTGGAAAGAAGTACACTCTAGTTGTGGTTGATGAATTCACCAGATACTGCTGGGTGGTATTCCTCAGATCCAAAAGTGATGCACCTGCTGAAATCATCTCTCTCATCAAGAGAATTGAACTCAAGTATACTCAAAAAGTCTGTCAGTTGCGAAGTGATAATGGTACTGAATTTCAAAATAAGGTACTTGAAACATTTTGCAATGACACTGGCATCTCTCAAAACTTCTCATCAGCACACTCTCCAGAGCAGAATGGAGTTGTGGAAGAAAGAATCGCACACTGATAGAAGCAGCCAGAAGTATGCTATCTGAATCAGGTCTTCCCACCAGTTTTTGGGCTGAAGCAGTTGCAACTGCTTGTCACACCCAAAACCAGTCAGTCTACATCAAGAGACATAAGAAGACTGCCTATGAAGTACTCAGGAATCGTAAACCAAATATTGGATACTTTCATGTATTTGGTTGTCCAGTTTATATTTTAAACGACTCCAGTCAGCTTGGAAAGTTTGATGCAAAAGCTGATGAAGGGTATTTTTAGGTTATTCAGATATTCGAAAGGCCTTTAGAGTTTATAATTATAGACTCCAAAAGGTTCATGAGACAATTCATGTCACATTCGATGAGTCAACTGAAGCAATCAACAAGAGACCAAGCCTTGATATTTCTCCAGTCATTCCAATAAATTTTGGCAAAACTGACCAAGTTCATCAGTCAGTTGTTTCACCAAAAGATGTTTCCAGTTACAACAAATTGGAACCAGTTAAGAAGAAGAACAGCACCAGTGACACATCATTCTATCCCTCCATCAATTTCAACTTACCACAAGAATTGGTGATTGGATATGATGTACGTGCCACTCCAATATCAGCACCAGTTCAAACTCCAACTTCTCCAGTTCTTCAAGAAATGCCTTTGAATGAAGAATTTCATGATGCAAATCGTGACCTCATTGACTCTGATGAGGATGTAGAAGTAGTTTGGACCGATCCTCCTCCAAAAGCTACTGCAACTGAAGAAGATCGCCAGGTGACTTGCACTAATATTGTAGTTCACCAGCCTAGTCAATACACTAGATGGACTCGAGCACATCCAATTGAACAAATTGTGGGAGATCCAAATAGTGGGGTTCAGACTAGAAGAGCCACCAGTGAGCAATGCTTAAACGTCACCTTCTATCACTAATTGAACCAAAGAAGATTGACGAGGCTATGGCAGACCCAAGCTGGGTGGAAGCTATGCAAGAAGAGCTCGTCCAGTTTGAAAGGAACAATGTTTGGGAGCTTGTTCCTTGTCCACCAGGGTTAAAGAAAGAACCTATTGGTACAAGATGGGTCTACCGAAACAAGATGGATGAAGATGACCATGTTGTAAGAAACAAGGCCAGATTAGTTGCCCAGGGTTATTGTCAAGCAGAAGGCGTTAACTTTGATGAAACTTTTGCTCCAGTTGCAAGACTTGAAGCCATCAGAATATTTTTGGCTTATGCAGCCCATCTGCAGTTCAAGGTCTTCCAGATGGATGTCAAAAGTGCGTTCCTAAATGGAACATTGGAAGAAGAAGTTTATGTTAAGGAGACTCCAGGTTTCATCGATGAGAAGCATCCTCATTGGGTCTATAGACTAAACAAAGCTTTGTATGGTCTAAGACAAGCCCCAAGAGCCTGGTATGATACTTTAACTAAACATCTTCTTAAAAATGGCTTTCAAAGAGGCGAAATAGATAATACCTTATTTATCTTGAAAGAAAGAGGTAATATCTTATTGGTACAAATTTATGTTGATGACATTATATTTGGTTCAACTGATGATACAATGTGTAAAAGTTTTCTAAAATCATGTCATCTGAGTATGAGATGAGTTTAATGGGTGAATTAACATTTTTCTTAGGTCTTCAGATTAAGCAAACTGAAAATGGAATTTTCATAAACCAAGGAAAATATGTCAGAGATTTGTTAAGAAAATACAAATATGATTCAATCCCATCGAAAAACACACCTATTGCAGCACCATTAAATTTGGACTCTGACCCAACTGGCAAACCAGTGAACATAACTGACTATCGTGGTATGGTTGGTTCACTGATGTATTTAACTGCCAGTCGACCAGATATAATGTTTACAACATGTCTATGTGCCAGGTTTCAGGCTAACCCTAAAGAATCACATTTGCACGCTATTAAGCGTATCTTTAGATACCTGAAAGGGTGTCCTAATCTTGGTCTTTGGTACCCCAAAGGCTCAGGATTAGATCTAATGGGTTATTCAAATTCAGATCATGCAGGTTGTAAGATAGATAGAAAATCAACAACTGGTGGTTGTCATTTCCTTGGAGGAAAACTGGTAAGTTGGACCAGCAAGAAGCAGACTTCAGTCTCTATGTCCACTGCTGAGGCAGAGTACATTTCTACGGCCAGTTGTTGTGCCCAGATTCTCTGGATCAAGAACCAGTTACTAGATTATGGTCAAAAGTATACAAGGACCCCAATCTTTTGTGACAACACTAGTGCAATTGCTATATCTCACAACCCAGTGATGCACTCCAAAACAAAGTATATTGACATCAGGTATCATTTTATTCGTGATCATGTTATGAAAGGAGACATTGAAATTCATTTCATCCCCACTGACAAACAGTTAGCCGATGTTTTTACAAAACCTCTCGATGAGAAAACCTTTAAACATCTCATCAGCGAACTGGGAATGTTAAATCCTTAAAACTGGAGATTTCTTTGTTATTGAACGCGTCAGTGACACTGATGAAGTTCTCCAGTTGAGGAGGTCCAGATAATCTTTGCTCGCCAGGCTATCGAACACCTTTGTGATACTATCCTGGCACTAATCGATTTCTGGATCATCATTTTAGGGGGAAAGACTCAAAATATTTTTCTGACTAAAATTCGTTTTTGTTTGAAAATGGCAACTGGAGAACTCTCCAGTTGGAAACTGGCGCTGGACTAATCCTCCAGTGACCAGATTCAGTCTTGTCTTATTTTTATAACGTTAGAAATACTTGGTCAATATTTGTGACACGTGATGGTACTCGAGTGTTTTAAACCACTTGGTATCGTCATCTGACGTGTTTAAAGTCATTTTGGTAAATGAACACTGTTTGTATTGGGAGAATAAAAAGTGAGTGGGCGCGTGGGTAAGATAAGCCGTCGTAGCATTTAATGCTGACATGGTAGCATTTAATGTTGACATGGCAAATTATGATTTTATTTCAAAATTCAAACTTATTTTGTTAAAATATCTACAAAATTGATTTTGTTAATAAAATATAATTTTTGATATTTCATTGGGATCTTGAATTCCTTATAAATACCCTTATTTACTCCGATCACATTTACTTCCTTTTACATTCTTTCATTTACTTCCCAATCATCTTGCTTCATTTCTCTCTCTGCTTCATAAATCAAGAACCCTAATTCCTAAATTTCAATTTCATTTTCCAATGGCTCCTAAATCATCTCGTTCAAGGGATGTAAATCTCTTAAATGTTCCATATGCTCCTTCACCAGATGTCAAACCGGCATCTGGTGCTCCTAGTAATGCTTCGGTCATCAAACTCAATCCAAATAATCCGATGGCAAGCTTACAAGGATCTCAAGGGTCCAATACCCTTATTGGTAGAATCCAATTTTTTTGAAGGATTCTCCAATAGGACCCTCATTCTCTCTAAACTCACACAAGATGTTTCACGACTACTTGTGTGAGTTTTGGTACACTGCCACTCTTTCTTCAGATTGTTCCTCCATCACTTTTTCATTAAAAGGTGGAACAATCCAGTGTACCTTGTCCGCTGATGTGTTGAGGGATGCCTTACACCTCAACTACTGGAGAGAGGGTGAATCTCCAGTTGTCTTACCCCCAAACATAAATTTTCGTCAAGTCCTCCTTGAAATGGGACATAAGGAGTGCTTGGATAAAGGGGTGTTGAAGACGAAAGGTGCGATGACCATGAAGGGTCTTACACCTTCATGGAGGTACTTTTTCATCCACCTGGTGGAGAGTATGGGTGGGAGTTCTTGTGGTCTTGACCAGATTAACTCCTCACAAGCAGAGATGGCATACTGCTTGTGGAATGGATTGAGAGTAGACTTTGCCGATATCTTGTTCAGAAGCCTAGTACAAAAACTGAAGGGCACCAGGGGAGTTTGTATCCCCTTCTCAAGGTTTCTCTCTCTCTGTTTTCAACAAATTCTGGGCAGTGAAGCATATACAAGCACAGATTCACCTTACACTGCGCCAGATTTGTTGAGGAATTTAGACTCTCTAGTATCTGAAGCTGGAGAGGTCGAGATTCCAGATCGAATGCAACTGGCATTCGCTAAAACTGATGCACCAATTGAAGGTGAGTCAGAAAGACAACTGGGCGGGCCTCAAAATAATGAGGGACCCTCCAGTTCGTCTAATGTTATGGTTGAGGATAGAGCAACCATAACTGAGGCAACTCCAATAACATCTATCCCTGGTGAAGATACCTCGGTATCTGATCCTCCAACAGATGCACCCATCCAGGAAACTGGGGAAGGTCATCTGGAGACTGGCCTTTCTGGTCAGCCCTCAGTTACATTCATGGATCTGGACATGAATGTTAATGACGAGGAAATCCTTATAGAATCTTCGGATTCTGAAGGTGATTTTTGATTCTGCTGTACCAGATCAAAACCCTTCATCTCCAGTCTCGCTTCCAGATGCATCAATTTCACTTTCACCACTCCAAGAAAATGAGCCTACTGATATACCATTCCCCACTTATAACTATATGTCTGGAAACAGACGTATGACACCATCACCAACTGGGAAATTCTCACTCCTTCGAGAAATGCCCCCACCACCGCCGCCGTTGTTCACACCTGAGCATTCTCAGCATGAACAACACATTGAACTTCCAGTCCTTTCTTCTACCACCACTCCTACTATTTCTTCAACTGCTGGTATGACAACTGGGGAGACTTCTCTAAGGTTGCCTCCTCCAGTTGCTCCAGTAGTAACTGCTGCTGGTCCAGTGACACCTTCTCCTTCATCACTGGACAGTCAAGTTGTCTCTATTCAAGCCGATATCCAAAACCTTCTAACCAGGGTGGAGGATATTCAAAAGACAATTGACAAAAACACCAAGTCTTTCTCCAGATACCACAAGGATCACTTGACCAACATTAAAGTGGTTGATCTGGGGATTAACAAGTTTTCATCAAATGAAGACTTGGTGTTCAACAAGCTAAATGAGTTGGTCACTGGCTACAACAATCTGGCAACATCTTTGAAAGAAGCCTTTGACCTCACTCAGTCCAAGGTCACAACCTCAATCTCCAACTTGCTGAGCAACATTGTCAGAACTTCAGAAGTTGATTTAAGGGAGATTGAAAAACAGGTAAAGGAATTGGTTGACAAGCCTGGGTTGAATGTGGCTGAACTTGGAGAGCAGTTAATGACTTCAGTTGGTCAGAAGATAGAGGATACGCTGGGTGCTAGAGAACTACAATTAATTGAAAAGGTGATGTCTGAGATCACCAAGCTGGCCACTCCTCAGGTTGATCTGGCCCCACTCACTAGTGAGATCAACCAGTTGAGAGGCAACATTGACAATTTAAACACCCAGGTATCACTTCATGCTCAGTCTTTGGATAAACTGACAACTGAAGTGGAAAGTCTGAAGAAGAAGGATGAAGAGGTAAAAGACAAGGTGGTTTCTGGTCTGGATGAAGATTCCAAGATTTTAAATGAATTGAAAACTGGTCAAGAACAGGTTACAGCAAATGTTTTGACCCAGTCAAAGGAGACCAACCATTTGTGGAGGTCTTTCAGGATGATGTGTGGAATTTTCAAGGAGTGCAAGGACATGCAAACATGGCAGCCTCTTGACCGGTTGCCATCTCACCCTTCTGAATGGGAAGCTATTAGGGCAGGTCTAGATGCTGCCAAGGGGGAAAGAAGTGCAGTCCTTACACCAGTTGCACCTGGAAGAACCTCATCTGAAAATCAATCTGGTGGTGAATTGATTGTGGCTGCCAGTACTGAAGCTGGTGAGCAAAGAACTAGTGATATAAGTGATAGGGGGAATGTTGTTGATAAGGGCAAAGGATTGGCATCTGATGTATCTGCCCAGCCGGCCACTGATGTACCAATGTTAGAAACTGGCAATGCTGATGTACTTCCTCCAGTTTCAGATAGTGATAGCAGAAGATTGGCTAGACTTGGCAATGATATTAAAGAAAGAAAGAAAATGAAACAAAGAAACCAAGCTGAAGCCAGAGCACATCTTGCACAGATCAAACTGCTTGATATGAGTGATGCTCATCTTTTGGGAATCACTAAGGAGGAGTATGCCAGGATTAAGAATGATCCCAGGATAGTTGACCAGTTGAAAGAAATGCTTGATGTTGAACTGGACAGACACTATCCTGATGATGAAGCTGAATTTGATGCCAAAAGTTTGAACATATCAGTGGAGAAGGCGAAGGAGAACAGGGCCAGTGGGATTCTAAAAAGAATTGAACATGTAAAGAAGGTTGTGAAAAGGGTTTTGAATCCACCAAGAAGGATTTCTCAACCAAGAAGACCACTGACCAGAGATGCTGACTGATGTGACCAATTTATATAGATCGCCCACATCATTATTGGCCTTTTTCGTATGTGTTTTGAGTCGATTTTGTATGCATTTGGCGCGTTTATGGTGTTTGTTAGTGCTTTCAGGTTTTTAGCAGGTTGCGCGTCCATGTGGTACATTTTCTGACGATGTTTGGCCAAGAAGTGACCCGAGTGTTCGAGTGATGCTGATAAAGAAGAAACAAGATTTCAGCAAGAAGTTACTGCGCCGCAGTGGGAGGATTATTGCCCCACTGCGCCGTAGTCAATGGGTGCCAAAGCCACAACTTTCCAGTGGATTCACACTGCGCCGCAGTGGGAGTGTACCAGCTCCACTGCGCCGCAGTCACTGGTCGAGAAGAAGTCAATACTTTCCAGTGGATTCACACTGCGCCGCAGTGGGAGGACTCATTCCCCACTGCGCCGCAGTCACCCTAGTTCAAGATTCCAGGGGTTTTCCACTGCGCCGCAGTGGGATCGCACATTGCCCACTGCGGCGCAGTGAGTGCACGGGGAGATCAGGGCTACAGCCCCTTTGCATCAGATTGGGGGAGATATAAAAAGAAAAAAAACCTAATTTCCCAAAAACCAAGTTTTTCTTTCTAGGAGCTGTTCTACCAAGGGTCTTTGACGGATCATCGCAGATTTCATCATTTGATTCATTGAAGATTCAAGAACATCCATCTAGATCGTATCTAATTTTCTGTCTTGCAATTAATATTCAACAATCATTGGTACAATATGTTTTCTTTCAATTTCTTTATTGCAATTCAATTTAGTATGATTGGCTAGATTTCTAATCATCCACTTTGATGAAACTTGACGAATGATATGATTGCAATATTTTAATTCAAGAGTTGATTCAATTATCGTTGTGTCGTGATCTTTATCAATTAATTCCTTGCGATTTATTCTTTTTGTAACATCCCAAACTTTTCTTTAAGATTTGACTAACGCTGTTAAGTCAACCTCATGTGTGTCGTTAAGTCTAGTGTGAATATATGCATATACGTAGTTAATGTGTGTTATGTGTGAGGTTTGAAAACCTAAATGTTAATGTAGTATAAATGTGTGAAATATGAAGAAATTATGTCTATGTAGTGACATTTAATGAAGGGTTAATGTTGTATATGGGCAATAAAGAAGTTTGTGACCAATAATGAAGGATTAGGAAGCCTAGGGACTAGTTTTGACATGTGTGGAAAGTCAAAAACGGGATTAGTAGCTTAGAGGCTGTCATTAGGAGGTTATTTGTAGATCTCACTTCTTCTAAACAAGCCCTAACTGATCCTAAGTCATTCCATAGTCTTCTCTCATCAAATCTCAAGCCGAAAAGTCGTTTTGTGTGTGAATTGGTGGTCATTGTCAAGAGTATTTGCATTCTATTTGTCATTTGCAGGTAATAATCAATTCATTGATCGTATTTTCAGATCATGAGTCGTGTGTGTTGAATCAAATCTGATTGAAAAGGGGTTTGTAAAGGAATTAGGGTTTCATTGTGTTCTTGGTTAATTTATGTGTTTTAATCAAGTATTTGGCCTAAAACGATTGTAAACGATGTTTTAACGATTTAGATTGATAAGAGATGTTTTGATGATCAAAGATTAATGTTTTTGTGTCAATTCGATCGGTACTTAAAGAGTTTTGGGGTCATTTTCTGGAAAAAGGTCGAAAAACACGTTTCTGCACTTCGAACGAAGATAACCTTCGTAAGGCTTCTATTTTCGTACGCAGTCACTATCTTCGTAAGAACAAACTATCTTCGTAAGAACAAACTATCTTCGTAAGAACAAACTATCTTCGTAAGAACAAACTATCTTCGTAAGAACAAACTATCTTCGTAAGAACTGTAGCTAAGTTCGTAAGAAGGATTTTCCAGACTAAGTTCGTGAGGTTTGTTAAGTTCGTTTGAGTCCCAAATGACTTATATTTCATATGTTAATGTACGATAGGTGTCGGGGATTACTGATAAGCACTATTAGCTATTTGTTTGCGCGCGTACACTACTACCAGGTAAGATACACTACTTTGACACGCTGGGGGATCAACTAAAAGCTGGTTTCAAATCGTAAACACTTCCATTCGGTATCTTTATATTGCATGTGGGCATATGGGTTACTTGGGAGGTATTATGGGTTATGCAGTTGACCATGAGACCTGAGATGCAGTCCCTATTGTAGTGTAATGTAGTATTGCTTAATGTAGTATGTAGCTATGCAGTTGATGTAGTTTAATGAAGTATCTTGATATGCATGATATATAGAAATGAAGTTGATGTGTGATATGCATGCTTGACTTGTACGCCTAGTTCACTAGACTTGCTAGGTTACTATGTCACTTGCACGTTTAAGGATCCAAACGTAATGAAGTTAAAGTGTGTGAATGTCTAGGAATGTGTGTTACCTAGACTATATGTGTGTGAATGTTTGGGAATGCAGGGACCCAATCTATATGTGTGAAATTGAGCTCATAAAACTAATGCAGGGAAAGTGTTAAGCTTAACCCGTACTTGTCTCAGCCGGATGAGTGCGTTGATGCAGTTGTTGCTTGGGTGGCTCCTCGCAACATGGTCTTTATAACGCAGGGCGAGTAATACGAGAGGTTTGACCAACCTCCACATACGGATTACTCTTGGATTGGCTTGCCACTCCTTAACGACGTAAGATGAGTAGTCTTTTGACTGATCATCCAGTCGGGTGTGATGCAGGGCACACTTATATGCAGTTAACAAAGATACGTGTGACAATGTGTGAACTAATGCAGGATAGGCACATTTAGGATGATTATCCTAATTAATATGAAGTCGAAATGTAGTATATGTGTGAACGTGTGATGTGTGTTGTGCCTAATAAAACTTGTCTAATAATGAAGATTGTTTTAATTGGACAAATGCTTTTAATTAAGTGTTATCTTACTTAGCTATTCTTATAGCTAACACTTGCTTCTTTAATGTGGTTGTTCCCTCAGGTTTAGCTTGATGGAATTAGATGAAGGATGTGTGAGCTTGGGTAGATTCATTGAAGGAGCCTTAGTTATCCATAGACGATTCTTTGCTTAGACATTTATTTACATTTCGTACTTAATGTCGAATTTATGTTGTGACTTGTGAACGGTTGTTTTATGTTGGGCAACCGTTGGGTTTTCATTTGAACTATTGTTTGATATGGCATGTAACACCAAATAAATGCAGAAACCGAAATGTTTTTATCGGTTTTGACTTTTACAGTCTTTACTTCCGCAATTTAACACCGTTAGGTGAAAAGTTTTGAAAACCCATATTTTTAAACGACGGGTGTTACAAGTTGGTATCAGAGAAGTGGTTTAAGTGAACCAAGGCCTATTAACCATAGGATTTGGACTTAAACTTAAGATATGCATGCTAGGTATTTGTAGGATGCCTTAGTTTTAATGAAAGATGATATAGGATGGGTTGGGACGAGTGCGAGTGTGATAGGGCTTATGAGATGTTTACGTTACGATGATATGTTTTAGCCATATCTTAACAAGCATTTTGCTTTAATTTGCGCTTATCGACTCTACCTTTTTATTAAAGGAAAATGGTTAACACTCGCAACCGCAACTTCCGACGTGATGGAGCTACTGCTAGCATTACCCCACCTGTCCATCCGGGTGCAGGCGCTGCAGATGCTGCTGCTGCTGTTGCAGCCAATGCAAATAGAAATCGAGGAAATCCCCGCCAGGTCAATCAGCAAGGCTCATTGGGTCCTATGCCTCCACCTCCCGGCAATCCACCTAGGGTTAATGAGGAAGTGGTGGAACAAATCCCTAACACGGCTGAGTTGTACAATCTCGTACGGACTCTCCAGACCCAATTGGCCCAGACACAGGAGCAATTGAACAACGCTCTTGCTGAAAATGCTGAAGGAACTGATGGCAACTATTCAGTGCCTTCTCACCACTCTGAGCCACCGGTCGATGATGTTGTTGTCCCCCTGCAAATGCCGTTGTGGTTACTCCTAATGTCGTTCAAGCCCCTCGGTTTAAGTTTGAAAGTTTCCAGAAGTGTGGAGGTCAGAAGTTTGATGGAACCCTTAATGCAGTGGGTTGCATGGAATGGCTCGATGATACGGAGATGGTCTTTGAAGCCTGTGACTGTCCCGAGGATAAGAAGGTGTTGTGCGCTAGTCGAATGTTGAAAGAAGGTGCTCGGGATTGGTGGAAGAGCATTACTATTTCGATGACTCCAGCTATGGTATCTGCTATCTCGTGGGCTAACTTTAAGCAGAAATTCATTGAGGAATATATTGGGGTTCATGAGCAGCGTAAGATGGAAAAGGAGTTTCGTGCCTTGACGGCTGAAGTCGGAAAGGTCAACGAGTATGCTCGTTCCTTCATGGAGAAGATGAAGTTCGTGGGTCATTTATTCCGTACTGATGCAGATCAGGTTGCTTGCTATGTTGATGGTTTGCCTCCGAGTTATCGAGGTATCTGCAGGCAGCACAAGACTCTGACTGAAGCTATCAAGGAGTCTAAGAAGCTTGACGATGATTTCGCTTCGGACAAGAAGGTTGAGAAGAGTGATGATAAGAAGTCGGGGTTTAAAAGAAGGTCAAATTGGTCTTCCAATAACAATAATAATAAGAAGTTCCGTGGAAGTGGTAGTTCGAGTGGTGACAAGGATAAAAAGAAGAATGGTTCATGGTGTACATTTTGCAAGACAATTCATGAAGGGCATTGTACCGACAAGACAAGAAGGTGCCATAAGTGTGGGAAGTCGGGACATCTTGCCACTGAATGTAGGGACAAGACTCGTTGCTACAAGTGCCAAGAAACGGGTCATCTCATTGCCGATTGTCCACAGATGAAGAATGTTGGAAAGAAGACCGCCACGACAGCAACAAAAGTGAGAGCTCTTCAAATGACGGTTGATGACGCAAGGAACAACGATGAAGTGGTATGTGGTACTTTCCTTGTTAACTCAAAGCCTGCCTCTGTTTTATTTGATTCAGGTGCAAATAGGTCGTTTGTGTCCACATTATTTGCTCCTAAGCTAGAAAGAGTCACTACTCCCTTAGATTGTTCATTAGAGGTAGAAATTGCTAATGGTACGGTTAATAATATACGTGTGGGTTATGACGATTGTGACATTGAGATTGAAGGTCGTTCTTTTCCAGTCCAACTATTGCCTACTACCTTAGGTGGTTTTGATGTAGTGATTGGTATGGATTGGTTGGCTAGAAATGAAGCTAGTATTTTATGTTCCCAAAAGATAATTCGATTGCCTATATCCGAGGGTAAAGTGATAACGGTGTATGGAGACAAGAAGAGAGGAGGAATAAAGATTATTAGTATGATGAAAGCTATTAAATGTATAAGGAAAAACAAGAGCCATTTCTTGGCTTATGTCATTGATGCAAGAAAAGAGAAGTCTCCAATCGCTAGTGTTGATGTAGTATCCAATTTCCCCGATGTGTTTCCCGATGATCTACCCGGTATTCCTCCCGATCGTGAAGTTACTTTTCAGATAAATCTTATTCCCGGTGCTACACCCGTTGCTAAAGCACCTTACCGATTAGCTCCTACAGAAATGAAGGAATTAATGACGCAACTTCAGGAGTTACTTGACAAGGGGTTCATACAACCTAGTTCCTCGCCTTGGGGAGCTCCGGTTCTCTTTGTTAAGAAGAAGGATGGATCGATGCGCATGTGTATTGACTATCGTGAGTTGAACAAACGAACGGTCAAGAACAAGTATCCTCTCCCGAGAATTGATGATCTTTTTGATCAACTACATGGTGCTTCGTATTTTTCAAAGATTGATTTGCGGTCCGGTTATCATCAGTTGAAGGTAAAGAAGGAAGATGTAGCAAAGACAGCTTTCCGGACTAGATATGGTCATTATGAGTTCTTGGTCATGTTATTTCATCAGAAGGTATTAAAGTAGATCCTTCAAAGATTGAAGCTGTTTCAAAGTGGGAGCAGCCAAAGACTCCTACCGAGATTAAGAGTTTTCTTGGTTTGGCTGGGTATTATAGAAGGTTTATTCAGGATTTTTCCCGAATAGCCAAGCCTATGACGGAATTAACAAAGAAGGGTGTGAAGTACGAGTGGACTGAAAAGCAGGAAAATGCATTCCAAACGTTGAAAAAGAAGTTGTGTGAAGCTCCTATCCTTGCCTTGCCTGAAGGTACTGATGATTTAGTGGTATATAGCGATGCTTCTATTACGGGTTTGGGTTGTGTCTTAATGCAGAGAGACAAAGTGATTGCCTATGCTTCACGTCAGTTGAAGCCTCATGAGAAGAATTACCCTACCCATGATCTTGAGCTAGCGGCGGTTGTGTTTGCATTGAAATTATGGAGACATTACTTATATGGTACTAAATGCACACTTTTCACCGACCATAAGAGTTTACAATATATGTTTACTCAAAAGGAGATGAATGTGAGACAAAGAAGTGCCATAAGTGTGGGAAGTCGGGACATCTTGCCACTGAATGTAGGGACAAGACTCGTTGCTACAAGTGCCAAGAAACGGGTCATCTCATTGCCGATTGTCCACAGATGAAGAATGTTGGAAAGAAGACCGCCACGACAGCAACAAAAGTGAGAGCTCTTCAAATGACGGTTGATGACGCAAGGAACAACGATGAAGTGGTATGTGGTACTTTCCTTGTTAACTCAAAGCCTGCCTCTGTTTTATTTGATTCAGGTGCAAATAGGTCGTTTGTGTCCACATTATTTGCTCCTAAGCTAGAAAGAGTCACTACTCCCTTAGATTGTTCATTAGAGGTAGAAATTGCTAATGGTACGGTTAATAATATACGTGTGGGTTATGACGATTGTGACATTGAGATTGAAGGTCGTTCTTTTCCAGTCCAACTATTGCCTACTACCTTAGGTGGTTTTGATGTAGTGATTGGTATGGATTGGTTGGCTAGAAATGAAGCTAGTATTTTATGTTCCCAAAAGATAATTCGATTGCCTATATCCGAGGGTAAAGTGATAACGGTGTATGGAGACAAGAAGAGAGGAGGAATAAAGATTATTAGTATGATGAAAGCTATTAAATGTATAAGGAAAAACAAGAGCCATTTCTTGGCTTATGTCATTGATGCAAGAAAAGAGAAGTCTCCAATCGCTAGTGTTGATGTAGTATCCAATTTCCCCGATGTGTTTCCCGATGATCTACCCGGTATTCCTCCCGATCGTGAAGTTACTTTTCAGATAAATCTTATTCCCGGTGCTACACCCGTTGCTAAAGCACCTTACCGATTAGCTCCTACAGAAATGAAGGAATTAATGACGCAACTTCAGGAGTTACTTGACAAGGGGTTCATACAACCTAGTTCCTCGCCTTGGGGAGCTCCGGTTCTCTTTGTTAAGAAGAAGGATGGATCGATGCGCATGTGTATTGACTATCGTGAGTTGAACAAACGAACGGTCAAGAACAAGTATCCTCTCCCGAGAATTGATGATCTTTTTGATCAACTACATGGTGCTTCGTATTTTTCAAAGATTGAAGCTGTTTCAAAGTGGGAGCAGCCAAAGACTCCTACCGAGATTAAGAGTTTTCTTGGTTTGGCTGGGTATTATAGAAGGTTTATTCAGGATTTTTCCCGAATAGCCAAGCCTATGACGGAATTAACAAAGAAGGGTGTGAAGTACGAGTGGACTGAAAAGCAGGAAAATGCATTCCAAACGTTGAAAAAGAAGTTGTGTGAAGCTCCTATCCTTGCCTTGCCTGAAGGTACTGATGATTTAGTGGTATATAGCGATGCTTCTATTACGGGTTTGGGTTGTGTCTTAATGCAGAGAGACAAAGTGATTGCCTATGCTTCACGTCAGTTGAAGCCTCATGAGAAGAATTACCCTACCCATGATCTTGAGCTAGCGGCGGTTGTGTTTGCATTGAAATTATGGAGACATTACTTATATGGTACTAAATGCACACTTTTCACCGACCATAAGAGTTTACAATATATGTTTACTCAAAAGGAGATGAATGTGAGACAAAGAAGGTGGATGGAATTACTTAAAGACTATGATTGTGAAATCAAATACCATCCGGGTAAAGCCAATGTAGTGGCGGATGCACTAAGTAGGAAAGTGCAAAGCTCTTCTTGTAAGTTGATGAGCATGCAAGTTCAAGCCAAGTCGGGTCTATTAGATCGAATTAAAGAAGCACAAGAGATGGCATTAATGAAGGATAATATTGATAAAGAGAGTATTGGGAAGAAGAAACGACTTGTGATGGAGACTAATAGCCGTGGGTTTAAAACATACAAGGGTCGTATTTGGGTGCCACTGCTTGGTGGTAACCGGGAGTTGATCCTTGAAGAGGTCCATAGAAGTAGGTATTCGATGCATCCCGGTGTCACCAAAATGTATGCAGATTTGAAGCCGATTTATTGGTGGCCGGATATTAAAGGTGAAGTAGCTCATTTTGTAGCAAAGTGATTGCCTATGCTTCACGTCAGTTGAAGCCTCATGAGAAGAATTACCCTACCCATGATCTTGAGCTAGCGGCGGTTGTGTTTGCATTGAAATTATGGAGACATTACTTATATGGTACTAAATGCACACTTTTCACCGACCATAAGAGTTTACAATATATGTTTACTCAAAAGGAGATGAATGTGAGACAAAGAAGGTGGATGGAATTACTTAAAGACTATGATTGTGAAATCAAATACCATCCGGGTAAAGCCAATGTAGTGGCGGATGCACTAAGTAGGAAAGTGCAAAGCTCTTCTTGTAAGTTGATGAGCATGCAAGTTCAAGCCAAGTCGGGTCTATTAGATCGAATTAAAGAAGCACAAGAGATGGCATTAATGAAGGATAATATTGATAAAGAGAGTATTGGGAAGAAGAAACGACTTGTGATGGAGACTAATAGCCGTGGGTTTAAAACATACAAGGGTCGTATTTGGGTGCCACTGCTTGGTGGTAACCGGGAGTTGATCCTTGAAGAGGTCCATAGAAGTAGGTATTCGATGCATCCCGGTGTCACCAAAATGTATGCAGATTTGAAGCCGATTTATTGGTGGCCGGATATTAAAGGTGAAGTAGCTCATTTTGTAGCAAAGTGTTTGACATGTGCACGTGTGAAAACGGACCATAAAAAGCCGTATGGTTTGTTGCATCAATTAGACGTTCCCGAGTGGAAATGGGATCATATCACGATGGACTTTGTAACGAAGCTACCGAAAACGCCGAAAGGGAATGATATGATTTGGGTGATTGTAGATAGATTGACGAAGAGTGCTCATTTTCTAGCTACCCGACAAGATGTGCCTTTAAAGAAGATGGCAAAGATGTATATAGATGAAGTTGTCTCGAAACATGGAGTTCCATTGTCTATTGTCTCGGATAGGGACACTAGATTTGTGTCTAAATTTTGGAAGGGTCTTCAACGAGAATTGGGTACTAGAGTGAACTTGAGTACCGCCTATCATCCTCAAACCGATGGGCAAAGTGAGAGAACCATCCAAACCTTAGAGGATATGTTGAGAACGTGTGTACTAGACTATGGTGGAGCATGGGATGAACACTTGAAGTTGATTGAATTTGCTTATAATAATAGTCACCATGCAAGTATTGGAATGCCACCATTTGAAATGTTATATGGAAGGAGATGTAGGACTCCAAGTTGTTGGATGGAGCCCGGTGAAAAGCAGTTAACCGGTCCCGAAATTATTGAAATCTCCGCTGAGAAAGTTAATGTAGCTAAAGAAGCTTTACGTGTGGCCAGAGAAAGGCAGAAAACTTATGCAGATAAGAAAAGGAGACCAATGGAGTTTAATGTAGGTGACTTAGTGATGCTGAAAGTGTCACCATGGAAAGGAGTAATCCGATTTGGAAAGAAGGGCAAGTTGAGTCCAAGATTTATTGGACCTTTTAAAATCTTGAAACGCATTAAGGATGTAGCATATCAGTTGGAATTACCTCCAGAATTGGATGGAATTCACAACACCTTTCATGTATCCTACCTAAGGAAGTGTCTAGCCGAGGAGTCAAGTGTGATTCCAATTCAAGATGTGAGCATTGACCCAATGAAGAAAATGGTTGAAGAACCGGTGGCAATACTTGGAAGGAAGCAAAAGAAGTTACGCAGGAAAGTGATAGATCTTGTCTTGATAAAGTGGAAGCATAATCATGGAGAAAGCTTGACTTGGGAAACTGAAGCAGTAATGAAGGAGAATTATCCCGAGTTGTTCCTTAATGATGAGATTCCGGGGACGGAATCCTCTTAAGGGGGAGGTAATTGTAACATCCCAAACTTTTCTTTAAGATTTGACTAACGCTGTTAAGTCAACCTCATGTGTGTCGTTAAGTCTAGTGTGAATATATGCATATACGTAGTTAATGTGTGTTATGTGTGAGGTTTGAAAACCTAAATGTTAATGTAGTATAAATGTGTGAAATATGAAGAATTATGTCTATGTAGTGACATTTAATGAAGGGTTAATGTTGTATATGGGCAATAAAGAAGTTTGTGACCAATAATGAAGGATTAGGAAGCCTAGGGACTAGTTTTGACATGTGTGGAAAGTCAAAAACGGGATTAGTAGCTTAGAGGCTGTCATTAGGAGGTTATTTGCAGATCTCACTTCTTCTAAACAAGCCCTAACTGATCCTAAGTCATTCCATAGTCTTCTCTCATCAAATCTCAAGCCGAAAAGTCGTTTTGTGTGTGAATTGGTGGTCATTGTCAAGAGTATTTGCATTCTATTTGTCATTTGCAGGTAATAATCAATTCATTGATCGTATTTTCAGATCATGAGTCGTGTGTGTTGAATCAAATCTGATTGAAAAGGGGTTTGTAAAGGAATTAGGGTTTCATTGTGTTCTTGGTTAATTTATGTGTTTTAATCAAGTATTTGGCCTAAAACGATTGTAAACGATGTTTTAACGATTTGGATTGATAAGAGATGTTTTGATGATCAAAGATTAATGTTTTTGTGTCAATTCGATCGGTACTTAAAGAGTTTTGGGGTCATTTTCTGGAAAAAGGTCGAAAAACACGTTTCTGCACTTCGAACGAAGATAACCTTCGTAAGGCTTCTATTTTCGTACGCAGTCACTATCTTCGTAAGAACAAACTATCTTCGTAAGAACAAACTATCTTCGTAAGAACAAACTATCTTCGTAAGAACAAACTATCTTCGTAAGAACAAACTATCTTCGTAAGAACAAACTATCTTCGTAAGAACAAACTATCTTCGTAAGAACAAACTATCTTCGTAAGAACAAACTATCTTCGTAAGAACAAACTATCTTCGTAAGAACAAACTATCTTCGTAAGAACTGTAGCTAAGTTCGTAAGAAGGATTTTCCAGACTAAGTTCGTGAGGTTTGTTAAGTTCGTTTGAGTCCCAAATGACTTATATTTCATATGTTAATGTACGATAGGTGTCGGGGATTACTGATAAGCACTATTAGCTATTTGTTTGCGCGCGTACACTACTACCAGGTAAGATACACTACTTTGACACGCTGGGGGATCAACTAAAAGCTGGTTTCAAATCGTAAACACTTCCATTCGGTATCTTTATATTGCATGTGGGCATATGGGTTACTTGGGAGGTATTATGGGTTATGCAGTTGACCATGAGACCTGAGATGCAGTCCCTATTGTAGTGTAATGTAGTATTGCTTAATGTAGTATGTAGCTATGCAGTTGATGTAGTTTAATGAAGTATCTTGATATGCATGATATATAGAAATGAAGTTGATGTGTGATATGCATGCTTGACTTGTACGCCTAGTTCACTAGACTTGCTAGGTTACTATGTCACTTGCACGTTTAAGGATCCAAACGTAATGAAGTTAAAGTGTGTGAATGTTTAGGAATGCAGGGACCCAATCTATATGTGTGAAATTGAGCTCATAAAACTAATGCAGGGAATATGTGTTACCTAGACTATATGTGTGTGAATGTTTGGGAATGCAGGGACCCAATCTATATGTGTGAAATTGAGCTCATAAAACTAATGCAGGGAAAGTGTTAAGCTTAACCCGTACTTGTCTCAGCCGGATGAGTGCGTTGATGCAGTTGTTGCTTGGGTGGCTCCTCGCAACATGGTCTTTATAACGCAGGGCGAGTAATACGAGAGGTTTGACCAACCTCCACATACGGATTACTCTTGGATTGGCTTGCCACTCCTTAACGACGTAAGATGAGTAGTCTTTTGACTGATCATCCAGTCGGGTGTGATGCAGGGCACACTTATATGCAGTTAACAAAGATACGTGTGACAATGTGTGAACTAATGCAGGATAGGCACATTTAGGATGATTATCCTAATTAATATGAAGTCGAAATGTAGTATAAATGTGTGAAATATGAAGAAATTATGTCTATGTAGTGACATTTAATGAAGGGTTAATGTTGTATATGGGCAATAAAGAAGTTTGTGACCAATAATGAAGGATTAGGAAGCCTAGGGACTAGTTTTGACATGTGTGGAAAGTCAAAAACGGGATTAGTAGCTTAGAGGCTGTCATTAGGAGGTTAGAACAAACTATCTTCGTAAGAACAAACTATCTTCGTAAGAACAAACTATCTTCGTAAGAACAAACTATCTTCGTAAGAACAAACTATCTTCGTAAGAACAAACTATCTTCGTAAGAACAAACTATCTTCGTAAGAACAAACTATCTTCGTAAGAACAAACTATCTTCGTAAGAACAAACTATCTTCGTAAGAACAAACTATCTTCGTAAGAACAAACTATCTTCGTAAGAACAAACTATCTTCGTAAGAACAAACTATCTTCGTAAGAACAAACTATCTTCGTAAGAACAAACTATCTTCGTAAGAACAAACTATCTTCGTAAGAACAAACTATCTTCGTAAGAACAAACTATCTTCGTAAGAACAAACTATCTTCGTAAGAACAAACTATCTTCGTAAGAACAAACTATCTTCGTAAGAACAAACTATCTTCGTAAGAACAAACTATCTTCGTAAGAACAAACTATCTTCGTAAGAACAAACTATCTTCGTAAGAACAAACTATCTTCGTAAGAACAAACTATCTTCGTAAGAACAAACTATCTTCGTAAGAACAAACTATCTTCGTAAGAACAAACTATCTTCGTAAGAACAAACTATCTTCGTAAGAACAAACTATCTTCGTAAGAACAAACTATCTTCGTAAGAACAAACTATCTTCGTAAGAACAAACTATCTTCGTAAGAACAAACTATCTTCGTAAGAACAAACTATCTTCGTAAGAACAAACTATCTTCGTAAGAACAAACTATCTTCGTAAGAACAAACTATCTTCGTAAGAACAAACTATCTTCGTAAGAACAAACTATCTTCGTAAGAACAAACTATCTTCGTAAGAACAAACTATCTTCGTAAGAACAAACTATCTTCGTAAGAACAAACTATCTTCGTAAGAACAAACTATCTTCGTAAGAACAAACTATCTTCGTAAGAACAAACTATCTTCGTAAGAACAAACTATCTTCGTAAGAACAAACTATCTTCGTAAGAACAAACTATCTTCGTAAGAACAAACTATCTTCGTAAGAACAAACTATCTTCGTAAGAACAAACTATCTTCGTAAGAACAAACTATCTTCGTAAGAACAAACTATCTTCGTAAGAACAAACTATCTTCGTAAGAACAAACTATCTTCGTAAGAACAAACTATCTTCGTAAGAACAAACTATCTTCGTAAGAACAAACTATCTTCGTAAGAACAAACTATCTTCGTAAGAACAAACTATCTTCGTAAGAACAAACTATCTTCGTAAGAACAAACTATCTTCGTAAGAACAAACTATCTTCGTAAGAACAAACTATCTTCGTAAGAACAAACTATCTTCGTAAGAACAAACTATCTTCGTAAGAACAAACTATCTTCGTAAGAACAAACTATCTTCGTAAGAACAAACTATCTTCGTAAGAACAAACTATCTTCGTAAGAACAAACTATCTTCGTAAGAACAAACTATCTTCGTAAGAACAAACTATCTTCGTAAGAACAAACTATCTTCGTAAGAACAAACTATCTTCGTAAGAACAAACTATCTTCGTAAGAACAAACTATCTTCGTAAGAACAAACTATCTTCGTAAGAACAAACTATCTTCGTAAGAACAAACTATCTTCGTAAGAACAAACTATCTTCGTAAGAACAAACTATCTTCGTAAGAACAAACTATCTTCGTAAGAACAAACTATCTTCGTAAGAACAAACTATCTTCGTAAGAACAAACTATCTTCGTAAGAACAAACTATCTTCGTAAGAACAAACTATCTTCGTAAGAACAAACTATCTTCGTAAGAACAAACTATCTTCGTAAGAACAAACTATCTTCGTAAGAACAAACTATCTTCGTAAGAACAAACTATCTTCGTAAGAACAAACTATCTTCGTAAGAACAAACTATCTTCGTAAGAACAAACTATCTTCGTAAGAACAAACTATCTTCGTAAGAACAAACTATCTTCGTAAGAACAAACTATCTTCGTAAGAACAAACTATCTTCGTAAGAACAAACTATCTTCGTAAGAACAAACTATCTTCGTAAGAACAAACTATCTTCGTAAGAACAAACTATCTTCGTAAGAACAAACTATCTTCGTAAGAACAAACTATCTTCGTAAGAACAAACTATCAGACGAAGGATGTGTGAGCTTGGGTAGATTCATTGAAGGAGCCTTAGTTATCCATAGACGATTCTTTGCTTAGACATTTATTTACATTTCGTACTTAATGTCGAATTTATGTTGTGACTTGTGAACGGTTGTTTTATGTTGGCAACCGTTGGGTTTTCATTTGAACTATTGTTTGATATGGCATGTAACACCAAATAAATGCAGAAACCGAAATGTTTTTATCGGTTTTGACTTTTACAGTCTTTACTTCCGCAATTTAACACCGTTAGGTGAAAAGTTTTGAAAACACATATTTTTAAACGACGGGTGTTACACTTTTGATGTTGATGGTTTATGTGTTCATCGTTAGTGGTACTAGGTGAATACGTTTATCGTTTCAATTCGATTGTCTATGGTCGTTTGTCACCGGTTTCATGGTATGACGGTGAATGTCAAATCTATAATAGGAATTAATCGGTAAACGTGTTTAGAAACGGTGTGGTACCACGTTTTCATTCACATAGGCATAATTGGTAATTGGATAATCAAGCAAACTAATTGTTGGGGAGATTTTCTAGGCATTGGTGGTACCGGCTTGGGTAATTTAACTAGCAACTTAGGTGTTTGGGTTATTTGTGAGCGGTTGGTGGTACCACGCGAGCATTTTATCCTTTCACGGTTATCTTGTCAACTCTAAATAATTTGAACTTTATCGTGTGCAATCATAACTGAAGTCAAGTGGATTCGAAGTGGATGATCTTTATTCATATTGTTTGGACTTTCTTTACTTTTAAATTGTCTTGTTATTTCAATTTCTTTAATTTCATATTGTCAAGGTGAGGTAGCAATTCTGCTACGGTTCCATCCTTATTCCAAAACCACTTTAGCTGACAACTATTTCAAAACCATTCCCCGTGTTCGATCCTGGACTTACCTTCTAGCTATACTATATACGAACGGGTCCACTGCCCGCAAGTGTGTAGTAGTCAGTTTTAGGGTATTTCTTGTTTTAATTTTTAAACTCGATTTCACACATCAAGTTTTTGGCGCCGCTGCCGGGGAGTGTGTGCCGATTTAGTTGTTAATTTAGTGGTTTGATCCTTTCTCACGCGTGAGAAAGTTACTTGTTTATTAGTTTAGTTTTCTTTTCTTATCACAGGTGCATTTGACGTGTTTGTGTTAGTTGTGTGTTTGCAGGCATTTTTCTTTAGTTGATGAACTTGCGTTCTTCGGGTCTCCCTTTGAATAGTCCTTTGTCTACTCCGAGAAGACCAAGAGGGCGTAGGTTTAACTTCGCTGAACCTACAACACCAATACCGACACCATTTTCACCTATAGCCAAACCCACTCCTGATTCGGACGAGGAAGGGTTCTTTTTGGACGAGTTTTTCAATTTAGAAGTAAAGCAAGAGGAAATGGGGGACGAACAACCAAGGGATCCGAATGACACTCGCTATGGCGAGAGGGTCCGAACTATCCCAACGGGACGTGGTTCCACCATTAGACCTCCAACCATTGATCACACTTTCGCTTTAAAAGGAAACCATCTAAAAAGCATAGAAGAGCATCAATTTGATGGGAAACAGAAATGGGATCCCTACCAACACTTGGATAGGTTTGAAAAGTTGGCTCGGCTATATCAATATGGGCAAAACCAAATGAATGCCGTGAAACTTGAGACATTTCCCATGTCAATCACCGGAGAAGCACTTGATTGGTTCAATGATCTTCCAGAAAATTCTATTACTACTTGGAACCAACTCAAGGAGGCTTTCATTGGTGAGTTTTATTTACTTAGAACTCAAAGAAGGTTGGAGAACATGATTAGATCTTTTGAACAAGATAATGGAGAAGATGTTGTTGATGCTTGGGTTCGTTTCAAGGAAATGTTGAGAAATTGTCCAGGTCACGATTTGACTAGGGAAAAATATGTGGAGCTTTTCTTTGATGGGCTAGATAAAAAGTCAAACGCGAATTGGGATATGCTTTCGGGGGTAGTTTCAATAACATTACACCCAAAGAAGGTTATCAAATCTTGGAAGACATGGCGAAGGATAGCTCAACTTTGGATGATTAAAGGTTTTTGAAGAATGAGAGAAAGATGAAGAGAGGTACTAACCAAGGGAGAGTTGCTAAGGTTGAAGCTAGCAATGACCCAGGGGTTATTGGAAAGATTAGGGCGCTATCTGAGCGCATGGAAAAGGGGTTTGCTACTCAAGAGAATAGGTTTGGAGCAATTGAGAGGGATGTTAAGGTAGTGGCCGATGGGTGTGATCATTGTGGTGATATGCACTATTCTGATGAGTGTCCAAATCGGGCACCCGAAGATGTGAATTATGTTCAAAATCAGCCCCAAGGGAATTTCTACCGCAACACCGGTTTCCAGAACCGGCCTTCAGGTAATACTTCTTATAACTCTTCTTTTCGGTCTAATAATTCTTGTTTTTCAGGTAATAGGTGGCAAAGAGATAATTATCAGAATCAGCCACAACAGCAGACTCAGCAAGGACAAGGATCAGGTTCTTCTTCTTCTAATACCGATCCTAATGCCGAGTTGAGGGAGATGATGAAGCAGTTGGCTAGTAATCAGGTTGAAACAAATACTAGCATTCAAATGATCAGGGAAGACACTAAGACCTTGAGTGAGAGGTTGGATCAGTTAAGTGGGAAGGTGGAGATCAACATGAAAAATCAGGGAGTTAATTTCAAGGATCTCGAAAGTAGGATGGCTGCTCTTGCTAGGCCCACGGGGACTCTTCCTAGCAACACACAGCAGAATCCTAGACCTCAGTTTAGTCAGGGACAAAATCAAGGACAAAATCAAGGACAAAATCAGGGACAGAAATACACTCCACCACCAATCCGCAATGAGCAAGCCAGAGCCATCACCACTCGTACTGGTAGGTCTTATGACTCACCTCCTATGCCTAATGTTGTTGTTTCAGATGTGCAGGATAAAGGGAGTGATGATGATGAGGTTGATGAAGAGATTGAAATGGAGGGAGATTCAACCGTGAAGACTCCGGTCACTCCACCAAAACCGGATGTGGTTCCAGAGGTTAAACCATACAAGCCAAAGATACCATTTCCTCAGAGGTTCAAAAAGGCAAAGCTGAAGGAGCAATATAACAAGTTTGTGGAGATGATAACAAATGTTCACATTAATGTGCCTTTAGTTGATCTTATTCAGGGGATGCCACATTATGCCAAGTTCATTAAGGAGCTTGTGACTGACAAAGGAAAGATGGATGAGGTGAAAGCTACTTATCTTAATGCCGAGTGTTCTGCTATCTTGCAGAACCGCATCCCACCTAAGCTTGAAGATTCAGGGAGTTTCCTTATTACTTGTTCTATTCGTACTCTTACTTGTAAGGCACTTGCTGATTTAGGTGCTAGCATTAATTTGATGCCTTACTCGGTTTGGAGTAAGTTGGCTCTAAGAGTTTTGAGACCCACCCGCATGAGTATTAGATTAGCTGACCATTCTTTTCAGTATCCCATTGGGATTGCTGAAAACATGACTGTCCGGGTAGGCCATATTGTGTTTCTAGTTGACTTCGTTATCCTCGAGATGGAGGAAGATACGAAGGTACCCCTTATTCTTGGACGACCATTGCCGGGCTGTGGGAGGGTTAGGAGGTAAGGCGGAGATTTCTGATGAGGGGGGAAGTGGGACGTGATGGTGGGGGTTGGTAAGGGGGGTCCGGGGTGGGAGGGAAAGTGGGGGAAAAAGGTGGGAGGCAGTAGAAGGGAGCATGGGCAAGGGATGGGGGGGAAAGAATAGAAACAAATTGCAAAGGGGGAGGGCGTGCGGGAAGGAAAACACAGAATTGGGATTGCTGAAAACATGACTGTCCGGGTAGGCCATATTGTGTTTCTAGTTGACTTCGTTATCCTCGAGATGGAGGAAGATACGAAGGTACCCCTTATTCTTGGACGACCATTCCTTAATACCGCGGATGCTATCATCCGTGTGAATGATAAGGAAATTTCTTTGGGTGTGGGTACGGATAGAATTGTGTTTAATGTTGAAAAGTCCATCAAGCATTCATATTCTAATGATGAGTCTTGTTTCAGGATTGACGTTATTGATGATGCTTTAGACCGAGAGTTTCAGGAACTAATGGAGACCGACACTGGAGATGAGGAGATTGCTAATTTAGGATCGGGAGATATATCTGATGATGATTTGTTTGCAGAGGTTATGGCGCTTAGCTTGGATGAGACACCTCCCGAGGATGAGAGTTTTGAGGAGGTTGTTGCTGATAGAAGTTCGAGGGTACCGAATTCTGTTGATGTACCACCCACTGATTTGGAGCTTAATCCATTACCTTCCCATTTGGAGTATGCTTATTTGTCAGGTGAATCTTCTTTACCCGTGGTTATCTCGTCCTCACTCTCGAGCGACGAGAAGGATTGTCTTTTGTCTGTGCTTCGAGCCCATAAGCGGGCTTTTGCTTGGAAGACCACCGATATTCCAGGTATTAGTCCTAACTTTTGCTAGCATAAAATAGATTTTGTTGATGATGTTAAGCCCATTGTCCAGAGACAAAGGAGGCTTAATCCGAACATGAAAGAAGTTGTTAAGAAAGAGGTCATTAAGTTGTTAGATGTTGGGATCATTTTTCCTATTGCTGATAGTCCTTGGGTTAGTCTGTTCATTGTGTGCCCAAAAAGGGGGGCATGACAGTTATTGAGAATGAGAATAAGGAACTCTTGGCCACTAGGACTATAACGGGTTGGCGGGTTTGTATTGATTACCGTAAGCTTAATGATGCCACCCGTAAGGATCACTTTCCCCTTCCTTTCATTGATCAGATGTTAGAAAGACTTGCAGGTAATGAATATTTTTGTTTCTTAGATGGGTTTTCCGAGTACTTCCAAATACCCATTGATCCCAAGGACCAAGAAAAGACCACCTTCACATGCCCATTTGGTACTTTTGCTTATCGGCGAATGCCGTTTGGTTTGTGTAATGCCCCAGGCACCTTTCAAAGGTGCATGATAGCTATTTTCCAGGACATGCTTGAAACCTCCATGGAGGTTTTCATGGATGATTTCTCGGTTTTTGGGGACGCTTTTCATACTTGCTTGCATAATTTGGAAAGGATGTTAGAACGGTGTGAGAGGGCACACCTTGTTTTGAATTTGGAAAAGTGTCATTTTATGGTGACCGAGGGTATTGTGTTAGGGCATAAAGTGTCTAAGGCCGGGATTGAAGTTGATAGGGCTAAGATAGATGTTATAGCCAAGTTACCCCCACCTTCCAATGTGAAAGGGGTAAGGAGTTTTCTTGGACATGCCGGTTTTTACCGTCGATTTATTAAGGATTTTTCTAAGATTACTCGTCCTATGACCCACTTGTTGGAGAAGGACGTCCCTTTTGTGTTGATGATGCTTGTTTGAGTGCATTTCAGGTTTTAAAGGAGAAGTTGACTAATTCTCCTATCATGGTTGGTCCGGATTGGGAATTGCCATTTGAATTGATGTGTGATGCAAGTGATTATGCTGTGGGAGCCGTGCTTGGGCAAAGGGTTGATAAGCATTTCAAGCCAATTTACTTTGCTAGTAAGACCTTGAACCCCGCTCAGCATAATTACACCACTACTGAGAAGGAGTTCTTGCCGTGGTCTTTGCCTTTGATAAGTTTAGATCTTATTTGGTGTTGAGTAAGACCATTGTTTTCACCGACCATTCAGCCCTGTAAAGTATATCGGATGGGAGGGTTTTAGTCTTGTATTTATAGTGTTTCCAAAAACCCTTGCTGAACCGACCTACAGGTGCGGCGCACCAAGCATCAGGTGCGGCGCACCTGCCTTGTTTCCAAAATCTTCACATGCCCGATATGCGGCGCACCTCCCCTTTGGTGCGGCGCACCTTGGCTTTTGCAAAATTTGTCCAACTTTCTGATCAATCTATGCGACGCACCACCTTCTTGGTGCGACGCACTCAGCCACTCTTTCCGCAAAACTTGTGATTCTCAACTTGTACACGAACCATCCTAATGCATCTTTTAGCCA
>CM067171.1:52042805-52092013 GCA_034093135.1 Erigeron breviscapus | reverse complement strand
ACTTGTTTCTATAGTTTCATTGCCAAGGAATGCTTTTTTGCTTAATTTCCAGATTTGCTTGAGGACAAGCAATGCTCAAGTGTGGGGGGATTTGATGTGACCAATTTATATAGATCGCCCACATCATTATTGGCCTTTTTCGTATGTGTTTTGAGTCGATTTTGTATGCATTTGGCGCGTTTATGGTGTTTGTTAGTGCTTTCAGGTTTTTAGCAGGTTGCGCGTCCATGTGGTACATTTTCTGACGATGTTTGGCCAAGAAGTGACCCGAGTGTTCGAGTGATGCTGATAAAGAAGAAACAAGATTTCAGCAAGAAGTTACTGCGCCGCAGTGGGAGGATTATTGCCCCACTGCGCCGCAGTCAATGGGTGCCAAAGCCACAACTTTCCAGTGGATTCACACTGCGCCGCAGTGGGAGTGTACCACACTGCGCCGCAGTGGGAGTGTACCAGCTCCACTGCGCCGCAGTCACTGGTCGAGAAGAAGTCAATACTTTCCAGTGGATTCACACTGCGCCGCAGTGGGAGGACTCATTCCCCACTGCGCCGCAGTCACCCTAGTTCAAGATTCCAGGGGTTTTCCACTACGCCGCAGTGGGATCGCACCATGCCCACTGCGGCGCAGTGAGTGCACGGGGAGATCAGGGCTACAGCCCCTTTGCATCAGATTGGGGGAGATATAAAAAGAAAAAAAAACTAATTTCCCAAAAACCAAGTTTTTCTTTCTAGGAGCTGTTCTACCAAGGGTCTTTGACGGATCATCGCAGATTTCATCATTTGATTCATTGAAGATTCAAGAACATCCATCTAGATCGTATCTAATTTTCTGTCTTGCAATTTATATTCAACAATCATTGGTACAATATGTTTTCTTTCAATTTCTTTATTGCAATTCAATTTAGTATGATTGGCTAGATTTCTAATCATCCACTTTGATGAAACTTGACGAATGATATGATTGCAATATTTTAATTCAAGAGTTGATTCAATTATCGTTGTGTCGTGATCTTTATCAATTAATTCCTTCCGATTTATTCTTTTGATGTTGATGGTTTATGTGTTCATCGTTAGTGGTACTAGGTGAATACGTTTATCGTTTCAATTCGATTGTCTATGGTCGTTTGTCACCGGTTCATGGTATGACGGTGAATGTCAAATCTATAATAGGAATTAATCGGTAAAAGTGTTTAGAAACGGTTGGTGGTACCACGTTTTCATTCACATAGGCATAATTGGTAATTGGATAATCAAGCAAACTAATTGTTGGGGAGATTTTCTAGGCATTGGTGGTACCGGCTTGGGTAATTTAACTAGCAACTTAGGTGTTTGGGTTATTTGTGAGCGGTTGGTGGTACCACGCGAGCATTTAATCCTTTCACGATTATCTTGTCAACTCTAAATAATTTGAACTTTATCGTGTGCAATCATAACTGAAGTCAAGTGGATTCGAAGTGGATGATCTTTATTCATATTGTTTGGACTTTCTTTACTTTTAAATTGTCTTGTTATTTCAATTTCTTTAATTTCATATTGTCAAGGTGAGGTAGCAATTCTGCTACGGTTCCATCCTTATTCCAAAACCACTTTAGCTGACAACTATTTCAAAACCATTCCCCGTGTTCAATCCTGGACTTACCTTCTAGCTATACTATATACGAACGGGTCCACTGCCCGCAAGTGTGTAGTAGTCAGTTTTAGGGTATTTCTTGTTTTAATTTTTAAACTCGATTTCACACATCACTGACCTTAGCACGTTTGTTGAACCAACTGGCGAGGTATCAAATAATGACATCAAGTCTGCTGTACTGGCTGCTGGAGCTGGGAGTATTAAAATAACAAATGAATCTGAAGCAAGAAGCTATTACTCCCAGATCATGACAACCAGAAGACATAGTAGGACTATCAATGATGTTAATGTAACCATTAAGCCAGGCACCAAGCACTTTCAAGTTGAAGTTAGTTATACCAGAGGGCCACTGGTTAAAACTGACAATCCTGGTGCAATGCAGTATGGGTTCAGTGAATAGGTGGAAATGGTGAATGTTTTGGATGCAAAGGCACAAAAGAATAGGTTTGAGAAAGCATGGGTGAACTTCTTAAGGGCAAGATTCAACACAAAGAAAATCTGGAGCTAAAGTTGAATATTGATCCTGAAGACTCTCAGCCTATCTCTTCAGTGACCAAGAGAAGAAGAACTGGCGAAGGGCCATCCCATTAAGTTCTCTTTTCAGTTATCTACTTGTAATTTTATTTACATTCTGTAACTTGTATAAATTTCATTTCCTTGTATAAATGAAGTTACCAGTTTGTAACCACAAGGTAGATAATAGATTAGATCTAACAAACTTAAAAGAAAAACCCAAGGCATTTATTGATCTATAAAAATGCCTTGGAAAACTTAGATAGATTTAATCGAACAAGTCTCTCCAGTTCACACTTGTACAGATACAAGGACTGAAAAAGACTTGCCAATATTTCTAGACAAATAAGGGGAATTTGTTAGGACCAGTTTACTGGTAAACTGGCCAGTCTCCAGTTGCACCTGGAGACCCAGTAAAACTGGAGACCCAGAAGATTTGTCCAGAAATATATTGAAGTCCAGTTGCACCGTACAGTCAACGCAACTGAAGACTTCCTCCAGTTGAGAACTGACCAGTTGAAGAATCCTTCCAGTTGAAGTCGAAGACAACAAGTGGAAGATAGAGAGTGACAATGGCAGCGAAGCCCAGTTGACATTCTAGTCAGTTACAAACTGGAGACCGTCAGTGGAAAGCTCTTACAAAGCTTTACACTGATTACGAGGAATTGACTTTTATGCTTTATGTGCTTTTACCCGGATAATAAGATTCATCTTGTTATTTAAGTAATAAAAGGTACATAAAGCTGGTTGAATAAAGTTGCTTTATGTTGCAACTTTACACTGCATTTTAAGGAATTAAATGTTATTCCTTAAATGCTCTCAACCACTTTTGTACGGCCAAAGTTAACATCCCAATGTTAACTTTGCCTATAAATACAAGTCATTGCATAACAAGAATAACAAGTGAAATCACATAGTGAAAACACTTCACACTTTGCATACCTGCAATATTCTTGGTGAACTTGTGCAATATTCTCTCAATCGTAAAAAGGAACATTTCACAACTTTAAGTGTTTCGATTGTTTAGAGAAATTCCGAGTGTAGATCAATTGTAGTTCATAGGTTGTTAGGATATTTACATTCTTGTATTATCTTGGTTCCGCAACAACCTTGTAATTTATTTAACATTAATAAATAAATTACACTTGAAAATTACATATTGTCTCACCAATTTATTTTACAAGTATTTTGTATTATTGCATTGTTCTTTACTTATTGTCATTTAAATAAGTAATCTATCTAGAACTTGGTATATACTCTCTGTAACTGGTCGTCTCCAGTTCAGGGCTTATATTACAAAGTAACTCCACCATCGACATTGAGGTGTCTTCAGGTAGTGCCATCTATTGAGTTGGGACTTACAAATTTCTATATCTAAGATCTTCAACTTACAATGACATTGCTATAAGCATCATATAGTTACTATATAAATAATAAAAACCTGATGTTCTTAGTCTTGTCTTCAAAACTTCAGTCGTTTGCTCAGAAATCCTTCCTTTAGATTGAATTCTCTGCAAATACACTAAAAAAGATAATTTCGAGACAACAAAAAGTTATTGCTATACCCGAAACTTGATCTTCTGAAACTTCAGATTTGATCAGCAAACTTCAAACTCTCTGTATCGTCATGATAATCAACTAATGCACCATAGCTTTTTGTAGTTCTCCCCCTCAACGATAAATCCCTCCGAATTAGGCATATCCCGAGTCCCTGCTCGCCTTGCATAACCGGCATGTAATAGAGAGGTAAAATTTCCAACAATCAATCCTGAACTAGTTGACTCCCATGAAAACTAGAAACTTTGAAACTTGAAGCTCAAATTTCAGGAACATTGAACCCTGTTTCAAAACAATACATTGTCTCCATATCTTCATAATTTTGAATGTTTCTTCTGATCATTAACACAATCTTCAGATAAAACATGTAAAATACAGCTTATTATATGCTCATATCTGCATATACAAGCTCAAAACCAAACAAAACGAGATAAAAATAATAATGTTATTCCTTACTACCTCATTACTTTAAAAGCAATGACTTAATCTAGAACTACATTTTTCATTTTCTTCTCCAAATTAGTTATTCTTCACTATTATAAGTCATAAGGTACATATGACATTATCTTAGTCTAGAACTACAAAACAAATGAATAGACCTTGAGAACACTGTCTCATAGTCCACAGGATACCACATCAACCTCATCATGCAGACTTATATAGATTTTGTTTCTAAAGTCACTTGTCTTTAACTCTGTAAAAACATCTAACTGAAACCTAATCACTTATACTTTTACATGATCGAATCTATCTTGCTTCCGTTGTGAGATCTTGCTTGATAACCTACAAAATCGACATTTGTTCGTTGTCCTGCACATCTCAACAAACAATCATCAAATCTCCTCAAAGTAATAACATACAATCCGAAGATTCTAATGAAATTGCAAGATTAAATGAATATACTTAGCAGTCTATTATCTACCTAAGTCATATTTAGGTCGAATAATTCACTGCAAGCACATTAGTACTAATCAAAATCATTTGAAATCTCTGTTCCAAATCTTTTTTGATTCAACAAAAATTCTTTTCAAAGATCAAATTCAAACTGTGAATCATCTCCGTGATCATTCTTTGAAAATCTTCTTTCTAAAGATCAAAACAATTCTTTTAAAGATCAAATTCGAAACTATGAACAGCTCTGTATCCATTCTTATGAAAATCTTCTTTCTAAGAATCAATACAACATTAACTTAATATCTGTTTATTGAAATCAACAACTCTGTGTTCTTTTCCTTAAACTCATATTCTGTTAATTAAACACACTTTCTTTTAGCTTTTGATCACAACACTATCGCTTAACTACTTTACTCGTTTATTCAGTGTTCCATAAGAACGTAGTTGAGTCCTCTTGGAAACTAGATTCTATTCTGACTCTGTCTCTCGTGCAATAGGAACTTTTATTCAAACAGTACATAAATAAAAATTAAACATTTCACGAAAAACATAACACACACACACAAACACTAAACATAAACGAATAACATAGTTACAAGAGCTAAAGTTACTGCTTGATTAGATCAGCTTAGCATGTTACATAAGCCTACAAGCGAGAAATAATTCTCTTATTATTAGTTATGAACAGTGATCCAAGAATGATTACCAATATGTTTGTCCTCTTAAACACTCGGTACTTCCAGTTTCCTTTTAGATTGTGACACTTTTGACATACCCTGGCCAAGGACAGTCACCATGTAACCCGAGTAGCCTAATATGCCACTTAATCAAGTTTGCGAACTTAAGTGACCCACATTCAGATATACTCTGACAATTGACACAAGCACTATGATTAAGACATTTGATAACTACAGGGAGACGATCTTTAAGAATCAAGTCAGCGGTGACAGGTCGGTGATTCCTCACACGCAAAGCGACATAACTTGACTCATCGTAAGGGAATATACCCAACATTGCATAATGCTAAGTACTTGCATATTTGTGACAACATTTAAAAGAGCTTATGAAAACCCGTGACTTTCGATGAGACCCGTGTAGCGAACTTTCTGACAACCTATCCCAAGTTGGAAGCTTTAGGTAGGCTAGGTATACAAAGACACCCCAAGGACTTACTTGTCCGAATCTCAAAGGCCACATTAGCTCCATAATTTTCAAAAGATTTGTAAGATATTAGATATCTAGTCACAAATATACATCCGAAAAAGCAATACATACGCATGTATGTACCCGAGACCTTCTATATAACAACCAAATATTCAAATTACAATGCAAGATCTTTCGCAAGATTTAAGGACCAGACTCAATTCATATACATGAAGAGCAGGCATTCTCAGCCATATATCTGAATATGTTTCCCATAAGAACATTGTATACATTTAAGTTCAGATTATAAGGAAACCTTGGTACTTTGTGCCTACCGATACATCATATAATGGTATCACTGAACTAAGGAGTTTAAAGTACTATTAAGTAGGCTTAAAAGCTAAAGTATCGTCATGTCTAACCGTCTTGACGCAGTGACCTTACCCTGTTTATTATTTTCTTTTTCTTTTCTGGTTTTTCTCATTTTTATTTTGTTTTTATGACACTATATGACACACATACATTATGACACAAACATAAACACATTTTACAAAGTTCCTTTTGAGAGACATTGTCACTATAGATTTCTCATTCCAATCAATTGGACTAACAACTCGAAACGAGTTCGGTCGAAAGCCTTAGTGAATAGATCAGCTAAATTAAAGTCACTCGGCGCCTTTTCTAGGACTATCAATTTCTTTTCAGCACAATCACGAATAAAATGAAATCTTATGTCTATGTTCTTAGTCCTACTGTGCTTAACAGGATTATTGGTAATGGATATAGTGGATTCATTGTCTATCTTTATGGGAGTACAAAGAAAGTTCTGACCGTAATCGCGAAGTTGTTGCTGAATCCATAGAACCTGTGAACAGCATCCACCAGCTGCCATGTATTCCGCCTCGCATGACGAGATAGCAACAGAGGTCTGCTTCTTACATTTCCATGACACTAATCTTCCCCCTAAGAACTGACATCCACCTGAATTCAATTTCCTATCAAAGTTGCAGCCACCATAGTCAGCATCTGTATAAGCCACAAATTCAAAGTCTCCCCCAATCGAATACCAAAGTCCCAGCACTGGTCGCCCTTTGAGATAGTGAAGAATTCGTTTGACAGCTTTCATATGGCTTTCCCTGGGACAAGACTGATAACGAGCACACAAACAAACCGCAAACATGATATCTGGTCTTGATGTTGTAAGATACATCAAGGAACCTATCATGGCCCTGTAACGAGTAGGATCAACTTCTGGATCATTAAGAGAAAACATCCCAAGTTGATGGTTCTTTTGTATAGGAGTATCCATCGGTGAAGTATCTTCCATCCCAAATCGCTTCAAGATGTCCTGAGCATACTTCGTCTGATGAATAAAGAATACGTCCTTCTTCTGTTCAACCTGTAAACCCAAGAAGAAGTTCATCTCTCCCATAGCGCTCATTTCAAAAGTCCCTTTCATGATCTGCTCAAACTCCTTGCACATCTTATCGTCTGATGAACCAAAAATGATATCATCTACATAAACTTGTACAAGTAGGAAATCCTCTCCCTTCCATTTTGTAAATAATGTACTATCGATCAGTCCTCTTTCAAATCCATTTTCAAGAAGATGCTTCGACAGCTCGTCATACCATACCCTGGGTGCTTGATGTAATCCATACAAAGCCTTATTCAGTCGATAGACTCTATCAGGATGATCTGGATCTTCAAACCCTGGCGGTTGAGTGACATACACTAACTCCTGGACAGTACCATATAAGAAGGCACTTTTAACATCCAACTGATATACCTTAATGTCCTTGAAGGCAGTAAATGCCAGAAACAAACAAATAGCTTCTAGCCTAGCAACCGGTGCGAACACCTCAGTGTAGTCCAACCCTTCCTGTTGAGCAAAACCTTGAACAACTAGCCGAGCTTTGTTTCTTGTCACTATACCTTTTTCATCCTTCTTGCACCTAAAAACCCATCTAGTGTCGAAAGGATACTCTCCCAAAGGTAAATCAACCAACTCCCACACTTGGAGCTTATCAAACTGAAAAAGTTCCTGCTGCATTGCTTCGACCCAAGACGGATCTTTTAAAGCCATTTGTATGTTACTTGGCTCTTCTTGAGAGACAAAGCAGCTGAACTTACATTCATCCACTATACCAGTTTCTTTCATCTCTGCGAATAAACTAGTAAGCTTGTTTAACTGAGCTCTTGTCTTAACTCTTGCACTTGGTTCACCAATAATATCCTCAACTGGATGATACTTGTTGATTCTATGATGTGTAGCCCTATCAACTTGAAGATTAACACCCAAATTTGAACCTATCTCTCCTTCGTTAGATGATCTTTGAGGTGATGGAGTAACTGGTTCAACTTCTTGTGTAGTATCCTTTGATAAACCATCTGCACTGCAATTTAACATAAGCTCTTGAGACTTGTTTACTTCTAGTTCCTTTCTTGACTCCTCATTATCCTTTGTTGCTGTATCAGTCGAAGATTCTGAGGCAGTAGCTGAGCTACTACCTACATTTTGGTCACGTAGTAACACTACATCATCTACCTCTGAACTACCTGCACCAAAAGAAATAGGACCATTAAAAGAGGTAAACACATCATCATAATTGAACAAGATAGTAGACCCTTGATGTACAGGGGGATTATAGCTAGAAATCATGACATTGTAGCCAACATCGACTATTTCAGCCTTAATATTGTACACCCTCCTATTTGGAGATCCCGGAATGTAACCAAGAAAAATTGCCTCCTCAGATTTTTCAGCAAATTTGGGTTGGTCACGAACTTTTAAAAACGTACAGGGGACTCCAAAAGGTTCTAAGTCATTTAAATTCGGTTTTCTATTGTTTAAAAGTTCATAAGGCGTCTTATTAAATCTTTTAACAATTAAAACCCTATTTAAAACGTGACAAGTAGTGTTCACTGCTTCCCCCCAAAACATAGTAGGAAGCCTTGAATCAGCTAGCATTGTTCTGGCGGTCTCTATCAATGTTCTGTTCTTTCTTTCTGCTACTCCATTTTGCTGAGGTTCATAGGGTGCACTGGATTGATGCTCAATTCCTTTGGTCAGACAGTAGACTTCCATGATCTGATTCTTGAACTCTGTCCCGTTATCACTTCTGATTCTCTTCACTCTTGTGTTGTACTGATTTTCCACTCTTTCCAAGAATTCCATGAGAATTTGAGCAGTCTTATCCTTGGTTTTCAAGAAACATACCCACGAGAATCTAGAGTAATCATCAGTCACTACTAGACAGTAGTACAGAAATGGAGCGGCAATAGAATTCTGAGTCTTCGGCTTGTGAGGCTTTTTAGTCTGTTTTCCTTTTAAGCATGGCACGCATTTATCCTCCACCATAAATTTTTTATTGGGAACACCGAGAACCAACCCATTACTTGTAATATAATTCATTTTTCTGAAATGGATATGACCCATCCTTCTATGTCATAGCAGAGATTCATCTTCTGAAGCTTTAGTCAACAAACACACTGGCTCCACTGAATCAACAACACCCAATTCCAAGCCATAGATGTCCTTCTTCCTTGGAGCCTTCAGCAAGATCCATTCATCGGGAATGACATAACCTGGTTTCAAGATTAGGGCCTCCCTTTTCTGTGAAATGAACTGGATTCCCTTTACCGCATATTTGAGATACACTCATCAGGTTATGCTCCAACTGTTCAACAAAATTTAAATTGTCCATTGTGATCTTCCCATTAACGACTTTTCCAATGCACGAAATACTTCCGCCCTTGGGACCAGCAAAACTGACATAAGATCCTTTAACAGGGTAAATTCTGTTAACAGTCTCTTATCACCTGTCATATGTCTTGAACACCCACTATCGACAAACCAAATCCCGGTAGTTTACCTTAGCGGTTCCTTTTGTTCAATAACTTCCAGATGTGCCATGAAGCCAGTCTCGACTTCACTAACCATACATTCATTTTCAGCTCTTACTGGATCTGATGGTTCAGGTTCCTCTTCTACCTTCTGATGAAAACTATCATTATCATTTGTACTGGCATACAATGTATAGTCGAATGAATTATCAACAAGATCGTTCATTCCTCCATCAAAGTCTTGAATTTCAGCCATAAATGCATGATTCTGATTATCGGCACTAATCGAACCCCAGTTGTATGTACCATCATTTTGAACTACCGATGCTCTCGAGTTGTTCGTTTCTCCTGAGCTTCGGTTCCCAGTATTAGCATATTGACGCCCTGAATTCTGACTTGCAATAGAACCACCCTGATTGAAGTTCTGACGGCATGTAGCTGAATTGTTGTCCCGTCTTGGTCTCTGACATTCACGTGCAAAATGTCCAAAACCATCACAGTTAAAACACTTCACTTTAGTCTTGTCAAATCCTACTTTGCCATCTATGACCTTCCTTCTGGTTGTATCAGTGAACATAGTCAATTGCCAGTTCAGGTCCATTTCTTCCAGATCATCTGGATCAACTTGTTTATAATCCTCCCTAACCAGATCAGGATCAGTTAGTTTTCCTCCAATTAGCTTTTCATGAGCAGACACAAATGAAGCTAGCATGCCCAAATGTCCCTCTGCAGATCTTATGCTCATCGGCTGTAACACCCTACTTTGTAAAAATGAGGATTTCAAAAGATTTTTCAACATAAAACATAACTCTGTTAAGTAAAGTGCGGAAGCGACGTTTAAAAATTCCATTTGATCCATAACGGAATCAATAAAACACATTAAATGTTTCAAAAAGGTGTTACCAACAGTGTCATCACAATAATTCTTATGAAATCCACAATGAACATAACAAATGCCAAACGGCTAAATAATGTCTACTTAAATAAATGCAACTATGGGTAATTAAAGCCAACGTCCATAAGCTCCAGTAAAAGCTACCCATCTCACAAGCAAGCTACCAAGCTACTGATCAACGTCTAACCTGAGGGCACAACACATTTCCATAAAACACAAGTGTCAGCTTAAAAAGCCGAGTAAGATAACAGGTTAGTACAACAAAAGATTTGCCAATTAAAAACATTTCAGAAGAAAGTATCTCACGCATACATATAGGCATCAATCACACATACACATTATAAAAAGTTTTATAATGTGTATGTGTGATTGATGCCTATATGTATGCGTGAGATACTTTCTTCTGAAATGTTTTTAATTGGCAAATCTTTTGTTGTACTAACCTGTTATCTTACTCGGCTTTTTAAGCTGACACTTGTGTTTTATGGAAATGTGTTGTGCCCTCAGGTTAGACGTTGATCAGTAGCTTGGTAGCTTGCTTGTGAGATGGGTAGCTTTTACTGGAGCTTATGGACGTTGGCTTTAATTACCCATAGTTGCATTTATTTAAGTAGACATTATTTAGCCGTTTGGCATTTGTTATGTTCATTGTGGATTTCATAAGAATTATTGTGATGACACTGTTGGTAACACCTTTTTGAAACATTTAATGTGTTTTATTGATTCCGTTATGGATCAAATGGAATTTTTAAACGTCGCTTCCGCACTTTACTTAACAGAGTTATGTTTTATGTTGAAAAATCTTTTGAAATCCACATTTTTACAAAGTAGGGTGTTACAAGATGGTATCAGAGCAACCCTTGGGATTGTTAGGAGTGTATGGCGCACTTGCATAACTCAACGAGGACGTTGAGTTGTGTTGAGGGGGTGTGAAAGCATACATCGCTGACATACAAGGGGGATCCTGTCTATAAGTAATATCATTGGCCTTACATAACAACGCGTTTTGGGCGTATTGGCTGTGGATGAGAGGAGAATTTCACAGTTAAGCGTGCTCGGGCGGCAACAATGCCAAATGGGTGACCCTTCTGGGAAGTTTGCCCGAGCAACCAGAAACAAAGCCGTGAGCCTGCGGGCAAAGCGGACAATATTGTGTTGTGGTAAGGCGGGGTGTTACATCGGCATACCTGTTAAACCCGAGCTTGGAGAACAACCATTCTGATTCCCATTATGAATAACCATAGCTGATTCCGGAGAAGTTACATACATCAAGTTTTGGTCAGAATCCATTGACATCTTCAACTTTTCATCATCTCCACTGTAGAAGGCGGTAATCCCTCCACTTGAAGATTTAGCAGAAGGAATGCTTGACTTGCTATGATAGAGTTCAGGACGCTGAACAAAATCACTGCCACCTGCTTCCTTCGACTTTCATTTCATATCCTGACCTCTCAGCTTTCGAATAATCTGGTCAAGAGGCCATGTGCTAAATTCGGGATTTTGTTGAATCGAGGTAACAAAACCTTCCCGCTTAACTGAAAGAGCCTCCAAAAACTTCTCGATTACATCCTCTGGATCAGGTTTATACCCAAAGTAAGCAAGCTCAACCAGCAGATGACTGTAACGAATCAATATCTCATCAAGGGATTAATCTTTGAAGCCTGTAAAAACATAATACTGCTTCTTTAACAGATCCTTCCTTCTCTTCTTAAGATCATCGTCACCTTCACAATGCTCCTTGAGTGCATCCCATAAGCCTTTAGCACTTTCATACTTTTCAAACAAGTGCAGAAATTCACCCTGGAGGGCCATTCGGAGTGATCCTAAAGCTTTACTTTCTGCTTCATAATCTTTCTTTTGATCGACATTCATTTGTTCATATGAAGAAGCTTTCCCAACACCCGAACCAGTAGGTTCATTATCATTTTGCACAGTGGGATTAACATAGCCATTAACAATACAAATCCACATCCTCACATCCATTAATCTGCAATATGACTCGAATCTGCCCTTCCAATTGAAATATCTGTCTAGGCTTATCAACTTGGGCGGTGAATTGGCCTTTCCGGTCTCATGATCCATTAGAATCAATTGATTCAGCAAAGCTTGGTAATTTGCAGGCAACTGAGACGTCATTTTCTCCGAGCTAGCAAAGTTCACGAACTGTTCAAAATAAACGAGGTCGCAAAGTTCACGAGGTCACAAAAATACGAGGTCGCAATTACACTCGAGGTCGTAATTGAACTGGTGAGGTCGTAATTGAGCTCACGAGGTCGCAATTGAGCTAGCGAGGTCGTAATTAGCTATCCAGGTCGTAAATAGAGCTGGATGAGGTAATACGAGCCCACGAGGTCGCAAACGATGTTGAAACCTTTAATTCTCTTGAATTCGAAACCCTAACACCCAATAACACACTTTCGACGGCTGCAAACACCAAATAGAGGTCACGAACAAGATTTCCGGTCGTAAACTCGTGAAAGAATCACGTCTAAACGACCCTAAATCGATGTTGTCTATCACCAACAACTATTGTAAGTGCACGTTCTGGTGCACATTTTGTGTCCGATGCATCTCAATTAATGGGCTGTTTTGCTAGATGTGTTGACCACGAGTTTAGGTCAAACACGTGTTGATTGACCACGAGTTTAGACCAAACTCGTGTGAGGCCACGAGTTTAGACCAAACTCGTGTGAACAGTAACACGAGTTTGACTAAACACGTGTTACTGTAGCACGCGTTTAGAAGCCCACGAGTTTGAAGCCCAGCCCATTTCTAGCCTATAAATAGAGATCTTAGGTTTCGGTTTTAGGTTAATGATTTTAGTTGCAACAGATTTCATTCACTAGGTTCTCGAGGTAGAGATCTATACCTCGAGATGCCGCCCATATTATTCGATTATCAAGAGTCGTCTCGTTGATTGTAATCCGTAATCATCGTAGATGTATTGTAAACGGATTTATTCATTGTAATCATTCGACTAATGATAAAGGAATTCTTTCTATATCTCCTGTTCATATTTGTTAAATTCGTGTTCATATATGTTTGATTCATTCGATTACCTCAATAACGATTATGTTTGGATTCCGCACTTACATAGTCGTAGGAATCGCGAATCGATCGATCACCCTGCACTTTCACTATAACCTTCCGGTATGAAATCAAGAGGCTCTAATACCACTTGTAAGGCCCCTTGAAACGGATCGTTAATAGTTTGCTCCAGTTATCTTGAGGTGCGGAATCCCTCACTATAACTTGGTGATTTTCAGGCTAGCGGAACAATCCTTTGACGACTTAACCTGCACTATATGCTCGAAATTTCGACAAATGTTCAACCCTAATCTCTGTTAGGGTTCGGTATTTATAGGAAAACACCCGACATGGGCTTCAGCGAGTCGGCCTCGCAAATCCAGCCCAACCCGTCACTAATGCGAGGTCGCATTCTGTGATTGGCCTCGTATTTGACCCTGCAAATACGGGGTCGTATTCCCATGTGAAATGCGAGGTCGCATTTCACACTTAGCAGAATATTACACATTCAATACTTAAACTTAATCTAGTATTCTATGCACAATACAAAGTTCAATAATGACAATCACATTACAAAAACATATTAGAATATAAGCCCAAACAATCTAGACTGCTATTGACATAGACGTGCAACAGGGGTTGTTATGAATCAAGAGGTTGCAATCAATACATTTTGTTAGCTTGCTTTATGAATTACAATATAAGCTGGAGTCAATCATTTGAGAGTCTATATTAATGTTTAAATGAGTTCCATTAGATCCGTGAACGCATGCGTGTAAAACACGTCAATTGGAAAATTTGATGGATCAACAAATATGGTTCCAAGTTTGTGGTTGTCTTGAAGGTTTAAACTTACCCATAAAGGTCCCATTTTCTACAAAAGTACAAAACCGATAGTTTGCTACTGTCCTACTAAAAGGGGGATCATTTTAACATATACAAGGTCAGGGACAGCCCACAAAGCAAATGGAGATCGATCATCCTCGGCTTGTTCATCAAAGAAGTGCGCCAAAAGTTGGGGTAGAGGTTTCTATCTTATGAAAATGGAACACTTTTGTCCAGGTGTAAAACCTGCCGGATTCATAGGCCACCGATACCAGGATTAAGCAATAATATTAAACCAAGGTTCATGCAAGTTGAAAACATAAAAGTGGGCCCAGCAATATTACCAGACATGCAAGTCTCAGTATCAATTATTAAACAATACCATAGCCTCTATCTAGATTGCTAGATATGCAAACAAATCTGGAAACAGAAATAAAGTTGTCAGATTCTTAAAGCTATGTGTGTTTATTAAGAGCAATACATCTTACAAATTTACCATCTCTAAACATGAAAAAATAAAAAATAAAAAAAATAGCATAATTCCAAATCTTTTTACCCCAGTGCAGAATTCATATGTAAAGGGTATAGCAGAATATCCAACACCACAAATGCAAAAAAAAAAATCTAACTCCAGAAAGAAGCCAGAAAAGAAGTTACAGTACCACGATAACAACATTCCCTTCAAAATAAACACCAAAACTATTGTTATCCAACTCTAGATGTATTTCTAAATAACAATCCACAAAAGAACTAAAAAACGAAGATGCATTCTTGCTTTATAATGAACCAATCCTTCAGGATGATGTCAACGGCCGCTTGATACCTGTTTTTTGCTCTGAAGTAAGTCTTGTAGGGAACTTAATGTTAAATTTGACCCTCAAATTACCCTTTTTGGCGGGTTCTTTCGGTATAGGCATCCCTTCGCCTTTAACAACCTCCTCATAAGTTGGGCTGATTACAGAAGTGACGGGGATTGTCAAGTTCCGGCCATCGAGTGTTGCGAGTTGGGCTGTGTAACCAGTTAGAGCTTCTGCCAGTGATATCTTTTGGGCGGAAACAAGATTATTACCATCCCTCTTGAATACAGCATGTGGTTTCTCATCAATAATAAAAACAAGGTCGGAAGGAATTACACCTCGTTGCTCATTTCCTTTTTCAGGGAATGTTATTTTTGTTCCCTTTTTCCACCCAGGTTTGATCTCTATTGTAAGAATTTCTTCTACTCTGGTTGCTCTCCTGGAAACATATACATACAAAAGACACCCATAAGCCCAATAGTTAATAGACGACTCATTAAACATTTTCACAGTGCTAGAGAAATCAGTCCGGTAACTGCTTTTTTCATTGTCACGTAGATTCTGCCCATATATAAAGAAACCAGCCAAATCTGGTCAAATTTTATTGCCCACAAATCAAATTGAGAATATAGTTACCAAAACAGAAAACAGGTTTACCAATTAACCAGTCACAAAGAGTAACAAATGTTTAAAATCTCTCAAACTGCTAAGGTGGTCACTGATTTAGTAATACTTTTAATTAAGTCTAATATAATTGCCATACACAAAATCCAAATATATAAAAAACTGTTGGCAGTCAAACCTACCTGTTTTCACCCGCTGCCAAACACTACCCAACCCTTTTTCCCATATTATAGTCGTGACTGTCAAGTGGTCATCATATTTTATCCTTAGTGTTTCTAAGTTCCTTTTGGCTCATATGTCCCTTTTTTTCTATCAACAAACAAATAAGCAAATGGGATTGAGGAAAAAACTTAGAGACCCGAGCTTAATTTTCAGTCACAGTCTCATTAGTATGGTTGAACAACTACGTAATATTTCTGAATAGCTGCTCTTTGTTCGCTTATGTATTTTACAGATAAAAATATTCCTTGTTTTACACAAAAACGAGGATTTTTATCTATGTTATAAAATGAGAATGGTCAACAGAAATCTGCTGAAACAATTACACCCAGTTTTAATCTTGGTATAATGTAGAGGTTGAAATTTAAACACATTTATAATTTGGGTTATAGTTATCTCAAATGAATCAAATCCAGATACTTTGCTAAAAAGGGATTATGTAGAGCCAGCTGAGAGTTGACTACGGCTCTAAATTATATTTTTAATGCGTACAAGCTCCAAAATCTGTTTATTCCAAGATATAGGTTATTCTTAAAATAGTTTTTCTTGACCCGCCCATCTTGCCAACACTAATCGATGGACTGCATACAAATCCACGATGACGAAAACTCTACATCTTTTTTTGTTTCTTCTAAATAATTCATAACCATTGCTTCATTACTTACACTTATATTGACCATCGGTCATGGATAAGAGAATATAGAGACATTAAGAAAAAACAAGATGGAAATCCAAGTAAACCATCTTCACAGATTCTCTTTAAACCATCCAAAACAGCCACCTTTTACCGCCTCTTTCCATCACCGTGCAACCAGCGTGAAAGTATATGCAGTCGCAGACAATGCTCAGAAGCTAATACAGTCTGGAACCGTGGTCGCCATTCTTCCAAAAGACGCTGTAACGGCGATCAAAGATGAAGGATACAAGCTTCTTGACATTAGGCCAGAATGGGAAAGAGAAAAGGCATGTGTATCCGGTTTAATGCACGTGCCATTGTTCGTATAAGATATGGATAATGGGCCTATAACATTGTTGAAGAAATGGGTTCCTTTTGGTTATATTGGTTTGTGGACTGGTCAGAATTTTACAATGATGAATCCTGATTTTGTTGATCAAGTTGAGAAAATGGTTCCTGATAAGACTATTAAAGTTCTTGTTGCTTGTGGTGAAGGTTTAAGGTACTATTAACTAGTATTACAGGCTTAACTTAGTTTAGTGTTTGAATAATAGCCAAGTATGTATTCTTGTTGTAAGGTTTGACACAATTTGACAGGAAATTGTCTTGGAATTTAAGATTTTAACACAAAGCAGGTTAGATAGTCTAAAAGACCTTAGACATATCTTAGGAAACAATTAAGACTTACGTTTCGACAAAAATGTAACACATACTTGCAGAATGAATTATATAGGAATATAATGAGTACTATAATCCCAACCAACATCACTAGATTTTCTTTTATTTTCTGCAGTTGTTGACGTTACAGATAGTGTACTACCAGAACCAGAAGCCATCTAAAACGATAAAAATGTATCAATCAATCATTCAATCAACGACAAACTCACAACACTACCTACTGCCCTAGTGTAGTGGCTACTGAAGTAAGAAAAAAGGAAAAAAGTTACAGATGGTGTACTACTGAAGTTATTGCAACTCGAAAATATAACAAAAAGGAAAAAAAGTATAGGATAAAAAAAGTAATTAACTTGAAAACATAACAAAAAGGAAAAACTCAAAAAAGTTACTTGAAATTAAAGAAAGTATAGGATAAAGAAAGTAATTAACTAATTACAACTGGAAAATAAAGGATTATTAAAGATGACCTAAAAAATTAAAGAATTAATTAAAAATTAACTAGAAAAACTTAAAGAAAAGAAAGTAAGAAACTTACCGTAGCATCAGCGGGTGTCGCCGGAGGTGGACTGGCCGGCGGTGACTGGATTCGCCGGATGCCACAGAAAGGGGAGGACGGAGGTAGGGAATCATGAGGGGGGTGGGGGTTAGGTGTGCGAACTGTGAAGAGAAAGCAATGAATGGAAGTCAAAAACCCTATTTTTGGTTTTAACCCGTTTTTCAAAATAATAAAAAGTCTTTTTTTGTTTACCGATATTGACCAAAATGGCCGATATTGACCGATAAGTGCCGAGTTTGACCGACATTTGACCAAAACGAGAAGTTCACCCGATAACCCATATTTCGTTCAGCTAAAGGCCGATACCCGATATATCGGCCGATATGGCCGATATTTGCAACACTGCTTCCACTAGCTTCCATAGACAGAATGTAGCGTCCAGTACTCGATATAGTAACGCAGGCAATTAAACATCTTCCATATAGCTTGACAGCCTGTTTTTCGAAATTAACATCATGGATCCAGATTAATCATGACTTCGATATTAAATAGATCAATGATATTGCAAAAAATAAAAGAGGGCATAGAAAAAACACAAAAGATATACTCCGGAACAGGGAGGTCCCTCAAATGAGAAAAGGACCTTCCTTACCTCACAGACAGATGATTAAGCAAGAGCACACCTGCATACATAACACTGCAACTTTTAACAAATAGTATACCATACACAACACATGATGAACCCAAAAATCTCGACTCACAAATAATTAATCCATTTCTTTCTCTTTAAATGTGCATCACCATTTTCATTAATTGGTATGCTTATGCTATTTTTACTACGTCAGAAGTATAGGTTTCACAATAAGAAATCTAATAACCAGTAAACATAAAGAACTTCCTTTTCTTTTGATCTGAATCGTATAAATGCATAATACAGTAAGTATTGAACTCTAGCACCACAACATTTGGAAACATATATATGTCGGTTTTTCTGCAAGAAACTACATAGCTACCGAAGGTTTATTTTACCTTCACTGTAAAATGGTTAGCTCCAGTCCATGCATCTTAAACTAGCATGTGTAGTACTAAATGGACTATGGTAGAGCCCAAAAGAGAAAAGTTGAAAGCATGGTGTTCGGGCCATTAAAAGAAAACCCCCAAAAAGTCTGACCACTCATTATAAAACTCGCTTCAATCAAAAGATGATTTGCACATCAGAAAAACTCAGCCACCTTATGGTACCACTTGCATTTTCTGATTTATGTATGTCTTTTCTGTAATGTGATAGAGTTGTAAATTCTGGTTCATAAGAATAACAGTACAAGCTTGACAGGACAGTTTCTTTTTCCAAAGAAGAGAAGACTTATAGTGAAGAATATAAATTGTATTTAACAGCTGGAACTCTTTAAAGTGAAACGGTCAACACAAAATTTTTGGAACATTTAAAACATAATTAATGTAAATGCAATAAAAAAACAACCAAAATAACACCACCAAACAGTGCCCTGGTTTTCCAAGTATTTTCCTGCAAATATTTCTGTCACATAGAATAAGCTATCGGTGTGGAAAAAAAGTTGTATCACAAAGACACAAAGAATAACAAAATCATGCGTTGTCGTTCCCTCAGATGACCACAACAATGATAGCCGACCAACAAGCAGTTATTACCTTTGTACTGTGTTGGGATACCCATAGGTGTTTATGGCAAAAACACAGTAATGCAACCACATATCCACAGAAGAACAGGTCACCACATGCACAACACGTTCATAGACCTCGACAATTTTGTCCGTATATCCAATTAGCCGCGCTTCATGATCAGCATGTTTCTTCCAATAGCCGTAACACGAGAAATTGGGCCAAAAAGGTATCATAAATTCTTCGGATCTTCAAGATGTTCTGTTAAAAGAACAAAACATACTTAATGTCATAAAAACCAACAGCACTAGCAGGCGATCCATTTGGAATTTGCCTACCTCAGATGTTTTTTCGGTCTCAACTATTAGGGGAGTCCAGACATTAAAATCTGACGAATTGGTATTCACTATACTCCAGAGTCGCAGAAACGGCCGCCATACAAAAGAAATAACAAACAGTAATCATATATGAATTCACTTTCCTACAGATCAATATACAATTAAATAAAAGTGACAAATATATACCTGCAGAACCGTCTTCTGGTTGGTTTACAGATGTAGAATTATGTGTATCGTACGAACCAACTCCATTCTAAATACCACCAGCAGCATCTAGAATAGGTTTTCCATGCCGCCATCATGCCCATTCACAGAAGAATGGTCAGCGGGCAGCGGCCAACTGAGATGAGTCTAAAGATGGAGCCTCGTGACTAGAATTTACATCTGGAACGTCCGATTTTCCAGTAGCACCTGACCCATCCCCATTTATGTTCAACCTCCATGGCATTGGTAACAGTAGCATTAGCCATGTCACCATTCTCGGAAGCAAAACAGGGAGCCGGTGGATTCTCCTGGACATCTGAACAGCTGTTTCACTCTCTCCCATAGTCAGGGTACTGACTTATCTTAAGCCTATACAAAAGACAGCAGCCAAGGTAAGTTTTTATAGGCGATGGCAATGCTGCCAGCTGGAATCATATGATATTTACAAAGTCCAAGCCAACACTAGATTCATCTCTACAAAGTCCTACAATCAAAGTGGTAACAACAGAACATTTGAGTTCATAACCAAGCTCCAAAGCTTTGCTTTGCCAGACGCAGAAAATCCAAAATCCATTCTGTTCTAGCGGCATAAACAATGGATGGCAACTTTAAGAGTGTAAATTAGCAGGCACGTTTTAAGTTTAAATGGCACAAAAAAAAGGAAAGCTGACAATAGCGAAGGCAGAAAATTGAGATTGCAAGTGAAAGTACAAATGAGCAGACACTTTTCAAGTTCCAACGGAAAAATAGAATACCAACTGTTTACGGTCTCCATAAGTCTGATTCGCTAATCAAGGAAGCTCCTAATAGGAACCTTGTGATCGATCTACTTTGGCCTCCGTCTATTTTAGCTTGTGATCCCCTACAATCACCATCCATCCAAAGGTATCCCGAAATTCTTAGGCACAAGCTAATTTAAGTGCTTGTCATCTTTGCTCGAACACACACGTTCATTTGTCAAGAAAGGTTAGTTAATTGCTTGACCACTAACCAAATCGACAGCTAATTATAACCACGAATCGTATTGACCACGTCAATATGAGGTTCTAAAGATTGGACAAACGACATTTGAGGATGGAATTTATCATCAAACTTTTGAGAATAAAAGAATGAACCAAAGTACATATCCCCAAATTAAGGATGTGACTGAGAACTGTAAGTACAAAGGCTTCCATCTACACAACTAATCAAGGAGGTCACAATTAGCAACGAATAACGGCATATTGTCCTTCCCATATATGTGCATATATTATAATAGAGTTAATTGCATTTTTGGTCCCTGTGGTTTGTATGTTTTGCAGGTTCAGGACCTTTTCAGGTTTCATTGCATTTTTGGTCCCTATTTCTGAAACCTTTTGCAAATTTGGTACAAATTAACGGTGGTTGTTAAATGAAGCCGTTAAGTGCTGTTAGAATTAAAAATGGTGTTTAATTGTAAATTTTTAAAAGTGTAAAGGGTATTTGTGTTAATATTGTTTGTCAAAAAGTTTGTTCTATTGTCACTGAGATATACACGTGATTGTTTTGTAAAAATTTATAAAAAATTACGAGCTCTATAAATGAAAGTTTTGTAATTTAGCTCGCTAAATGTAAAAAACAATGGCGGCCGGAATGTTCAACAGTTCGCTTGAAAATTCAAAACGCGACGGAAAAACGAAATTCACGATTTCTCCCTCCTTTCTTCGAGTAAAAACTCGAAATTGATACCAATCGACTCAAAATTTCACCGCGCACAAACCCTGGGCAAAATGTACTTCAGAAACCGTGTCCGGAAAACTTAAATTTGCGATTTCTCCTTTGTTTTTACGAACTAAAACACGAAACCGGTACCAAAATGCTCAGGTTTGCTTTCCGCACAAACCCTAGCCTATTATCTGTAAAAAAAAATTGTCGGAAAATTCGCCGAAAAAGTAACTGTCTACGAATCTCGATGAATCAGAAACTTAAAATATGAATATGACCGGAATCGGATCGCGAACAAAACCTGATGTTTTTCAGATCAATTTGACAAATCGCGAAAACGGAATCAAAGAGGGAAGTTTGAAGAAAAAATTTTATTTTTTTTAAATAAAATAAATGGATATAAAAACAATAAATGGAATAAATTGTGACAACATGACAAAAATTTTAACTAATACTATTGACACAAATATCCCATACATTTTTAGAAATTTACAATTAAACATCATTGTTAATTCTAACAGCACTTAACGACTTCATTTAACAACCACCGTTAATTTGTACCAAATTTGCAAAAGGTTTCCGAAATAGGGACCAAAAATGCAATGAAACCTGAAAAGGTCCTGAACCTGCCAAAACATACAAACCACAGGGACCAAAAATGCAATTAACTCTATAATATAATATAGTATAGATAGCCGCAGGAGCAGCAACAAGATGCGCATACAATGATGAGAATACAATACTAAGTAACGGTAAGAGTAGAAGCTAGTAACTAGAAACGACACAGCATACATTAAGCTCCAACATATATAACATAATGAAAGGTACCAAGTAGTTCCAACATCATACATGGATGACGATGATCAAAGTTTGACAGAACAGAAGATAATTAATGGAAAAAAACACAAATTAAACACACATGAGCATGCAAACTAAGCAGTACATAGTAGTAATAAACACAGATTAACACAACAATTGCAATAGCTAGCCTGATTGACCGATCAGCTTATTTCTTCATAGTCTTGAGGCGGCCATAGTTGTCATAATACTCTATCACGTCATGGTCGAGGGGTCCATTCTCAATTATATCTTGGCGACCGATTTCCTCCAATGAAATCGTCATCCTCAGGGTCCTTGTTCTTCTTATTAAGTCGCTTCTTCCTATCATTATTTATCTTGTTAAGAATACGCAGACCCTCCGCCTTGCCGACGTACTCACCGTCAAGGTTTCTACCATTTTCAAGCAACTCATACATGGTTCCCCTTTTCAAATCTTTGACAGAAAGCCCCCATTGCTGCATCTTAGCCTTGGTCTCTGCTAACATAATCGAATGGGGATCATGGCAATCTACCTTCCTCATAACATCCGGGTTCAGTTCGTTGAAATCAACCCCGTTCTTCAGCAACCCCAGAACCATCCAGGCCTTGCTTCCGAAAGGACCATCAATAGTCTCCCTATTCGGGTAGAGAGAAGGCCCAAACTTCATGGCAGGCAAAGTTTTTTGCCACTCGGCAACTCCAAAATACTGATCAATACCCTTCCTGGTCTCATTCCAGTCAATCTTTTCGTACTGAGCCAGAGACGGACCATGCTTATTCATCCACTGAGCCTGAGACGGACCATGGTTATTCATCCACTGAGCCTGAGACAACAACAACAACAAAACAACAACAACAAAGGTACTCAATCCCAGCGAGTTCCGGGGTATGAGGGAGGTACTGAGCCGACGGACCATGGTTATTCATCCAATGAGCCGGCGGACCATGGTTATTCATCCACTGAGCCGACGGACCACAGTAATTCATCGACTGGTAGCGAGACGACTCCTGTCTGTAGCGAGACTCCATTATCGTCGTTGAAATTAATTAGGGTTTTGGTTTTTTCTCTTTTTCTATGATAATTTTTACATCTCATCATCATCATCTATATATCTATATCTATATCTATATATCTATATCATCTGTATATCTATATCTATATATCATCATTATCATCTGTAACCATCATCATCTATATCATCACCATCATCTGTAATCATCATCTGTAACTCATCAATTATATATATATATATATATATATATATATATATATATATATATATATATATATATATATATATATATATATATATATATATATATATATATATATATATATATATATATATATATATATATATATATATATATATATATATATATATATATATATATATATATATATATATATATATATATATATATATATATATATATATATATATATATATATATATATATATATATATATATATATATATATATATATATATATATATATATATATATATATATATATATATATATATATATATATATATATATATATATATATATATATATATATATATATATATATATATATATATATATATATATATATATATATATATATATATATATATATATATATATATATATATATATATATATATATATATATATATATATATATATATATATATATATATATATATATATATATATATATATATATATATATATATATATATATATATATATATATATATATATATATATATATATATATATATATATATATATATATATATATATATATATATATATATATATATATATATATATATAACCTTGATTACACAACTGACCGAGTTCTCATTGATGTCTTGCAAAAAAATAATTTTATTTTTGTTAGCCATGATTAAAAGAACTATAAAAGTGACAGTTGGTTCGTAAGTTTTCAATGATTTTGTAAGTTGTGATTTTATTTGTAGGTTCGGTTTATATAAGAAAAATTTGTATCTTAAATATAGCTTGATTCCGATTCCTGATAACGATAATGATTATCCTAATTATAGTCCGATTACAACTACTAATAACAACGATATTACAATTAGTTTGATTACAATTAGATAAGACGTTGAGAGTTTATACCTTATTGTATTTATGTAGACAATCATGACTGCATATACGAAAGAAGATTAATGTAATTCTTATTAATCCAAATGTTGTAAATTCTCTAACTTTTAGCTATATTTTGTTATTAAATAAACATTATGCAATAAAGTAATAATTATTTTTTAATTGGGTTAAAGTGTAAATTGGTTATGGAAAACTAAATAGTGTATATTAATTGTAAGGAAATCTAGAAGGGGGGTTGAATAGATTTACCCTCTTTTTGACTTTTTTAAGAAATATTCAATTACTTGATTTGAAGTCTTGTTTGTGCAATATAACTAGCAAGATAAATAAATAGATAAACAAAAGAGTAAGGTAAGAAAGATATCACCAAGCACAACACGACGATGTATAGTGGTTGGGGCGAATGTTAACGAATTCGCCTTAATCCACTCCTCGATTCACTAACCGAGAGTTGTTGCACTATAGTCTCTAAAACCGGTAGAGTATCCGTAGTACAATGCTATCACCAATTCCTAACCACTAGGAATCAAAGGTTCTTGACACTTCAAGAATAGCTAGTTCTCTAACCACTAGAGAAACAACAAGGCCTACACTAAGACCTTCTATCAAGTTCTTCACACTCACTAGTATGAAGAATATTACAAATGTAGTGTGTATATAATATATATGAATGCTCACTACAATTCTCTCTTGCTAATTTCTAACAAATGAAAGTAGATATGTAAATTGATAATCACTTGTAAGTATACTTGATGTTTTTGCAGATGCAAGAGGTGAGTCAAACATATCAACAAGTCTCCTTTAAATAAGCAGTGAGAGAAAAGCAGCAGTCGCACGGACGGACGCTTGAGCATCCGTATGAGCGTCCGTACGACTATTTAATTCAGCAGGAGTGTCCCTGCAAGCTCAACCTGCTTTGTCATCTTCTTCTTGTTTCCAGAACAGATTCAAGCATGCCTGGAGATATTCAACTTGCCCCCTATCTTTAATTTAACAATATGAGCATGCTTTGTTTCTTTATGTTTTGATTAGAATATATTCAAACTATACCTCATGTGTTGAATCCAGGAATCTATAACTATATATATAGTTATATGTATAGTTGTATTACCCTTTCATATTTATAATACCTATTTGTTTGTATCTTGCTTAACTAGGTATTAATTTGAATTCAACTTGATTAAACAATAGTTCAACTTGCTAATCTCTAAATCAAGACAAGATGCATATGAATTAATTAAAGATATATAAAGAGGATTAATTAACTTACAAGTTGTTCTTGGGGTTCTTGAGCAGGTATGGGTCAAAGAGAAAATGTGCAGAGAATGTTTTGGGGAAGTGAGGTCAAGTGGGGATAAAAACATTCTTTTATTCTGCACTCTGACTGGACCACGGACGGACGCTTGTGCGTCCGTGACTGCGTCCGTGATAGCAAAATCTTTAGATGTAAATTTTGATGAAATGGTTTTGCTATTGATGTTATATAGGTCATATCTTATCAATTTCAGACCATTTGGACCAGTAGAACTTGACTTATTAACAAAGTGTAAAATTGGAAAGAAGCTTCACGGACGCAGGACAGACGATCCGTGGAAGCGTTTGTGTTCTGTGCAGTTTTCAATATGAACAAGTATTTGGCGGACGCTCCCACGGACGATCCGTGCAAGCGTCCGTGAAAGTAAAATCTTCTAATGTGAAACTTGAGTACATAATTTTACTTTTTCTACTTAGATGAACATTCTATGAAAGTTTGAAGTCAAGCAAAGAAATGTAGGTGTGTTTTCAAATTTTACAAAATTGGACAGAGCTTTGGCGGACGCTCCACGGACGATCCGTGGGAGCGTCCGTACGCTGGGCAGTGCAACCTTTTGCATTTTTAACTAAACTTGATTTGGCTTAAAGCTAAAGGGAAGAGTTAACCTGCTAGTGTATATATAAGTTGTAGTTCATTGCATTTTGTATACTTGTGTAGATTATTGTCATTATCAAAACAAGAGACAAACTTGAATTTTGATGTTATGCTAAATATGCATTAACAATCTCCCCCTTTTTGAGAATGACAACAATGTACATAGGTATGCAAAATGTAATGAGACTTTAAACCAACTTCGTTAACAATACATACCTATGCTTCTCCCCCTTTGTCAAACCAAAAAGGGCAAATTGTGCAAACACAATAAGATCCATGCAAGCAATAGAACGCTCCCCCTTGAAAGAAGCTCCCCTATGATAGAGGTTCAACCTTGAAGGTGGTTATGCTAAAATCATAAGTATAGCAAAACATGTGAGCACATAAAAGCAAATACCTAGCATAAAATATGTAAGCACATAAGAGCAAATACCTAGCATAAAATATGTAAGCACACAACATATAAGTAAGCATCCTACATAAAAGCAAGCATCCTACATAGATAAGAAGTACCTTACACATAAAGATATAGAAGTAGAGTTAAAGAAATATAAAAAATTGTTCACATGCATAGGTTTTAAAAACAAGGGTTATCATTCACGAGGGGGTGACCCGGCACATCCAAGCTTTGTAGCAATCTTGAGGAGTAGCTTCTTGATGGTGCCTTGCTCTCGGTATAGATGGTCAAGTTTTTTGTGCATTGGAGAGACGGTAGAATGGGTCATCTTCACCTTGGTCATTGCCCATGTTGCTCCCACTAGCTCCCCCTTGAGCCGTACCCCGGTGGATGTTTTCTTCCTCACGTGCCTCATCACCCTCATCCTCCCTTGGTCGTTTGATGTCATGCGTGTTAAGATGTAGGCTGTAACATCCCAAACTTTTCTTTACTAGTTGACTAATGTCGTTAAGTCAATATTGTGTGTGTCGTTAAGTCTATTTTAGATTTAATGTTTATATGTAGTAATGTGTGTTATGTGTGAGGCTTGTAAGCCTAAATGTTAATGTAGTATAAATGTGTGTAATATGAAGATTAATGTCTATGTAGTGACATTTAATGAGGATTAATGATGTATATGGTCAATAAAGTAGTTTGTGACCAATAATGAAGGATTAGGAAGCTTAGGGGCTAGTTTTGACATGTGTGCAAAGTCAAAAACGGGTTTAGAGGCTTAGGGTTGTCATTAGAGAGCCATTATGCAGATTTTCTTCCTCTTAAACAAGCCCTAGCTGATCCCCTCCCTTCCCTCTCAAGTTTCTCGCTAGATCTATTCGTTTTGGAGCCAAATCGATCGTGTATTGCTTAGATCTTGGATCTTTGTCACCTAATACAGGTATATAGGTATTCTTTGTGAGTCCCAAATATATAGATGAATAACAAACCCGACTGGCAAGTACAACTGATCTTGATGGACAAGTTCAGTTTACGATCCAGATATGGATAACAAGAAACAATTGACTAGATATAAAATGCAAGAACAAATGGCAGAAACTATATAAGGATATATATAAATATAATCAAGTATGTAGCATTGAGACACGTTGTTTTCTTTTCAATGTATTTGATTTATTGATGTATAAACAAATACAAGGATTGTTGCGGAACAAAGATAAACACCAAGTGTAAGTATCTAAACAATCCTGAAATACAAGTGATCTAATTAACTTGGAAATACTCGTAAGTTTACTTAGAGTATATCTCACAAGTTGCAATGCTAAAGTTTCAAGTGCTCTTTGCAAGTTGTGAGAAGACTTTGTATTTATAGACCAAGTCCATGATGATGTGGACAAGATCGTACAAATGTGGTTGTGAGCATTTAAGGAATTAAACCATAATTCCTTACATGCTGCACTTGGAAGAGTATATAAGTCACTTGATGTGACTTATAGTACTAGGTTCCAAGCCTATACTTTGTACCTTTTGTTAATAGATAGATCTATTAACCGGATAAAGGTGTAAAGTAAAAGTCTTCCTCGTAATCAGTGTAAAGTGTTGTAAATACTTTACACTGAGATGCTTCAGTCTTGATCTGGTAGAATCACTCTTTGCTCGCTTCTGAGATGATTCTCTTCTTCATGCTTCAGTCTTTGACTTCAGAATGAATGCTTCAGATTTATCTCGATCTGAACTGAAGTGAAGCTTCAGTGAAGGAATTCTGAGACACCTCAGAATTCTGTACAAATGTCTTCACTAAACTTCAAGTTATTTCTGAACAAATTATACTTGGTCGTTTTTCGACCTAACAAATTCCCCCTATTTGTTCTGAAATAGTGCATGCATCTCAGACTTCTATCTATACATGTTTGTAAGTCTGAAATGCAAGTTTTTGTTTAAGTTGTAAAAATTTTCTTAAGTACATCTTATAGATCATTGATGTCTCAGAATTTTACTTGTGGTTATTCTAACTTAAACTTATCATCTACTTATTGGTTACAAGATGCAACATATATATACACACCACAATGAATGTTACAAATGTAAATATTTTACAAGTACATGATAATCTGAAAAGAAAACTACTTCTTGGCAGGCCTTGAACCAGAAGGTGCCTCAGTAGGTTTTCTCTTCAGTGGAGAGTGATCCTTTTTGCCAAACAGCCTTCCTTCAATCTCTACCTTGGCTTGCATCTTTTGTTGAATTCTTGCTAACCATGCACCAGTCAAGGCAGATTTTGGTTTCCCTTTTAGAACCTGGATCATCTCCCTGTGCTCAGAAATCCCAAACTCGTGCACTGAAACCTGATGGTATTCTTCAGCTGCCCTTCCTTCTCTTTTAACAACCAAGTCAAAAAGCTTCAATCCATCAGCTTTTGCTATTTCCATATCAACTATCTTGGCTGGATGAGATCGATGCTTCATGTAATGCTCATATTGATCCCTTTCATGTTTTCTTTGAATTTCAATAGCATCATCAGACATTGGTTTGAAGGTAGAAAGATCAGCATCACGAACACTCTTTCTTGATGATCTAGGTCCAGTCACTTTGGGTTTAGAGGCTGGTCTGAGCAACTCTTTCTCAACATTCTGAACTTCGGCCAGAATTTCCTTCCTTTTTATCTCCATTTCTTTTTCCCTATTTTTCTTTAAGTCTTCAATGGACAACTTAAAGGTCAGACTTTCCAACTTTTGTTCCAGAGGAGAGTAGTTCATCCCACACTCATATTCTAGCATATCAACTATAGCCTTTTGCACTCTTGGGTCATTTTTGATTTTCTGAAATCTTTCCAATGATAACCCAAGAGCTGCAGCATCTATGTGATCCCCATCTTTAGATGTTGTTCCCTTTCTCTTTCTTTGTTCTCCCTCCACATAATGAATTGGTTAGAAACCTGCTTCTGCAATGTTTCCAACTTCTTACTATCAGCTTCAAGATTATGTAAGGGATAACCTTGCTCGTCTATATTTTCACCAACAACCATTCCAGAACCCTTATCACTTTCTTTGGTTCTTCTTCTTGAACCTTGCCTTTTCCCTTATCCTTTTTCTGAAGTTGTTCCCCTGAACTGAGGCACTACCAGAAGGTACCTCAGTTTGCTTCTTGGTTGCTTGAATTATCTCTTGAGTACTAGCGAGCAAACCAATAGGCACACCACTTCCCCCTTTGGGAATCTCTGAAGGCAATCGAGCATAAAGGTCAATTGTAGATTTAATTGCCTTCAGTGGTTCCCAACTCTGTTGTTCTAGGCACTCACAAATACCTTTTGCCATAGTAGCAAACTGAGCCTTTAGTCTGAATGAAGAGCTAAGGTTCAGTGCTTCTTTATCTTTTAAGTCCTTCAACATTTTTCTGTCTTCTTCAGTGAAGGAAGCAGGGGAGGAGGAGTAACAACATTATCTTTCTTCAGAAGTGTTAGAATTTCTTCTAACTGTTTTGACTGATTCTGAACTGAACCTTCAAGCTTGGAAACTGTATCTTTTACTTCATTTACAGCCTTTTCCACCTTGTTATTTGTGTCTTTGGTCAGTTCAGCAATCATCATTCGAACTTCTGCACCAACTTTCTGACTGACAGAATCTGAAATCTGAGCAGCTAGATTCTGAGATAGCTCAGACTTCAGATCTTTCACAATACCAGCACTGATAGAAGTCCCAAGTTCTTTCTCATTAACACTTGGCTTCTGAACCAACTCACGAACTTCATTTCCAACTAACATAAACTCTTGCTTCAACAACTCAACACTAGATGTCAAGTTCGCAACCACCGAAGCTTGCACATCTCTCTTTGTCAACCTGAAGGCTTCTCTGATTGCAGAGCTCACCTTGTTTGCAAGTCATCACCAGCTCATTCAGCTTCCCAACCACTAGTCCTTCATTACCAGCAACTTTGGTCAACTCAGTTCCAAGGAACATCTGAGCACCTTTCATATCAGCCAAGGAACTAGTGTTGGCAGTTAGAGATTTGGTTAAGTCCTCCACCCTAAAAATAAGGCCTTGGACTTCGGTTTGTGTTTTCTCTAACTGTGCTTCTATATTCAAAGGAGGTGGGGGTTTGAGTAGAAGCAGGAGCCACAAATGGTAAACTTCCAAGCCCTTTAAGTACCTTGTTCATTTGAATGTCCGTTGGACTCTCAGATTCTGTCTCAGAATCAAGTCCTTCTCTGAAGGGGCATCATAGTTGATTGGTGGTGGTATGTTGTGAATTTAGGGGTGTAGAAATTGAAGTGATGGAGTGAAAGATGGATCGGTTACATATGCGGGAGTGGTACCTGGTGGAAAGATTGGATTTTGGTGAGATGGTGGTGGTGGAACATAAGGCTCATTTTCTGGTTGGATTTCTGGGGGAGGAGGAGGGGCTTTGCGAGGATGGGGGCTGGCTCAGAATCAGATTGATTCGCCTCCAATAGTTCCTCGTCAAACTCAAAGTTAGCAAGAGAATCAAGATTCTCCTGAGGTAGCTCATCGTCATCCCAGAAGCATTCACTTTTACGATCTGGTCAGATATGCCCTGGTTTGGGTCACTAGTACCCTCACCAGATTCTGGTTCAACATCGTCACCAGATTCAACGATTTGTACAAACGTAGGTACACTAACGGGTCCCACATTCTTTTGTGGCCCACTTAGTGACCTTTCTGGACCAGCTAGTGTGGCTGAAACAGTTTTATTAAATACCTGAAGCATAGCAGAGGAGAGTTCAGGCTCATCTTCAGTAATGGTTGCCTTTGAGAAATCTCTGCCATATTCAGGTACAGAAGCTTCAGGTCCAGCTTGGTTATAAGCTTCTCCAAGGATGTCCATAAAACACAAGCTTAAAAACCTTGGGAAAGCAACATGCAGACTTCTCTTTCCTTTTAACTTTGTAATCAACTGAGCAAAGAGAATCTCAGCGAAATCTGCTTGCATCCCATTCCAAATGTAATACCCCATCTCAACTTGGGGTAATGAAAGTTGGTCCAACCCTCCATGGTTGCCACCAAGACTCTCCACAATCTGGGTCCAGAAGAACCTCCAGCAATTTCCAAAACCAGACATGAAAATGTGTCCAGAGGTCTTCAAATTACCATCAGCATCCTCCATATCACCATGACCAGTGGCGACTAGAACCTCCCTGAAATTGACTCCTTTGAGTCTCTTTAGCAAACACCTGGGGAGGTTCGAGGTAGTTCAGATGAATGGAATTTCTGAACCCCTCAAGAGTGATGACACACTTCTTGGTGCCCTCATTTAAAGTGAAGGAGATGGATTGTTCATCCTTATGCACCACAGCAGTGTACCAGAATTCAAGCAAGTATCGATGATACAATGCTTGAGGATTTGCGTTCAACGCATAATGGAAAGGGGACTGCTCCCAAAAATTGTTGATTCTTCCCATTAAGGTTTCAAACTTCACATTCAATTGAGCCAAAAAGTTGCTCATGTTGAATCGGATTTGAGAAGGTGTGAAGTTCTTTGGCCATGTGGCAGATGTTTTCACATCACTCGATGGAGTATATTCAAAATTTATGAGTGATTTGTGTGAAGAAGAAGATGATGATTTAGACATTTTAAGATTTGAAAAATGAAAGTGAAAGGAATATGAAGAGTTAAGGAGTTTTGAGAGTAAATATGAGAGAGATTGATGATTGGGAAGTAAATGAAAAACGAAGTAAATGAAAGAATGAGAAGGAATTGTGAATTTAAGTTGGACTACAACGTGATTTTCCAACTAAAAACAATTAAAAATAATTTTTGAATTTCAAAGCCCAAGACTCATAAAATATTTTATATTCGAAAAAGGTTTTGATTGGGTTTGAGATCCTAAAATGATTTCTGGGGTCAAATCAGCATTAAATGCAAAGCCGTTTGAGTGACCCCACCCTGCAACATTTTTCAGAAAAAGTACTCATTTCTTTTTCCTTTTTTACGGCGCAACTTGTGTGACACATAAGCATGACCAACGTAAGTTAAAACATAGTATGCAGTAGGTCACGTGTACACACAATTGACCAAGTATCAAAAAGAAAATATCTTGAAAGGTTGTTGTATTTCAGTGATGACTAAACAATTTCTGAGCATGGTCAGTTCCAAAGAGATCTGAACCATCTCAGTCAATAAAATTCAACTGAAATATTTTTGATTTTCTGAAGTGCTTCAGTTAAATACATTTTTCTGAGCAAAAAGTTCCCCCTCAAAAAAATGAAGGTTTATTTTAAGTTTGAAAAATATTTAACATTCCCCCTGAAGTGATGATCCATGAATTAATAAGTGCCAAGATAGTATCACAAAGGCGTTCGATAGCTAGGCGAGCAAAAATTACATGGATCGCTCAGACTGGTGAACCAGATCAGTGTCACTGAGGCGTTCATAACAAGATTACCAGTCTAAGGATTTAACATACCCAACTCACTGACTAGATGTTTAAAGGTTGACATCTAAAGGTTTTGTGAAACATCAGCGAGTTGCTTATCAGTGGGAATAAAGTGCAATTCAATATCTCCTTTCAGAATATGATCACGAATGAAATGATACCTGGGGTCGATGTGCTTGGTTTTCGAGTGCATTACAGGATTGTGAGATATGGCAATGGCACTGGTGTTATCACAAAAGATTGGAGTCTTTGTGTAAGTAACACCATAATCAGTCAGCTGGTTTTCATCCATAGAATCTGAGCACAACAACTTGCTGCAGAAATGTACTCAGCTTCTGCAGTGGATAGTGATACTGCAGTCTGCTTCTTACTGGTCCAGCTTACTAATTTGCCACCAAGGAAAGGACACCCACCAGTGGTACTTTTCCTGTCTATCTTGCAACCTGCATGATCAGAATCTGAATAACCCATTAGATCTAGACTAGAGCCTTTGGGATACCAAAGACCCAGTCTGGGGACGCCTTTAAGGTATCTGAAGATCCTTTTAACAGCGTTTGCATGTGCTTCTCTGGGATCAGACTGAAATCTAGCACAAAGGCATGTTGCAAACATTATGTCTGGTCTACTTGCAGTTAAATACATCAGTGAACCAACCATACCACGATATTTTGTATGGTCCACTGGTTTTCCATGTGGATCAGAATCCAAAGTTAATGGAGCAGAAATAGGAGTATCTTTTGATGAGACTGAATCAAATTGATATTTCTTTAGTAGATCTCTGACATATTTTTCTTGGTTTATGAAAATACCTTCTTCAGTTTGTTTTACTTGAAGTCCCAGAAAATATGTCAGTTCACCCATCATACTCATTTCATACTCAGAAGACATGATTTTAGAAAATTTTTCACACATCTTCTCATTTGTAGAACCAAACACAATATCATCAACATAAATTTGTACTAAAAGGATATCACTTTTATCATGCAATATGAACAAAATGTTATCAATTGCACCACGTTTAAAACCATTTTTAAGAAGATGTTTAGTAAGAGTATCATACCAGGCTCTGGGTGCTTGTCTCAGACCATATAAGGCTTTGTTCAGTCTGTACACCCAATGTTGTTTTTCTTCATTGATGAACCCTGGTGGTTGATACACATAAACGACTTCTTCTAGTTCTCCATTCAGGAATGCACTTTTGACATCCATTTGATAGACTTTAAACTGATGATGAGCGGCAAAAGCTAAGAATATTCTGATAGCTTCAAGTCTAGCAACTGGTGCAAAAGTTTCATCAAAATCTATTCCCTCTTCTTGTGCATATCCCTTTGCAACAAGTCTTGCTTTGTTTTCTGATGATATGACCATCTTCATCCATCTTGTTTCTGAAGACCCATCTTGTCCCAATTGGTTCCTTCTTCAGGTTACTGGGACAAGGAACGAGTTCCCATACATCGTTTCTTTTAAACTGGTTGAGCTCATCTTGCATGGCTTCAACCCAGCTTGGGTCTTCATAGCCTCGTCAATCTTCTTGGGTTCAATAGAGATAAGAAACTGACGTTTAAGCATTGATCGCTTGTGGCTCTTCTGGTCTGAACCCCACTAGTGGAATCCCCAATGATTTGCTCGATATGATGTGCTTTAGTCCACTTAGTGTATTGACCAGGATGAATAATGATATCAGTGCAAGAACTTCTCTGAGTAACTTCAGGAGGAGCTTCAGAAAATACATCTGCAGCTCCTTCTTCTTCCTGCAGATCATGACTTGCATCATGAAATTCTTCAGATTGAGGTTGCTCAGTGGAGCTGATATCAGAGGAGAAGCAGCATGTACATCTGATCCAATAGTCAGTTCAGAAGGCAGTTTGAAACTGACTGGAGGATAGAATGGAATGTTGCTAGGCTTTTTTATTATTGGTTCTGAACGGAGATGTTCAGAAGCAGGTTCAGGTGACTGATCAGTTTCAGCAATAGGATCAGAATCACCAAAACTCATTGGACTTTTCTGAGGGTGGTACAGGAATGGAATTTTAAAGATTGCAGAATTTGATTCATCAAAGGTAACGTGAATTGACTCATCAACCTTTTCAAGTCTCTTGTTAAAGACTCTTAAGGCTTTGCGATTTGATGAATATCCTAGGAAGTATCCTTCATCAGCTTTTGCGTCAAATTTTCCAAGCTGACTAGAATCATTCAGAATGTATACTGGACACCCAAATACATGGAAGTATCCAATATTAGGCTTTCTATTTCTGAGTACTTCATAGGAGGTCTTCTTGTGTCTTTTGACGTAGATAGATCTGTTCTGAGTGTAGCATGCAGTTGCAACAGCTTCAGCCCAGAAATTCTTTGGAAGACCAGATTCATTCAACATACTTCTAGCAGCTTCAATCAGCGTACGATTCTTTCTTTCTACAACACCATTCTGCTCTGGTGTGTGTGCTGAGGAGAAGTTCTGAGATATGCCAGTTTCAGTGCAGAAGGACTCCAGAGTGGCATTCTGAATTCAGTGCCATTGTCACTTCTGAGCTGACAAACTTTTCGCTTGTATTTGAGCTCAATTTGTTTGATGAGAGCAATGATTTCAGCAGCAGCTTCACTTTTGGACCTGAGGAAAATCACCCAGCATTATCTTGAATATTCATCAACTATAACAAGGGTGTATTTCTTTCCTGCTCTGGTCTGAACATTCACTGGTCCAAAAAGGTCCATGTGAAGCATATGAAGAGGTTCAGATATGCTGAAATTTGCTTTGTCTTGAATGAAGCTCTTTTCTGCTTGCCCATTTCACAACCTTGTCTTTGTTGAAAGACATAGAGGGTATCCCATCAACAAGTTGTTTTCTTGACAACTTATTAATGTTCTTAAAGTTCAGATGGGATAGTCTCTTGTGCCACAACCAATTTGTGTCTTCATCTGCCTTTGAGTAGAAACATTGTTCAGAGGTAGAAGGATTCATATCAATGACATAAATGTTTCCCTTTCTTTGGTGCAATCAGTACCACCTTTCCATCTCTGTTGAATATGGTGCCTTGTGAAATATCAAATAAAACCTTGAAGCCATCATCACATAGTTGACTGACACTGATCAGGTTATATTTCAAACTGTTCACATGTAACATCCCAAAACTTAAACGTATATGTTGACTAACGTCGTTAGGTCAAATTCTAAGTCCGTGATATGTTTACGTGGAAATACGTGTTTATATGTTTATGTGCCCTATATGTAAGATTTAATTATCTTTAATGAGTGACAATAAAGTAGACTTAATGATGTGTAAAAGGCCTATGTAGTGTGCGAAGGTGCTTTAGTGTGTTATATGTATCCCCGATAGGTGTTTTTAAGCGAAATAAAGTCGATATGAAGTCCAGGGACCAAATTTGCCAATGTTGAAAAGTTAAAAACGGGATTATGACTAGGGTTGGCCTAATCCCTGATCAATTGCAGCCTAATTACTTTCATTAATCACATACACAAACCCTTTAATCCTCTTTTGATTTCTCAAGCAATTCTTCAAGGTTTTGATCAAACAAATCAAAGGTTTTTGTATTGAATCGGATCGGATATCATTTGTTACAGGTAATCTAGGTTTTGATGTCTACATTGCAGATTTAATGATGTTTTTTAAAGGATCAAATCTGATTTTAACAAGGTTTTGAAGTAATTAGGGTTTCAAACGTGTTTAAGCAAATTAACGATCCAAACGACATCAAACGAGTTTGTAATCGATCATTATGATCAAAATATGTTTAACAATGTCAAAAACATGTTTTGGGTGAAGCCCAAGTCGATTGATTTCTGGAAAAATCGAAGAACAAGTCGTTTTGTAAATTCTGGACGAAGTTAGGGTTTTTCTGATGCTAAATTCGTTTCTGGTTGTCCGAACGAACTTTAAGTTCGTTTTGGATGATTTAAGTTCGTTTTGGGCAAGTTAACTTCGTTTGGGAATGATTAAATTCGTTTTTGAAGGTCCTAAGTTCGTTTGGCTTAAGTTCGTTTGATGGTCTAAATTCGTTTGAAGCTGATTTGAAGTTAAGTTGAAGTTTAAGTTCGTTTTGGATGATTTAAGTTCGTTTTGGGCAAGTTAACTTCGTTTGGGAATGATTAAATTCGTTTTTGAAGGTCCTAAGTTCGTTTGGCTTAAGTTCGTTTGATGGTCTAAATTCGTTTGAAGCTGATTTGAAGTTAAGTTGAAGTTTAAGTTCGTTTTGCCCTAATGAAGGCCTAAATTCGTTTTAAAGGGTCTAAGTTCGTTTTATCATTGCTCAAACGAAGATAAACTTCGTTCAAGGTCTTCTAAGTTCGTTTGGAAGCAACTAAGTTCGTTCAGTATGGCCTAAATTCGTTTCTGGAAGCTAAATTCGTTTGATTTTTCAAATGGCCATATCTTTTGAACCGTAACTCCGTTTTTGACAAATAAGCTATCCCTAGAATCGTGAGAGAGTCTATTTTCTAATGGTAATGAGTTTAAAGGATGATTTTGAGGTCAAGTTTCTGAAAGGTTGAATTAGTGAGTGAAGGTCGAGTTTCGACGGATTCTATGAGTCCTAAAGTCGTACGAAAGTCCATTTAATGTCCCTAATGACTTATACTTCATATGTTAATGTACGATAGGTGTCGGGGGATTACTATTAAGCACTTGTAGCCTTTGTTTGCGCGCACATACTACTACGAGGTAAGATACACTACTTTTGTCACGCTGAGGGTGCAACATAAATGGTTTCATAAACTATAACCTCCAAAACGGTAATGTATACCCTATGATGTGGTTGGGTTGATATGGGAGGTACTCGGGGAATAATGATGACGATGCCTATGATGCTTCCCCGTAGTTATGTTTATGATATGATATGATGAACGGTGGTTTCTGATATGATATGCTTATGATATGATATGTAATGATTACGGTGGTTAATGACATGTTGTAATGTTGTTATGTGCATGTATATGTGGCTTGTTCATCTAGAACACTAGACCTTTTTAGGTTGCCATGACACGTGCACGTTTTAAGGGCCCTAACGTGAAAAGATGATAGATGTGGATTAGTTTAGGATTAATGTGGAAACCTAAACTAAACGTGGTAAATGCTCGGGCTAATTAGATGTTAAGTGTTATGCATAACCCGTGCCTGACGGTGGTAATAGGTACGTCTAAACCGTGCTCGTATGTGGGGAGAGTGCGTCGTACTCGCATGTGGAGAGTACGTAGTGCCCGTATGTGGGAGGGTACTAGATACGTATAAATCGTGCTCGGCTCGCATGTGGAGAGTACGTAGTGCCCGTATGTGGGAGGGTACTAGATACGTATAAATCGTGCTCGTATGTGGAGAGTACGTAGTGCCCGTATGTGGGAGGGTACATTAAATGAAACGGTAACTTCGGTTACAACTTAACGGTGACCTAGTCACAACTTAATGAGATGAGATGAAGATGACGAAATTGATTAGGCACGCTTAGGGTCATGAACTCTATGCTTATATGTGATGTGTATATGTTTATACGGTGGTATGAATGCCTAATTAAAATGACGTAATGTTTTAAAGTGACGATTTAAACGGATGAAATGTTTGCTTAAACCTGGTGTTATCTTACTTAGCTTTATAGCTAACACTTGTTTCTTTTAATGTGTTGACACCCCTCAGGTTAGGCATTGAGATGACGTGTGAAGCTTTGACGAGAGATGGGTAGATGATCAAGCTGGCTTTAGTTTACCCAATAGCTTCGCATAAACCTTATGTTATTGATTTCCTTTATTGAACTTATGTAATGACTATGTTATGATTGCTTTATGTTGGGCAATCTTATGGATTTCTTTTATTACTGATTTGATGCTATTAGTAACACCACTTATGTTTCTCAACTGTTTTCCCTTAGTTGAGTATTTTCCTAAATCGTTTCCGCATGATTTAACGCCGTTAGGCGAAATTTTTGGAAATCCATATTTTTACGAAACGGGTGTTACATCACATATGCAACTCGTGTGAATTTGACTTGACCATTATTCACCACACCATATCCCTCAGTTTTTCCATTCCCATCATTTCCAAAAACTATTGAGGGCCCCTCTTGCACCCTATATTCCTCTAGCAGGGTCTGATAACCAGTCATGGTTCGGCCATGCAGCACTGTCCAGAAACCATATGTTCTTCTTTCGGTCTCCCTGCACACAATCAAAGATTAGTTCTTTTTGGGAACCCATCTTTGGATGGGTTCACTAGACTCTCCCTTAGCAGTCTTAGATTTCTTTGGTTTATGAGGAACAGAAGGGTCAAATGGGATTTCAGTCATTATCTCAGATGACACAAAAGTAGTTGGTTTGATGGATTTTTCAACCTTTTTCTTCTCAGATTTCTGCTTGATTTGCTTAGAAAAAGGTTTTGCATTTTGTTTAGGTTGAAGAGGTGTGGTTTCAACATTTTTTAAACGTGCATTACAACTCTGCACTTGTCTAGCCAATAGTTGAAATTGACTTTCTAACCTTAACAACATAGATTCTTCATTAGACACCTGAGCCTTACCAGAATCTGAGGTAGAAGGCTCAGTGGGGGAGATAATCTTCTTCTTCCTTTGGTCCTTGGGAACCTTAGATGAAGTCTGAGGGGATGGCTTTTTGATTTAGCCTTCTTTTCTGAAACAGTTGTCTGAGCTGTTTCAGATTTACCCTCAGATTGTTCCTGGGCCTTATCAGTCACAGTTTTCTGTTTGCCAACTTTAGGAAAAATAATTTCAGGTTTCATTTCCTTTGGAAGTGCATCTAAATCAGTGATTATAGATGCCATGTGAAGATCCCCAGATTCATATGCTGTTTTTTGATTTGCAAAAGTGTTTTTAATTGCAGCATCTGGTTTTGGTGCACTCATCCAAGATTTAATTATTTTCTGTTCTTTTTCAAGGATGGTTTTTAACTCTTCTTTTTCCAACTCTAAAGTGGCAACCATAGACTGATAACTTTTTAGAGCCAAATGAACATCTTTCAGTTCTTTTAGTCTGGCCTGACTGGCGTTCAGTTCAGAAGTATTGTTTTCAAACATTTTTAGGCTTTCTGAACGCACTGTCTCAACAAATGAGATGTCAGCCTCTAAAAGAACCAAAAGGTCCAGTTTGTGTTCCTCATTATCTTCAAAGCCAAAATTACTGACCTTTTTCATTACAATATCCACCCAGCGACCAGATTCAACATCGGATTTGAACAAATGACCTTGATCTTCTTGTGCCATGAAACACATGTCCCTAACTTCTTCTCATCATCAGATGATTCATCAGAGTCTTCCCACTTTTCAGTTTTGGCAATCATACAACTGTTGCTTGAGTTGTCTTGTGCCAAAAGAGCCATATGTGCCTTCAACTTCTTGTATTTGGCCTTATAGCTGTCATCAGACTTCTGAAAAATAGAATGTTAGGAGCAGATTGTGATGATGAAGGTTGACTAGATCTGCATTCCTTCATGAAATGTCCTTTCTTGCCGCATTTAAGCATTCAAGATTAGACTTATCAATAGAAGCACTGGAACAAAAGGTTTGCCAGATCGATTTGATTTGGCCTTAAAACGATTGAACGTTTTAGCCAGCATGGCAACCAGATCATCATTGTCATCCTCATCACAATCATGAGTGACATTAGCAGAGACACCAGTTTTTAACATTTCAGAAACCATCTTCTTCATCGAGTCAAAAATGTCACTCTCAGAAGATAGTAGAGCAGTACTATGTGGTTCAGAATACTGAACCATACCAGAACTGGTAGAAACATGATTCTTGGCATCCTGCTCAGCCAAGGCTCTTTCAGCTTTGTTCTCTTCAGTATATCTGAAGGCTCCATAAAGGTAAGCAAGAGTATGACTGTGCAAGGTTTTGCCTTGTCTCAAGACCAAGATTAAATTTTCCCATTAAAATGTCACAAAATTTTTCCAACAAAATTTCTTTGTCTTTGGTTACACCCAGGGCTTTCAGTTGGTTTACCAGATTTGTAAATCTGATGTAGTTTGAGTTAAAGTTCCCCAGGGATAGCAAAGAAAGACTCATATCTTTTGTTTAACGCAACTTTTCTTGTGACAATTGTCTCATTTGTGCCTTCAAACTGTGTCATTAGTTCCTCCCACAATAATTTGGAATTTTCAAGTAAAACAAGAGTGGGCATTAGGGTTTCTGGAACTGCGTATAAAATCATATTTTGTAACTTGGTGTCCAGGTCTACAAGTCTATGATCTTCCTCAGACCAATGATCCTTCTCCTTAGGTGACTGCCTAGGAGTCCCATCGGCATTTCTGACAACAGTAGAAGCATTCATGGGACACCAGCAATATACTTAAGCATGCACGCTTTCCATGTTTGAAAGTTTTCACTGTTCCCATCAAACTTGGGAACAGGATTATTTGGAAAGTGTACGTGAACATTGTGTGATGGTATATTGTTGTTGATGATAGGGGGTGGAGTAGCATTATTAGGGTCAGGTCGTTCTTGTTCAAAGTCAGCCATCTATGCAGATCAAAGGTTAATGAATTGATATGAAATTCAACCTTGCTGCTCTGATACCAATTGTGAGTCCCAATATATATAGATGAATAACAAACCCGACTGGCAAGTACAACTGATCTTGATGGACAAGTTCAGTTTACGATCCAGATATGGATAACAAGAAACAATTGACTAGATATAAAATGCAAGAACAAATGGCAGAAACTATATAAGGATATATATAAGTATAATCAAGTATGTAGCATTGAGACACGTTGTTTTCTTTTTAATGTATTTGATTTATTGATGTATAAACAAATACAAGGATTGTTGCGGAACAAAGATAAACACCCAAGTGTAAGTATCTAAACAATCCTGAAATACAAGTGATCTAATTAACTTGGAAATACTCGTAAGTTTACTTAGAGTATATCTCACAAGTTGCAATGCTAAAGTTTCAAGCTCTTTGCAAGTTGTGAGAAGACTTTGTATTTATAGACCAAGTTCATGATGACATGGACAATGTCGTACAAATGTGGTTGTGAGCATTTAGGGAATTAAACCATAATTCCTTACATGCTGCACTTGGAAGAGTATATAAGTCACTTGATTTGACTTATAGTACTAGGTTCCAAGCCTATACTTTGTACCTTTTGTTAATAGATAAATCTATTAACCGGATAAAGGTGTAAAGTAAAAGTCTTCCTCATAATCAGTGTAAAGTGTTGTAAATACTTTACACTGAGATGCTTCAGTCTTGATCTGGTAGAATCACTCTTTGCTCGCTTCTGAGATGATTCTCTTCTTCATACTTCAGTCTTTGACTTCAGAATGAATTCTTCAGATTTATCTCGATCTGAACTGAAGTGAAGCTTCAGTGAAGGAATTCTGAGACATCTCAGAATTCTGTACAAATGTCTTCACTAAACTTCAAGCTATTTCTGAACAAATTATACTTGGTCGATTTCCGACCTAACAAATAGTCTTGGTTGATCATCTAGTCGGGTGTGATGCAGGGCACACTTATATGCAGTTAACAAAGATGTGTGACAATGTGTGAACTAATGCAGGATAGGCACATTTAGGATGATTATCCTAATTGATATGAAGTTGATATGCAGTTATGTGTGTTGTGTGTTGTGCCTAACGAGTTTGTCTATTAACGAAGAAATGTTTTAATTGGACAAATGCTTTTAAATTAAGTGTGATCTTACTTAGCTATTCTTATAGCTAACACTTGTTTCTTTAATGTGGTTGTTTCCTCAGGTTTAGCTTGAAGGACTTGTAGGTGCAGGACGTGAGAGCGTGGGTAGAAAGCATGCAGATTCCTTAGCTACCCCTAGTTGCTTATTATGGAGACTTTTGATTACATTTCATTTTGATGTCGAATATATGTAATAATATGTGAACGGTTGTTTAATGTTGGGCAACCGTTGGGTTTTCATTTGAACTATTGTTTGATATGGCATGTAACACCAACTAAACGCAGAAACCGAAGTGTTTTGATCGGTTTTGACTTTTACGGTCTTTACTTCCGCAATTTAACACCGTTAGGTGAAAGATTTTTGAAAACCCATATTTTTAAACGTCGGGTGTTACAAGTTGGTATCAGAGAAATGGTTTAAGTGAACCAAAATTCGACCATGACCGTAGGATTTTGGACTTAGACCGACGAAGACCATGTTAGGCTTAAGTAGGATGCCTAGCTTTGAGATGAAGTACTCTAGGACGGGTTGGGATTGAGTGAGAGTGTAGGATTAAGGCTATTTGATGTGTGTTTATTGATATGTGGATATGTGTTTTAGCCTTTATTCTTCCGTTACTCGCTCCTCCGTCGCTAGTTATCCTATTGCTACGATAGAAGGTCCACGAGGTGATGTGCCATTTCTCCAACTAAATTTGATAAGTGTGTGATGTAGTTTATGTGTGAATTGGTTGAAAAGAAGGAAGGTTGGAAGAATAGATGAAATGGTATTCCATTAATGTCCAACCCATGGGGTTCGTGACATGGATCGTAAAAGAAGTGAGATGTATATATGTGAAGATGGTTGCGTGAATGTAGTTGGTGATGAGAAGGCGATACAATTATGGTCCGGAACATAATTGCAAGCGTATCACGACACGAACGTGTTTGTATGGCCATGCTTGTGTTGACCGGTGTACAAAGTAATAAAGTTGGGGGATTTCTATGTATTGTATCCCTATTTGTCGAGAGTAAACACCGTGTTACAACTTTAGTGATGTTGATGCTGCAAGTGTGGAAATGTATGAAGATCGGTGAAAAATTATAGCCGGTTAAATGTTAGATGATATGAAGTACATGAAGTTAAATGAAGTTTAAAGGTAGGAAAAGACTGAAGTGATTGGTAGACAATGTTGTTGAGTCTACTAGTTCAAAGGACTTGGACTTGAACTTGACAAGTAGAGTTTATGCTGAATACTTGAAGGGTGATAAGTGGATGATGCACAGAAGGGTTACCGGGTACACGTATGGAAAGATACAGTTACAATTCCGGTCGCGAACGTAATTGTAAATGTATCACGACATGTGTGTATTTGTGAGACTGTGTCTGTGATGATCCAAATGAAGTGAAGATGACAATGGTGGAACCATTGAATGGTATCCCATTTAGCCATGTGAAGAGTAGACACGTACGAATGCAGTAAAGGAGGGCGAAGTTGAGGCAAGTAAAGAAGTCAATTCTACGGTGAATTCAACCATTAAACATGAAACTCATCCATTCCAAGAGCACTATGATATGATGTGAGGTTTTATTCGAGCTGCTAAATGTGAAAGTAGTGCTTGGGATTAAGATTGAAGGTTTGAGTTCGTATGGAATTCAGTTAGAGGATGAAATTTGATGAAAGATGTGGCGCATACTTTGGATTATTTTGGAATTATGACTCGTTTAGTTTTGATTTCGTTACGGGACGATGTGTGACAATTGAGACGAGTACCTACGGGGGAGATTCTTCCTTATTACATGAAAGTATAAGTGATGTTGATATCCTGTATTTGTACGGAATCTTATGTATGACTGCTTCTTAAGATGAAGAGTTTTCCCTTAAGAAAGGAGTAAAAAGTATAATGATGGGAACATTTATAGCTTCCTAAAGCATATGAAGTAAAAGCTTTCAAGAGTATTTGATTTCGAAGTGATCCACTAATGCAAGGCAAAGATTATACTTCTAAAGTCGAGCCTACTCGTAGTTTTGAGACGTTCTCTAAGGTTCTCGGTTTCGTTGCGATCGTGAGGTAGAGCCTTCAAGTGATGTATGTCTGGTGTTACTTTCGTGCAAACGCATCTTCCATTTTGGTTCTCCGTTATAGGAAGAAGTTATTGTTTCCGATTGTGGGATATATTTATCTTATAAGATGGATTTACAATGTTGCTACCCGTTGTTGATAATGAAAGTTCCGATGAAGTTATGCATACGCTCATTATGACGACCCTATTGAGTTTCTGAAAATGCCTTTATGATAACGAAAGTCCTTGTGTATGAAGTTAAGGAATCAAGTTTGGAGTATTCTCTAGATCGCTCAGTCGTCATGTTAGTGATGACAATATTGCCTATTCTAAATATGACGTAGGACATCATATTTGTTTAGAGAGCGTGATTACAGATTTTAACTCGAAGAGGCTTAGTTTTAAATTCGTCAAAAGTGAGTAAAAGTTAAAGGAGCAGCTGCCATTTGATGTTGAAAGGAGCAAAGTTTTATTATTGGCTAAGTCCGTGGTTGTGAGGCTATGGTGAGTGCTTGACTACGGCAAAGCAGCTCGAGGTAATGTTCTTCGGGACAAGATTGTAGTAGTAATTGAAGCATAGTCAGAGGTGGTGAGACGATCCATCGTGAAGCAATACGATTAAAAGTAAGATCTCAGTATCCGAAAACGAAATGACCAAAAGTGGTACTTAAGGAGGCTTGTGAACCGTGGTGACATGCTTATTTGAATGCCGTCAGAAATGTGATACAACCTATTATGGTACGAGGTGTAATAAGATATTTGTCTTTTATCACGTTGGAGCCACAACAAAAGTAGTTTCCTTTAATTAACCTCTTAACTGGATTATCTTATGTGTATTGGGTTTTCCGAGTTATGCGGGAGGTTAAGTGGGACTGTATGTAGGATGAAGTGGCTTACTATGATATGATGACGTTTAAAGTAAAGTGGTTATATGTATATGTAGTATGTCGATTATAATATGCCGCCATGAAATGATTGTTGTGTGATGACTTAATGTGTGGGGCTTAGGTGTGGAGTATCTAGTTCACTAGATACATGTAGGAATTATTATGAGCTGTGCACGTTAGTGGGATTAAACGTTAAAGTAGATGTGGGACTAGTTAGGTAATGTATATACCTAATGTTAAGTAAAGTGTGAAATGTGGGAAATCGTTCTAGCCTTAGTGCTAGTGCGTAAGACGTGGGAAATCGTGCTAGTTGTAAAGCTAGTGCGTAATATGTAAGTTGTATGAATATGTTGATAAAGATGTAAGACGTGAGAATAAGTATGATGTACCGTAGAAAGGCACAAATAGGAGTATATACTCTGCATGTGCTAATGTGAATGCGTGTGACAAGTTTATGTGCGATATGCCAAGATATGATATGAAGCTACGTTTAAGTGGTAAGTCTATGTTGATATGGGCAGTAAGGTCTTATCCTTCAAATGAATAGACTTCGTTGAATGTAAAATGAGGTGATTACCTGTTGTGATATAAAGATTGAATCAAAGAAATGCCGAAACGAATGAAATGTAAGGTGAAAGAAGGAAAGACTATGTAAGAAGCTCAATGAGTTGGTCGTGCTAAGTTGAAGAGACCATAGGTCTTGATAGTATACTCATCCAAGTAGTACAAGGGTGCTGATTTGAAGTCCAATTTGTGATGGCTAAATAACGAAGGAGATTGTGTGTGTACAAAAATGTGTGACTTGTACACAAGTCAAATCTGAGCACCGAGCGCAATGTGGAGAGATGCAACAATCGGTTATTTCGAAGCAGAAATGTATTCATATGACAACTATGGATTGTGTGACAAAGTTGTATATATCCCTTTGGGGGCAATGATGTGATACGAGTCGGTGTAGACTAGTGATAAAAATGCTTCTTATCTCGTCACCCATGAGTATGCGTGCGCGGTGAAGCTAGCTACTTTGTATATAGATAAAGTAAGTAGGGAGTTCCGTTAAATGTTGTATGGTAGAAGGTGTAGGACTCCAAGTTGTTTGATGGAACTCGGTGAAAAGCAGTTAACCGGTCCTGAAATTGTTGAAGTTACGGCTGAAAAGGTTAATGTAGCTAAAGAAGCCTTACGTGTGGCAAGAGAAAGGCAGAAACATATGCAGATAAGAAAAGGAGACCGATTGAGTTTAATGTTGGTGATTTAGTGATGCTGAAAGTATCACCTTGGAAAGGAGTTATTCGATTTGGAAAGAAGGGAAAGTTGAGTCCACGTTTCATTGGACCTTTTAAAGTTGTGAAGCGCATTAAAGACGTAGCATATCAGTTGGAATTACCTCCAGAATTGGATGGAATTCACAACACCTTCCATGTATCCTACTTGAGGAAATGTTTAGCTGAGGAGTCAAGTGTGATTCCTATTAAAGACGTGAGTATTGACCCAATGAAGAGAATAGTAGACGAACCGGTAGCGATACTTAGAAGAAAGCAAAAGAAGTTACGCCGAAAAGTGATTGAACTTGTCTTGATAAAGTGGAAGCATAATCATGGAGAAAGCTTAACGTGGGAAACTGAAGCAGTAATGAAGGAAAAGTATCCCGAGTTGTTCCTTACCGATGAGATTCCGGGGACGGAATCCTCTTAAGGGGGAGGTAATTGTAACATCCCAAACTTTTCTTTACTAGTTGACTAATGCCGTTAAGTCAATATTGTGTGTGTCGTTAAGTCTATTTTAGATTTAATGCTTATATGTAGTTAATGTGTGTTATGTGTGAGGCTTGTAAGCCTAAATGTTAATGTAGTATAAATGTGTGTAATATGAAGATTAATGTCTATGTAGTGACATTTAATGAAGGATTAATGATGTATATGGTCAATAAAGTAGTTTGTGACCAATAATGAAGGATTAGGAAGCTTGGGGGCTAGTTTTGACATGTGTGCAAAGTCAAAAACGGGTTTAGAGGCTTAGGGTTGTCATTAGAGAGCCATTATGCAGATTTTCTTCCTCTTAAACAAGCCCTAGCTGATCCCCTCCCTTCCCTCTCAAGTTTCTCGCTAGATCTATTCGTTTTGGAGCCAAATCGATCGTGTATTGCTTAGATCTTGGATCTTTGTCACCTAATACAGGTAATATAGGTATTCTTCTTCTAAGATCTGATTGTGTGAATCTTATATTAGTCTTAATCCAGGCCATAAGGGTTTGGGTTGGGTTATTTGATTAAACGTTCACCAATTTCATGGTATTCGGGTGATTAAATGGTTGATTTATGATGTAAAGGATTAAGGGATAAATAGGATGATTAAAGGTGATGAAAGTGCAATTAAAAGGATTAATTTTAAGTCCCCAGGTTGGATTTGGGGCATGGGTTCGTATGGAATTCGTTTGATCAAAGAACAAAAATTAGTTTGCTGGTCGGCACCCCAGGTGCGGCGCACCAAAGTAGTGGTGCGGCGCACCACTGCCCAGTTGGGTTTTTGGGTTTCTTATGATGGACCCCGATATGCGACGCACCAAGGGCTGGTGCGGCGCACCTGGTCTTGATCTGAATTCCCTGGAGGAGGGGGGGGGGGGGGGGGGGGGGGGGGGGGGGGGGGGGGGGGGGGGGGGGGGGGGGGGGGGAGCACCAAGGGCTGGTGCGGCGCACCTGGTCTTGATCTGAATTCCCTGGAGGATTGGTGCGACGCACCACATGGAAGGTGCGGCGCACCACATGCCCAGATTTCACAAAAGGTGTCGTTTAGCTTATATTTCGATCTTATACTTGTTCTAGGTTATTGGAGACACCTAGTCATCGTTGTATTGTGCTTGTAGCTTGTTGTTAAGCTGTATCAAGGTAAGATACACTACTTTTGTCACGCTGAGGGTTCAACAAGCAAAGGTTTCATACTTATAACTTCCTTAACGGTAACATATGATATATGTGGGTATCTCGGGTTACACGGGAGGTACTATGGGATATGTAGTTGACCATGAGACCTGAAATGCAGACCCTAATGTAGTGAAATGAAGTGTTGTTAAATGTAGTGTATTGATATTTAGTTTATGTAGAATTACGAAGTATCTTATTATGTGTGAAATGTAGAAATGGAGTTAATGTGTGACATATGCATACTACATGGCTTGTACACCTAGCTCACTAGACTTGGTAGGTTGCCATGTCACTTGCACGTTTAAGGATCCAAACGTAATGAAGATAAAGTGTGTGAATGTCTAGGAATGTGTGTTACCTAAACCATATGTGTGAAACCGAGCTCG
>CM067171.1:51992805-52037805 GCA_034093135.1 Erigeron breviscapus | reverse complement strand
CATACCAGCCACAAGCTGCAACACAACTGATTATGTAAAGAGTAATAACCTATTTACCTTATCATACCTTATCTGATAGGCTTTAAAAAAATCATGATTGTTACCACTGTAAGAATATCTAGTTACATCTTTTGCAGTCCATTTGATCACATTGATTTATTGTTTTATGCAGTTACATGCGGAGAAGAAGAAGGCGGAGAAGGAAGCCTCAAATGAAAAGTTAAAACGACCTCATATGAAGTCAGAACACACGCCACAATCTCCTGTAATAAGTGGCGGTGTGGTCTTGCTTAAAAAGAATAATGGAAAGAATGAAGCATTATGAGCTTTTCTGCCCTATATGATGGTGATGAAAGGCAGTTTCCAGGATGTTAACATGTAAATTTGTACAGTAGAAGAGTAAAGGGTTGCAGACTCCAGGGATTTCCGTTTAAGGTCAGTCGTATCTTTTCTTCCATTCAACTACTCGTTGTTTGTTGAAACTGGAGACAGATCAACAGACCATGTATTTATCCTAATATGTCAGTTATTTGGTTTGTGTAGGCTCTCATTTTTAATTACGTCCTCTGATTTATCCTTTCTAGGTTGCACCTATCATTCATGAATGGACGTATGATGCCATTATCCAGGATTTACTAGAAATGGATGGAAATAAATATGTTCACGAGGTTGGTCAAAACTTGTCCTATAATAGTCAAAACAATCAGTGGTGGTAAGATGGGTGGGCTGGGTCAAACAGGTCACTTTTAGATAAGTCAAAAATCAAAATGGGTCGGGTCTGTTTGACCACAAAAACACTTTTTGTCCATATTAAAAAACTGTAATGAATACTAAATCTATTAGGTATGATTACAAAAAAAAAAATTCAGTTTATATCTAAATATTCGAATAAAAGCGATTTAGGAGGTACTATGCATTAAAAATATGGACCTTTCAACGTATTTAATCCGTTCCCTTTTTAGCTAACTTTTTGTTGAGCTGTTTCAGCTAAAAGTTAACCCAAATCGACCAATTTATGTGAATGAGTCGAAATTGCCACCTCTAATAAAAACTGTTTAATGAGTTTGGTTTTCCTTTGTTATCATATATCACGTAATTATACTGTTTAGGTTCCAAGCAAAACAGGTGGTTTTGAAAAGAAAGAGGCCTTTCTTGAGGAACATAATCCAGTGTGGCTTGCGCTCCACCATTCACACATAGCAGGTAGTCAGCTTTGTATTTCAGTTTTAAACAAATATGATCATCCAGATGGTCGTTTTACATGAATGTACATGCTTTGTAAAGCAACATTTGCAATTCTTTTTTGTCCCCTGTAGAGATGCTGATTAGGTGTCTACTCATGACTTGCATAAGATGGTTCAAGCATTACCACGATATAGCGAATAAATGGAAAGACTATCCCTCCATGTTGATGTAAGTTTTCAAACAATATTAAACGTTATTCTCAGAGGTAATGTTATACATGACAAACTAAAAAATTGATCCCCGAAATAGTTTAGGAAATCTAGCAAAGAACAGGGTTTGGTTCTTGTTTACGAATTGGTTGATACATTTTTTAAGAAGTTGATACATTTTTAGAAATTATTATGACAATTGACAAAATTGCTAAATGTTTGAGTTATTTGTCACAGACCTTGCAGAAAAGGAAGAGGGGAGGATCATCGCCCAAGAAAAAGACCATATCTACTAACCGTGTATTTTTCTCCTTGCCGGTCATTTTTCCTCCTTAGTAGGGCTAGCCGGCTAGCTTTCCTCAGATGATAAGTGTACATCACTTTACTTTGGTCAAGTTGAGGTTTATAAGATAAAATAAAGGCATGACCTAGAAAAGTTAGAAGCATCGAGTTTGATTGCAACTGTATTGTTGTAGTATTGTTACGCGTAGTTTGTCTATGTAAAGTATGTTTTTGCTATCAATGTTTAGAATGCAAGTTGTATTCATCATTCTTTTGCTTTTATTATTTACAACATATGATATAAGATATTGTTATCTCACATAAGTTTTTTTTATTTTGTTATTAATGTTATAAGATGTAATTCATGAATTATACATAATATATGTGTAAGTTAAATATCAAAATGTGTAAGTTGGATATCATTAACAAATACTTATTTAGAATAAGTACGATGTATACGTTACATATGTGTAAGTTGTATAACTTACACATGTGTAAGTTAGATATCAAAATGTGTAAGTTGGATATCATTAACAAATACTTATTTAGAATAAGTACGATGTATACGTTACATATGTGTAAGTTGTATAACTTACACATGAATGATTATCCTTACACATGTGTAAGTTGTATAACTTGCACATGTCTAAGTTAGATATCAAAATGAAACGATTGATGAGAAGCTGAGAACTTGTAAATTGTATACTTACACTACAACTTACGCATGTGTAAGTTGGATATCATTAACAAATACTTATTTAGAATAAGTACGATGTATACGTTACATATGTGTAAGTTGTATAACTTACACATGAATGATTATCCTTACACATGTGTAAGTTGTATAACTTGCACATGTCTAAGTTAGATATCAAAATAAATGATTGATGAGAACTTGTAAGTTGTGTACCTTACCCATATGTAAGTTGTATACTTACACTAAGTATAACTTACACATGTGTAAGTTAAATATCAAAATGTGTAAGTTGGATATCATTAACAAATACTTATTTAGAATAAGTACGATGTATACGTTACATATGTGTAAGTTGTAAATGAATGATTATCCTTACACATGTGTAAGTTGTATAACTTGCACATGTCTAAGTTAGATATCAAAATAAATGATTGATGAGAACTTGTAAGTTGTGTACCTTACCCATATGTAAGTTGTATACTTACACTAAGTATAACTTACACATGTGTAAGTTAAATATCAAAATGTGTAAGTTGGATATCATTAACAAATACTTATTTAGAATAAGTACGATGTATACGTTACATATGTGTAAGTTGTAAATGAATGATTATCCTTACACATGTGTAAGTTGTATAACTTACACATGTGTAAGTTGTATACTTACACTACAACTTACACATGTGTAAGTATAACTTACACATGTGTAAGTTAGATATCAAAATGTGTAAGTTGGATATCATTAACAAATACTTATTTAGAATAAGTACGATGTATACGTTACATATGTGTAAGTTGTATAACTTACACATGAATGATTATCCTTACATATGTGTAAGTTGTAAATGAATGATTATCCTTACACATGTGTAAGTTGTATAACTTGCACATGTCTAAGTTAGATATCAAAATAAATGATTGATGAGAACTTGTAAGTTGTATACCTTACCCATATGTAAGTTGTATACTTACACTAAGTATACTTACGCATGTGTAAGTTGGATATCATTAACAAATACTTATTTAGAATAAGTACGATGTATACGTTACATATGTGTAAGTTGTATAACTTACACATGTAATGATTATCTGTATAACTTACACATGAATGATTATCCTTACACATGTGTAAGTTGTATAACTTGCACATGTCTAAATTAGATATCAAAATAAATGATTGATGAGAACTTGTAAGTTGTATACCCTACCCATATGTAAGTTGTATACTTACACTAAGTATAACTTACACATGTGTAAGTTATAAATATCAAAATGTGTAAATTGTATACTTACACTACAACTTACGCATGTGTAAGTTGGATATCATTAACAAATACTTATTTAGAATAAGTACGATGTATACGTTACATATGTGTAAGTTGTATAACTTACACATGAATGATTATCCTTACACATGTGTAAGTTGTATAACTTGCACATGTCTAAGTTAGATATCAAAATAAATGATTGATGAGAACTTGTAAGTTGTGTACCTTACCCATATGTAAGTTGTATACTTACACATGTGTAAGTTAGATGTTAAAATTACATTAATTAATTTACACATGTGAAATCGGTGATTGAAAAAAACTAAATAACAATTTGATTTTGGTACATTTATATTGATACTTTTCTATAAAAATTGATACATTTTTTTATGCAAATACAATTATAGCCTAAAGGACAAAGAAGAAAAAACACACCGTTTACAGTTAGCCCAACAAACTACCTTATTACGGATCATAGCAAATTCACTTATAAGAGCACAACCATATGCCCCTATAGAACCCCTACAAGTTTTATGCCTACTTCTATTAATTACGAAGAGAAGAATATGATGAAAAAAATACACTCGAAAATGAATGTTGATTTTCCCTAGAATATAGAATAAAGATTCAAATCAATCCCGCCTCTGTTGAAGAAAAAGGTGCCATTACATTGCTTAAAACCGACAATAATGAATCCTGCAAACAAACACACACAAAAAAACAACAACATTAACACTGTTGAGATGGAGAATAAACAATTATACATATGAAGTGTCAGACCCAAGAAAGAGGGAACCACAAAAAAAGTTATGACCTGTGAACCTTCTAGCTAAACAACACTATGATAGCTTGCATCCTAGTGTAAGGAACAACACAAAAAAAGTATGGTCCGGGGGTATGCTTATATAATACTAAATAAGGAATACTATGTATATAAATGGTGTAGATTGGAGGGAGCACACAGATCCCTAGTACATCTTGTAGCTAGCTGCCCAGGTCACTAGTTATTAGGAACGAATGAGATTCGAACCCACGACCATCTATTCAATATGAAAACATGTTATACTCCACATACCTACCCATACAGTCACTGCTATCAAAAATCTCTCTCAAACGCACCTCTTAAAACAACATACAACAGTTCATATCATGTTTATCTTTGTATTAAATATCATACTTTTGACGCCATTTTTGGTTAATTTGTCTCTAAAAGGCCAAATGGGTCATATTAATCATTTTATCTAAAATGGAACCGGATCAAATGAGTTAAAATTTATTCATAGTGCATTTGATATGCATAAGAGTATAAGACCAGTAAGTGTTTTATCAAGAAAATATGAATTCAGATTATTATATTTCTGCTGTAGTTTTTCACTTTTTTGACAACCTATTAATTATTCATAATTCAAAAATAAGTAAAGAAAAAAAGTGCAGGCAATTTGGCACAAAACTTGTGTACTTTGACCCGTTGGCCCAATCTGATTGGTCCATCCATTTTGCCACCTTTATTATTTTACCATATTTCAATGTAACTAAAAAGATTTTAAGAGACATCACTTATGGATATTTGCAAAATAGATAAGCCATTACCTGCCATGCAAACCAAGAGGAAAGTGGAAATCCCAACACTTTGTCATTGTAAAACGCTTTTCAAAACCCACTTTCAGAATTCTTGGTTAACTCCTTTCTACAATGAACGTGACGAGGAGGCTTTTTTACATTTTTCTCTGTATTTCCATCACTATTCTAGCTAAAAACTGCCAGTTTTTGCTTCTTTTTTAAACCTACTTTTGGAAGCACAATTGTCAAAACTAGTAGTTCTTTACCTCTTATTTCTCTGAGACTTAAAATCGTTGTTCAACAGACCCGAGATAGTCAAGTAGAGAGACTCGAGTTCAGGAGCTCCAGATTCTGGCCCTTAAGCTACTTGCTTCCATCCATACGCATATTCAGCAAAAATTAACATGTTTATATTGGAATAATGAATATCCCTATAACAAATAAGGTATGTTGACGCCATCCGAGAGTCCAAGAATGTATCTTTAGTCCATATCAATTTCACACAGAACCATACCAAGCGAGAAGAATGAACATAATTCTTTTTTAAAGGCGATTGTATCTTTATTGAGGTGGAGACGTCAGACGTGTAAAACTGCAGATTTTTTTAAAAAATCATTTGGCATATTTTCCATTGTAAAATCTTGTTTCAAGGACAAGTACACGGTATAAGATCAATGAACGAGGTGAGTCAAGTAATACCTGAGTGATCTTACATAGTCCACAACTTGATCAAAAATCAGCCACATATGTGTCACGTCCGTTTGTAAGCATTTCTCATCATAATCGTACCTAGTAATTAACTTATATAGTTACAGATTGCTTATACACAAAATATGGACTTACATCGTATCATGCATATGTTGATTTTCTGTATGTACCACAAATAAAAATGATATAATTAAAGAATAACCTCTGAAGAAGACAGGGGAGGAGTTTCTCTGAAATCAAATGCTATCGCTCCTGATGTATCAGCAAAAACTTGGGATAAATATGTAAACTGAAAGTGAAATAAATATGTAAACACTTCCATGTCCCCCTCTTTCGATGATTTCAGGTGCCAGGTATTTATGGGTCCCAACAAGCGACATTGATAGAGCGGCAGTGGTTCAGTATCAAGTTCTAGTAGCTGGCCGAAAAGAGGGGTTGGGTCACTATGGGGTTTTGGGGTTCTCATTTTCTTGTTTTTTTTTAAGGAAAAAACATGGAAGGAAACAAGATTGTTGAATGCAGACTGATGTACACTCGATACAATACAAGCAACACCGTTGCTTATAACGTAAATTACAACACTGCTGCTTCTAACATAAATTATCAACAAATATCGAATAAATGGCTAGATGATGAAGGGTATTTCTATTTTGATTTTTTTAAATATTTTTTTGTATTTATAAAGTATGTTACTCTTGGTGATATATTTATAGGTTTTGTGATACATTTTTACATACACACAGTTTCTCTTTGTATACACACACAGAAATACCCACAGAAACTACTCACCTCCAAATGATCATCTAGTAAACGTCCGTCGACTGATTCTTCTCTAGCAATTACTCCACCATCTTTTTCTTCTTTCATCTTTTCAAGTATCAATTTGTAATGATTTTTACGACAAGTGTGATTGTTATTTGGTATAGTATTATAATGTATCAAATTTTCATAAATATGTATCAAGTACTTAAACTAAACTAGGTGCTAAGTACCAGCTACAACAAAACTGATTATCTTATTATTGTATTTGAAGTTGCACAAATGATTGTTTAATTCTTGGATTAACATACTCTTATTGATTGCTGATTATTGTATTAGCAATGAACATATACACTAAATGAGTGTCAAATATTTGGGAATATAGGCCACAAATCAAGTCTCTCCAATTTATATATTTAAGCTTTGTAAGAGATTTGAACCATTTTTTACAATCTGTATGGAGCCAAAAGCATTTGTGTACCTTAAGCCCTGTGATTTTGTATAATTATTGGTTATTGCACTGAAAAAATCTCTTTCTTGGTCAAAAAACCCGAATAAACCCCAGAAAAACCCGGTCAAAAGCGGGTCAATGTTTAACCCAAAACTGGGTTCAAACCGGGTCGGGTTGGGTCAAACCCGGTTTTGGTCTCGTTGACCAAAAACTTCAATATTCACATTCAATACACACATTCAGTATTGGATATTTTCGTATATATATATATATATACAATACATATCGGCTTATAGTTGGAGTATATTTTCTGTTTGGTGCTTGGGAGGGACGGGGTCACCACAGCCCAATGTTCGGGGGTGGTGCTGGGAAGCAGACGCAGATAGGGATCGGGTGCATTTAAGTGTTTATATTTCTTTTTAATTCCAAAAGTAGTCGTGGTAGTTCGGGCTGCACAACATGGGTAAAAGTGGTGCGTCCGGGTTGGGTTGGGGATAGTGATGTGGTGTTAGGGGTCGTCCGGGGTCACCCTTGCATACCTAGTGCTCTAATAAGGTACCCGAATCAAGCATCCAGTTACGATGATGGCTGTGAGAGTCGGAGGTTCTATGAATAATTCTTATGTTTGACTACATTATTGTTTTTTTGATATCTATAGGGACACTAGTTTAACAACTAAGGTTAGGCCTTTTAGTTTTGCTCATAGAGAAACAAAAGCTTGAAGAAGGGAAAACGAGACAGGTTGATTTTCATATTCTTTGCTCTTTTTTTATCCGATTGGAAGGTTTTAATGACATTTTATACTGTCCATTGTGCTTTCAGATTCCAAGTATTGGAACATCTTGCTTGCAGCCTAAAGCAAGAGTTGGTATAGTAGTGCAAAGAACGCCTAAAATGATGCAGACGAGGACTAAAGAGATGGTGGCCGAAACTCTTAAGTTTGTGCCCCGGTCATTAAACAGAACTAACCTGTTAGCTTCTATAATCTATAATTTTGGCAGTTGTTTGCTAAATGAGGTAGTAACTAGTAAGTATATTATATTGACAGAGTGCAGAAACTCCAACATTCAAGATACCTCTTTTGCAGACATCATTGAGATCACAGTTTTTGAAGATTAGAAGTTCCAAAGAACTAGAAGATGATCAACAGGAGAAAGCTCCATAGTTTTAGGCTAGACCTGTAAACAAGAAGGTAAAACTATAAACTGATAAAATTTCAGCATCTATGAAACTTCTGCCATTGGTCCCATTTTGTTAAATTTACTATGTCCACTTGGAATTTCTGAAGATACTTGAAAGTAAAGGACAGCTGGGGTTGGGCTGTTTGCTAGCAAAAAACGACCAGTTACTATACCCAAAGAATTTCATTTTGCAATCAATAAAAGAATTCCACCACAGAGAACAGCCATTTTGCAAAACCGGGTCAATGTTTGACCCAAAACTGGGTTTCAAACGGGGTCGGGTTAGGTCAAACGGTTTTTGCCTACCACTATTCAAGGTTATGATTTATTGATTTCATCTAAAGTGACTGGCTTTTGCAGCCGTATAAATTACAAAATTCCTAGAGGTGTAAAATTGGGCGAGTCAAGCTGGTTGGGTCATGACTGGGATATTAAAAGTCTAACATCTTTGAGTTTTTCAGATTATAAAATTCCAAGCTTTTTATTCTCCTGTCAACGAATAGTGTAGCATATAGTTTAATATAAGCCAATATTCGACTCTTGGTCTAACCTCTAGAATACCCCTACAAAGCGGAATTAAATGACATGCTAAAAAAGAATTGTTACCGTTATTTGGATCCAACAATGGTGTTCATGTGTCGTATAGAACCAATTTGTATTTTGAAACTTTTACATAGTTGAAGTTATTTTAATAACAGGTACCTCAGATGTTTTACGAGGGAAAGCTCAAACCTTAAACATTAAACCCTATAACTTCCTTATCCGAAGGGAAGCTGCATTCTACAACCCTAACAGGCTGTGGACCCTATTTTACCCAAAGAAGGCTAATATGTGGTAAATTTGATATCGAACTAACACATGTGTAAGTTATACTGTGTAAGTATACAACTTACACATGTTGAAGTCGTATAGGTATACCTTACATATGTGTAAGTTACACATGTGTAAGTTTTAAATAATCATTTGATCTTATATACTACTTACACATGTTTAAGTTATACTACTTACACATGTGTAAGGTATCCTTCTTACCAGTTTTGAATGCCCATTTGATTTTGATATTTAACTTACACATGTGTAAGTATACAACAGGTATACCTTACACATGTGTAAGTTATTATACATTTTTTTTCCTGATAACAAGTTTCATATTATTATACATTTTTTTTCGTGATAACATCTCTAGTCATTTGCGCTGTGATGTTAAAGTGATACAACCAAAATATGCAGCTTAGTAAATTTCATTTAAAGCCATAAAGGTAACCTTCAAACACAAGAACTGAAGTCTGTTTTAATGGAGAAATTGGACAGTTCAGATCATAGAAAAGAAGCGAAATGGAAGGTTTAAGGACACATGCATTATTCTCACGAAACTAATGGTAGGTATAAATACAATCATACAAACGTAAGTAAACAAAGTTCAAACTTTATACTTTGATATGCTAGAAGAGCCTTAATAGACAAAACCTAACTCAAACCACTGCAACCAATCACAACTTTTATAAACATGTTTAGCCACTTAAATAAACAAAAGTTTCTCACTCCATGAAACAAAAGTTGATTACTAAATTGACAACCCATGTTAGGTGTCCTAGAGCAACAACCAAATAGCTTTAAAAATTGCGATCCAGATAGAGTTATTGCAACTTTGATAACATCCTTTATATATCAATAAATTTATATAAGAATGTATATATATAGACTATATCTATCAAATCAAACCAACTGAATATAAACAATTACGACTAATATACCAGGCATTTGATCACCAAGGCCAAGCGAAACAGCAAGTTTAGGCATCTGTTTACGCCAAGTGGAACCAACGACAAGCTTCCTATAAAACCTGAAATCCTCCTTCGTAACAATCCCAAACGTAACCAAATGCTGCAAAAACGTATGCACACCTGACCTTTCACATTCTCAACCCCACCACGACCTTCCACACCCTCAACCCCACCACGACCTTCCACACTCTCTTTACATTTCTCCGCAATTTCATTCGCCCTTTCCTTCACTTTCGGTGTCACAAACACCCTCGATTCCAAAATCATTCCCATCATCCACTTCCCTCTTATCCACCAGAAATACCTCTGATATCGCGTCTAGTACTTAAATATCGTAGACATCACTCTCTTTGGAGTTTGTTGCAATTATTAGCTCCAAAATCACAACTCCGAAGCTATAGACATAAGTTTTTCAGTCAATTGTTGGGTCATGTAACATTCAGGATTCATGTAGCCCTGCATCAACAATTTGGTCACAATTTACTACGGGGTAGCTCCTGCTTATCTACCTACGAATTGTGGAAATCGCGATTATGTTTTGTTTTGTAAGCATCAAGGTACCTGAAATACAATGCTAAAAAGGATACAAGTTGCGGCAATATATGTATGTGGTAAAGGCATAATGTGTTGATACATAATAATTAGAGAAATCAATATTCATCTAATATTCCATTTTCGATTGAGAAACGGCCAACAATGCGCCATCATTGTTAAAACGAATCATGGGCTTGCCTTCATTTAATATTCATCTAACATATTGTGGAAAAAAATAGTATTACCGGAAGACCTTCCATATTGACATTGAAAACAAGAAGTATTTGGCTTGAAAAAAAAAAGTATCAACTTTTCTGTAAATAGTAGAATGCATAAACTAAAAATAGGATCAACTTATTCCACCTGCCAAACACTATCTACTCTAGTTTCTTTGTTTATTTTCATTCATAAAACCACTCAACTGGTACTAATACTATACAAAGCAAAATAATTGTATCATCATTGGGATTAAAATAACAATTAACAATAAAAAGAATACTAGTCCTACTACAACAGCAAAGAATGAAACATTGATAATAGTAATAATTAAAAAATAAAAATGTTTCAGATTGACAGCGATATATCATAAATTGACAGTGAATTATAGAAAAATTACAAAAAGTAATTACTTACTTGATTCAGATTCAGCCTGCTTTTCATTTGAATTAACTTCTTCATTGTTATTTTCCATTTGTATTGGAAAATTCGCCGGAATTTGGAAGAAGAAGACAGTTTCGGATTGATGGAGGAAGAAAACACCGACGGCCGGAATGTGCAATTTCTAATTTCAGAGGAAAAAACCTAGCTGGCCGGAATCTACAATTTGCAATTTCAGAGGAAAAAACACCGCTGGCCAGAATCTACAATTTGCAATTTCAGAGGAAAAAACCAGCTGGCCGGAATGTGCAATTTGCAATTTCAGAGGAAAAAACCTAGCTGGCCGGAATCTACAATTTGCAATTTCAGAGGAAAAAACCTAGCTGGCCGGAATCTACAATTTGCAATTTCAGAGGAAAAAACCTAGCTGGCCGGAATCTACAATTTGCAATTTCAGAGGAAAAAACCAGCTGGCCGGAATCTACAATTTGCAATTTCAGAGGAAAAAACCAGCTGGCCGGAATGTGCAATTTGCAATTTCAGAGGAAAAAACCTAGCTGGCCGGAATCTACAATTTGCAATTTCAGAGGAAAAAACCTAGCTGGCCGGAATCTACAATTTGCAATTTCAGAGGAAAAAACCTAGCTGGCCGGAATCTACAATTTGCAATTTCAGAGGAAAAAACCAGCTGGCCGGAATCTACAATTTGCAATTTCAGAGGAAAAAACCAGCTGGCCGGAATGTGCAATTTGCAATTTCAGAGGAAAAAACCTAGCTGGCCGGAATCTACAATTTGCAATTTCAGAGGAAAAAACCTAGCTGGCCGGAATCTACAATTTGCAATTTCAGAGGAAAAAACCTAGCTGGCCGGAATCTACAATTTGCAATTTCAGAGGAAAAAACCAGCTGGCCGGAATCTACAATTTGCAATTTCAGAGGAAAAAACCAGCTGGCCGGAATCTACAATTTCAATTTCAGAGGAAAAAACCTAGCTGGCCGGAATCTACAATTTGCAATTTCAGAGGAAAAAAAGACGAAAAACTATGATGTCTTTCCGGATAACGGTTTCACTTTTTTGTTTTTACCAAACGCATGTGTTTCAAACAGTGGCGGAGACAAGGGGGGCTAGGGAGTGCCAAGCCTCCCCCAATAGTCACAAATGTAACATATTTTCTCTCAACTGAGTGAAGATTTCTTGATGTTTATATAGTATGACCATCTTCAATTAGTCAAAATATGTTGAAAATTAGAACAGTTAAAAGAAATTATGGAAATCTGAATTATATATATATATATATATATATATATATATATATATATATATATATATATATATATATATATATATATATATATATATATATATATATATATATATATATATATATATATATATATATATATATATATATATATATATATATATATATATATATATATATATATATATATATATATATATATATATATATATATATATATATATATATATATATATATATATATATATATATATATATATATATATATATATATATATATATATATATATATATATATATATATATATATATATATATATATATATATATATATATATATATATATATATATATATATATATATATATATATATATATATATATATATATATATATATATATATATATATATATATATATATATATATATATATATATATATATATATATATATATATATATATATATATATATATATATATATATATATATATATATATATATATATATATATATATATATATATATATATATATATATATATATATATATATATATATATATATATATATATATATATATATATATATATATATATATATATATATATATATATATATATATATATATATATATATATATATATATATATATATATATATATATATATATATATATATATATATATATATATATATATATATATATATATATATATATATATATATATATATATATATATATATATATATATATATATATATATATATATATATATATATATATATATATATATATATATATATATATATATATATATATATATATATATATATATATATATATATATATATATATATATATATATATATATATATATATATATATATATATATATATAATTTAATTATATATACATCATCTCAATTTGTTAATTTAAAATTTAAAATATTTCAAATATATATCATTAATATAGATTTTTATTAAATGCCGACATTATTATGTAACATTTTAATCACCTTAACTTTTCGCTATAATATAATAGTCCGAAAACTATGATGTCTTTCCGGATAACGGTTTCACTTTTTTGTATTTACCAACCGCATGTGTTTCAACGTGTGTCCACAACTACACAACTTTTGTTTCCGTTTAGTTTCGTTTGTTACGTAATAACTTATCACAACTTTCCAACTTATTTAACGTTGTTATTATACATTTTAATGACAACATATTTTAAAGTTATCCAGGTATCATTCGATATATTTACAGAGCGTCTATAAGTTAACCCGGGGATGTTAATATAAAAGTCGAAAATGGCCTCATAGTTTGAAAGAATACCAGTTCTAGTCCACACGCCCAAACATCCACATCCACAACAACAATTTACAATCCTAAAAGACTTCTATTTTGGTGTAAAGCATATACATGTATAAACTCAAACAAGTAACTTTACCTTTGTTACCAACTTACAAAACAACTCTTTCACTTAAACCAACAAAATAATAAACTCTATTATTTCACTAACTTAGCCAAAATAGCACAAAACATGATTGCATGTGCAATGAATAACACAATCACCATCATTAAGTAGTACGCCTGGAAAAGAGAAGTTTGAGATGCAGGACACTTCAGGCTCAAAAGTCCCACACGTGAAACTGTGCCCCTGTGACAATGTGGACCCTAGAGATCTTTAATGTAGGTTTCAGTATGTTCTATGGTTGTTGTACTTACATGAGAGTAGTTCTTCCGCTTGATGGGTTCAAACCACCGGCTGTCTTGCTCTTCTGGACCTTGCCATGTGTTTCAAACAGTGGCGGAGACAAGGGGGGCTAGGGAGTGCCAAGCCTCCCCCAATAGTCACAAATGTAACATATTTTCTCTCAACTGAGTGAAGATTTCTTGATGTTTATATAGTATGACCATCTTCAATTAGTCAAAATATGTTGAAAATTAGAACAGTTAAAAGAAATTATGGAAATCTGAATTTGTCCGTCGCCTGAGAAGTTGTAATGTTGAAGACAAAGACATGTGATGATAGTGGTGGGTCCAATTTATTTAGCACATTTATTTTGAGTTTCCTTTTACCACCTTCTAGTTTTTAAAAAACTTTAATATAACCCTTGCTTTCTCAAGTTTACTATATATATATGTTAGGAATAAGTTTCAAATATATAGTTAATATTATACGATATGTTATACTTGTAAAAATTGTTAGGATAATATATATATATATATATATATATATATATATATATATATATATATATATATATATATATATATATATATATATATATATATATATATATATATATATATATATATATATATATATATATATATATATATATATATATATATATATATATATATATATATATATATATATATATATATATATATATATATATATATATATATATATATATATATATATATATATATATATATATATATATATATATATATATATATATATATATATATATATATATATATATATATATATATATATATATATATATATATATATATATATATATATATATATATATATATATATATATATATATATATATATATATATATATATATATATATATATATATATATATATATATATATATATATATATATATATATATATATATATATATATATATATATATATATATATATATATATATATATATATATATATATATATATATATATATATATATATATATATATATATATATATATATATATATATATATATATATATATATATATATATATATATATATATATATATATATATATATATATATATATATATATATATATATATATATATATATATATATATATATATATATATATATATATATATATATATATATATATATATATATATATATATATATATATATATATATATATATATATATATATATATATATATATATATATATATATATATATATATATATATATATATATATATATATATATATATATATATATATATATATATATATATATATATATATATATATATATATATATATATATATATATATATATATATATATATATATATATATATATATATATATATATATATATATATATATATATATATATATATATATATATATATATATATATATATATATATATATATATATATATATATATATATATATATATATATATATATATATATATATATATATATATATATATATATATATATATATATATATATATATATATATATATATATATATATATATATATATATATATATATATATATATATATATATATATATATATATATATATATATATATATATATATATATATATATATATATATATATATATATATATATATATATATATATATATATATATATATATATATATATATATATATATATATATATATATATATATATATATATATATATATATATATATATATATATATATATATATATATATATATATATATATATATATATATATATATATATATATATATATATATATATATATATATATATATATATATATATATATATATATATATATATATATATATATATATATATATATATATATATATATATATATATATATATATATATATATATATATATATATATATATATATATATATATATATATATATATATATATATATATATATATATATATATATATATATATATATATATATATATATATATATATATATATATATATATATATATATATATATATATATATATATATATATATATATATATATATATATATATATATATATATATATATATATATATATATATATATATATATATATATATATATATATATATATATATATATATATATATATATATATATATATATATATATATATATATATACATCCACAACAACAATTTACAATCCTAAAAGACTTCTATTTTGGTGTAAAGCATATACATGTATAAACTCAAACAAGTAACTTTACCTTTGTTACCAACTTACAAAACAACTCTTTCACTTAAACCAACAAAATAATAAACTCTATTATTTCACTAACTTAGCCAAAATAGCACAAAACATGATTGCATGTGCAATGAATAACACAATCACCATCATTAAGTAGTACGCCTGGAAAAGAGAAGTTTGAGATGCAGGACACTTCAGGCTCAAAAGTCCCACACGTGAAACTGTGCCCCTGTGACAATGTGGACCCTAGAGATCTTTAATGTAGGTTTCAGTATGTTCTATGGTTGTTGTACTTACATGAGAGTAGTTCTTCCGCTTGATGGGTTCAAACCACCGGCTGTCTTGCTCTTCTGGACCTTGCCATTTGGGTGCACCTATGGCCATGTGTGTATCCAAATGGGATTGGAGGATTTAGGGAAGCGAGACTGTAACATCCCAAAAATCTAAAACTAATAAAAGTATAAAAGTATGACATATATGATAGAAGTATTATAATTTATATTATGTTAGTTAATAACTATTTATAAAATTGGACTAAATTAGTTAAAAACCAAACTTGAGGGACCAAACTTGCCAACTTTGAATTTTTGCTTTAAAATCAGATTTCATGTCTTTCTTCCCCATCATTCTACAACCTTCATCAAGTTTTAGTGTGTGTGTGAGATGCATGTGCCGAAAATTAAAGAAAAATGGAAGAAAACACATCAAATGGATAATATAATCAAGAAAATAATAATAATTGTCGAATAAACTCCATTTTTATGGTGGTTGTTTGGTGGTGAACGAATTTGGGTCAAGAAATCAAGATTGGAATGAAATTAGGGCTTGCATGAATGATTACTAGCATATACACATCATTTAATAAAGGTATATCATTTTCTTTATCAATTTTAATTAGGGTTTTATTATTATGAAAGAAATTTAGGGATTTATAAAATAGATGATGAAAGTAATTAGATATTGGAATTCTCATCATAGAATAATAGAATTCATTGTTGGTAGTGACTATATAAAAATATGTATATATGTGTATATATTCAAGAGAAACCAAATATAAGAGTAAGTGTTAGTATTGATTGAGAAAACTAGGAGTTTTTGCTATAGAAAATGGTGTTATTTTGATGTTAGTTATGCTTGAAATCAGTACCTTGTAGTGTGATTAGGTTGAGGTTTAACTATAAAGGTGTAAATAATTAACTTGGAACGAATTTGGTGTGTTTTTAGTTAAACCCGAATTTGGACAGCTTTATGTGCTAAAACAAAAAAAAAAAAAAAAAAAAAAAAAAAAAAAAAAAAAAAAAAAAAAAAAAAAAAAAAAAAAAAAAAAAAAAAAAAAAAAAAAAAAAAAAAAAAAAAAAAAAAAAAAAAAAAAAAAAAAAAAAAAAAAAAAAAAAAAAAAAAAAAAAAAAAAAAAAAAAAAAAAAAAAAAAAAAAAAAAAAAAAAAAAAAAAAAAAAAAAAAAAAAAAAAAAAAAAAAAAAAAAAAAAAAAAAAAAAAAAAAAAAAAAAAAAAAAAAAAAAAAAAAAAAAAAAAAAAAAAAAAAAAAAAAAAAAAAAAAAAAAAAAAAAAAAAAAAAAAAAAAAAAAAAAAAAAAAAAAAAAAAAAAAAAAAAAAAAAAAAAAAAAAAAAAAAAAAAAAAAAAAAAAAAAAAAAAAAAAAAAAAAAAAAAAAAAAAAAAAAAAAAAAAAAAAAAAAAAAAAAAAAAAAAAAAAAAAAAAAAAAAAAAAAAAAAAAAAAAAAAAAAAAAAAAAAAAAAAAAAAAAAAAAAAAAAAAAAAAAAAAAAAAAAAAAAAAAAAAAAAAAAAAAAAAAAAAAAAAAAAAAAAAAAAAAAAAAAAAAAAAAAAAAAAAAAAAAAAAAAAAAAAAAAAAAAAAAAAAAAAAAAAAAAAAAAAAAAAAAAAAAAAAAAAAAAAAAAAAAAAAAAAAAAAAAAAAAATAGATGATGAAAGTAATTAGATATTGGAATTCTCATCATAGAATAATAGAATTCATTGTTGGTAGTGACTATATAAAAATATGTATATATGTGTATATATTCAAGAGAAACCAAATATAAGAGTAAGTGTTAGTATTGATTGAGAAAACTAGGAGTTTTTGCTATAGAAAATGGTGTTATTTTGATGTTAGTTATGCTTGAAATCAGTACCTTGTAGTGTGATTAGGTTGAGGTTTAACTATAAAGGTGTAAATAATTAACTTGGAACGAATTTGGCGTGTTTTTAGTTAAACCCGAATTTGGACAGCTTTATGTGCTTAAAACATGTTGTTTTGCAAAAATCGTAGTAAATCAACCGTTTATCGCATTTCGACGAAGTCAAAACCAATTTTGTAGTTCTTTGAGTCTACTTTTCAACAAAATTGGTCCCAGGTTCAGATTCAAAAGCTAACTAAGCCAAATTTGCAAAATGCTACAGACTGTCCGGAATTTTGTGACAGCAACTTTTGCTGAAATTGAGTTGTGTTCGAGAAATCATAATAAATCAACCGTAAGTCCGTAGGAGAGGTATAAGCTGTCATTTGAAAGGTCTATGAGTATATTTTTCTATTAATATGGTCTTATATCATGAATCCAAGGTTTTATTGCTCAAATGTTTAGAATACTACAGCTGGTGCAGAATTATAAAATGAAATTTGAAGGTGTTGAATTATTAAATTTGTCGAATAATGAATGATAAAGAGATAGATAAGTCATCACATGTATCATATTAAGTATTCAAAGTATGTAAAGAAGATAATGGACAAAAGTATATATGATTAAATAAGTTAAGTATGATACGAATCAAAGTAAATAATACTTACAATTCGAGAAGTAAGCAGTCTCCTTTCGTGTTATTAGAGAAACAGGGATCCCAAGAAGTCTAAGACTCCATTCAATTCAATTCAACCATAATCCAAGTTACAGCCCTAATGTCTAATAAATACTAATCCTATAGCTTGATTAGCAAGCTAACTATAAATATAAAAGATATCATAAGATATCTATAGTAAATAGAATACGTTCCTAATCATAATAATAGTAATTAAACTAATATTATCTATTAATAAATTAGTAATAATATATTTCCAGCAGATCTATATCATTACTCCGGCCCCCCAAGACACCTTGTCCTCAAGGTGTTGCTTGGAACCATTTTTTTTTAATTCTTGGATCCCATATTTTGATGTGCAGCGCTGCCTTTTGTGGATCATAGTAATGCAAAAGAACATGCACTACATGTTTCGAAGAGTGTTCATTAGGTTGCCTATTGTCTTGAGCATGTAGCTTAGCATAATCATCCTCCAATTTTGCCTTCAATTCCGCCAGCCCATAACGTAACCTGCCTTCCAATCCTTGAAACTGAGCATCTATGTCAACTTGGAGTCGAGGAAAAAAAGGCTTCAGATATGCATCTCTTATAACTTCAGTCTTCTTGTGTGGGGGTGACACAGATTGCAACACCTTCTCAGTTCTATCCATCTTGCATGCCTTCATCCCTTGGCCATCTTCAACATTCTTCTCTTCCACTATGGTAGGTTTGGTAGGCAAATAATAAAACTGAGTTTTCATGAGTATTTTTTCCTGGTCACTCCTATTATCCGAGTTCACCGTTTCCAGTTCCCTCCTTTCAGCAAGTTCGTCCTGGATGTCCCATATATCCATCAGTATACTCTGCTGAACTATTGCCATTCTTTGTTCAGATCTCAACATCTCCTTTTGGATCTTGTAGAAAGTCTGCATACTAGCTCGATGTTCTTCCATTATCTTGGACCTTATGTACGCCATTGATTCAAGCAATCAATATTTTTTTTATTGCTGTCATGAACAGTGACGACGAACAGTACCGACTCTTTTACTATTCCTGCTTTTGAAAGCTCGTCCACTTCTTTAAGTGCGGCCTGATCTCTTTCCGCCGCTAAGGATCTCTTCTTTTGGTGGATGGGGGTCAAGTGTTTGTGTTCATTCAGCCTGTGCTCCGTTGTGAACTCTTCGCCCTGTATTGATATCTTTCGTGGGACTCCTGTCATATCGGAGTATTCCCATGCGAAGACATCCATGTTCTCTTCTAGTAGCTTTCGGAGCTTCAGTTTGAGTTCCTTCGGTAATTGTTTCCCTATCGCGACCAACTGCTCCGGGAATGTTGGGTTTATGGTGATCCTTTCTTCTTTGTCTTGCTCCTCCGTCGCTGGGATTGTAACTTTCGTTTCTTCCTTGGCTCTTTTTACGCCATGGACATGTCTCCCAGCATCGCGTCTGGATTCTATCGTCCCTACCCCTTATGGGTTAAGAACTTGACCATTGAATGGATTGTTGACGCAACGATTCCCAGCTTCCTCATGGCAGGTCTGCCTAATAGCATGTTATAGGGTGAGGGAGACCTTAGTATAACAAAATCGAGCCCCTCTGTTATGATGGTGGGCGATTGTCCGATTTCGACAGCCAGGTTTATCTCCCCTATCGGCCAGATTCGCTCTCCTGCGAATCCTATTAACGGTGTCTTAGCAGAGGTCATCAGGCTCCTTATCTGATCGGGGAATTGCAGAAAGCAATGTTCATAAAGAACGTCACATTCGCTACCCCCGTCGATATACACCCTGTGGACCAGGATGTTGCAGACGGTGACTTGTATTACCAGCGGGTCCTCTGAAAACACGCTGGTTTCCTTAGAGTCAAAGATTATGTCTCCTGCGGTGACGCTATTTTCTGTGCTTTTTCTTTTGGTTCCTTTTTCGGGAAGACTTCGGGATGACTTGTAGCCTCCGTCCCTTGTCTCTCTTACTCCAGGGTTGGTATCGGCCATTATTTTTTTATATCAAAGGCGGGTTCGGTGATAGTGGGTCCCACGGATGGCGCCAATTTGTTTGATCCAAGAATCGTTCAATGGCGTCGACTTGGGGGTTTAGATGTAGTGGGGGTATTTTGTAGGCGGTTCCCAACTGGTCAAAGGACGTGGAGGCCGCTTTACGCCTGAGTGTGTTAGGTTTTTCTTCAAGAGGTGAATGAATCCTCTTGGATGCAGAGCCGTCCCTATATATAGGGGTTAGGAAACTTGGAGAGGAGGAAAAGGAGTTAGGGTAAATCTTTTCCTCTTTTCGGGATATCTCCTATCTTTTAAGAAGATTTGTGATGATCTCGTGTCCGAGGTATTCGAGTATTTGATATATCTTTCCTTTATTAAGAGATTTAGATAGATACAAGAGATTCTGAACATATCCGGAGTTTCAGGATGATCCTGGTTATGGAGGTCCTTTCCTGGGAAGAATGTTGCTCCGTAACTGTTAGACAAACATTATTACGGATACGGAGGTCCTCTGATATCGGAGGTAAAGCTCCGTACACGGTATATCATCAGTGTGTTTTACTGTTTATCGTAGATCTACTAGTTCTTCATATTATTATCGGTTCTATATCCGAATATATTAGTTTAATTCTGATGGTTGTCTATGATCATATACTAGGACTAATATGCTAGGATGGAAAACACTAGTCGGTCTATAACTAGATGTAAAAGGTGATTCACTTATAACTGAGGGATCCAGAACCATAGTAATTAGGATGAATAGAACATGATGCTTAACAATGTCAGACGCGATCCAGTGACATGGAAACGTGTACTGTGGTCACCGGAGGGAATTATTATCTGGTCATGGCTTAAGAGCCGGGTAACTTAAAGATGAATTAGTAACACGAACTTTAGGTCATTAATGCTTAAACAATGAATCTAACGAGAATTTGTTTAAAGAATAGTGTGAGTCTAGGGACAACACTAGTTACTTAGGCAAAGTGAATCTAACGAGAATCTGAGCCGTTATTAAGTTTCCAACAGTCTAGCAAGTAGGTAGAGTAATATCCGGTCGTGTCATGAGATCTGAGATGCCAAACAAGTATTTTAAATTTATTACTGTTATTGGCTTTTTCAAAACTATTTTCAGACTAAGCCTCTCGCTGAACAAGCGGTTGCGGCTTCTATTTACTTTTCAGTTTTTGTTAGTGTAATAGGAAATCGTGACAACCCCTAACCACTAGAATTACACATATTACTAGATTAGGTAAAGCAACGCGTCCCTGCGAACGATCCTGTACTTATCACAATACTATACTACATCTGATCGGGTCCCCTGTCCGTTAAGGTGTGTGTGTTTTGAGATAATTACTTGTACAACTTTTCTAAATTTAAACACAGACAAAAATCACCCATAAGACATCCTTGGCTAAGTGGGAGAAGGTGAGGGATGTCAATTTGCTTAGCGTCTCCGCTTTTTGGTTCTGGTTTCTTCTTATGTGCTCTATTTCGAATGATCCGAAGCAGTTTATGAGCTAATGTACTTTTTCCAGGTACTGTTTGATTGTTGGTTGCTTTGCTTCAAATTCACCCTGGAATTGCTTTGCTACTAGTTGGGAGTCTACGTATGCGTGGATGTGACATACCCTCATTTCTTTTGCTATACGTAACCCAGCTAGCAGGGCTTCGTATTCTGCTTCGTTATTTGTTGTTTCGAATTCGAATCTCAGGGCATATGTGTATTCTTTTTTGTCAAGCCCTATGAGCATCAGTCCGGCTCCGGAGCCGCTTTTTCTTGAGGCTCCGTCGGTGTATAACTCCCATTGATTGCGGTCCTGATCTTCGGTGATAGTCAGTGTGCTTGAATGACTTGTAGCTCCGATTTCTTCATTATGTTGTGTTTCTGCAATGAAGTCCGTGTTTGATCAAATAATCGCACTATGACTCAACCGAAGGTGTGAGATTGGTTTTAGGTGTTTTGTTGGCGATTCCCTTCCGGTCAGAGGGCAGTGAGCCGCTTTACGCCTTTAGTTGGTTATTCCCAGCCGGTTTAGGAGGCTGAGGGTTTGTATGATATAGTTAGGATTTTTAGAGGTCGAATGTTGTTGGTAATGATGATGTGCCGTATGGCACCTCCTCTCTTTATATAGAGGGTAAAGCCTTGGAGAGGAAGATAGGAATTTAGGGTAAATCCCTTCCTCTTTTGTGATATCTTCTAAGTATGGAAGATATATTTAGGACTCTTAAACCGTGTCCTTGTTTATAGGGATGTTTGATTTCATTCCTTCTTAGGAGGTCGGATAAACATGGAATAGATTTATGTGTATCCGTTCTCTATTTATTATCTTTAGGAGCTCCGGAATTACGGAGGTATACATCGTAGCTTCGGCTACGGAAATGTTTATTTAGTACAATATGTTGGTACCTTCGCTGCTTATGAAGGGTCCTTCGTATCCATTCTTTTATACGGAGGTAAAGCTCTGTATACGGCATATCATCAAGCCCCCCAGTCTAATTAGAGAGGCTATATGTAGGCTGTCTTATTAGACTTCAAAAACAATGGTCTCCTCCCAGATCATTCTTTCGGAGGTCCACCGAAAAACAATGTGTGTTAAGTCAAAGCTGACTTGTGAGATTTTTTTGTGCTTATCTAGATTTTACTTGGACGGTTAAGATGTTTTAGCATCTTTGGCCATAAATACTTCTTTTATGCTTAGTATGTATTTATAAAATTGTTACCTTTCCGATAGGCGAGATCTTCTTCAGCGATTCTCCCATTTTTTCCTTCTTCCTTTCGGCATCATCCTTTTGAAGAGGTATGTGTTCCTAACTTAATTTCTTCTTTTAATCTTCTTTCCATGTCGTAGTGTGATTAGGGATGTATTTGAGTTTTACAACTTGAAACCCTAGTATTGTCTTTGACCGATGAAGGTCTTTAGATCCTGGCTTCTTTGTTATTTACTCAACCTTATTTAGGTTTCCATTGATTCCATTTTGCTGCTCCATCGTTGGATGTTGTAGTCTCTATTTGTTGTCTCCCTCCCCCTTTTTCTCTTTTTTTTTGAAATGGGGGTGGCTATGACTTTAAATGGTTTTTCTGAACTTGTGTCTTGGTCAGCTCCCTTTCTGTCGTTGGTCTTGCCCGTTTTAGGGTTTATGTGAAGCGTTCTTATGATATCCTGCTGTTGTCGTTGACTCCTCCATCTCTTTTCTTCTTCTGTCTTCTTTCTTTTGTTTTATTGTCACCTGTTATTCTTCTTTTCGTAGTAATGGCGTTCAAACAGATGATTAATAGGCAGTCATTTCTTGCCCAACTTGTTGTGAAAGCTACTCCTTCTGTTTTGGCTTCAAGTTCGGAGCTCCCTGCCGGAGGCTCCGGCGTTCAAACCGCTGATGATGCTGGGTTGCAGGCAATTTGCCAGGCGAGCGAGACCATTCTTCATGAAAATGATCCTGTTGTTGAAGTGTCTGACTGCCCTACTAGTGAGGATAATCGCGATCATTCTGTTGATGAACAGGGCACCGTTGCTGGCCGCCTCAAGAGCAGAAAGAAGACTTCCGCGAGGGGGCCTGGTGTGCCTTCTTCCAGGAAGAAGGCAAAGCGATCCGAGGATTTGGAGGAGACTCTTAGTATGTGTTTGCTTCGTGTATCCGATCTTCAGATGTTTAGTTTTCTTCTTTGTGTATGTGTTTGCTTCGTGTATCCGATCTTCAGATGTTTAGTTTTCTTCTTTGTGTATGTGTTTGCTTCGTGTATCCGATCTTCAGATGTTTAGTTTCTTCTTTGTGTATGTGTTTGCTTCGTGTATCCGATCTTCAGATGTTTAGTTTCTTCTTTGTGTATGTGTTTGCTTCGTGTATCCGATCTTCAGATGTTTAGTTTTCTTCTTTGTGTATGTGTTTGCTTCGTGTATCCGATCTTCAGATGTTTAGTTTCTTCTTTGTGTATGTGTTTGCTTCGTGTATCCGATCTTCAGATGTTTAGTTTCTTCTTTGTGTATGTGTTTGCTTCGTGTATCCGATCTTCAGATGTTTAGTTTTCTTCTTTGTGTATGTGTTTGCTTCGTGTATCCGATCTTCAGATGTTTAGTTTTCTTATTTGTGTATGTGTTTGCTTAATTTTTTTTTTTTTTTTTTTTTTTTTTTGGTGTTTGTTTTTTTTTTTTTTTTTTTTTTTTTTTTTTTTTTTTTTTTTTTTTTTTTTTTTTTTTTTTTTTTTTTTTTTTTTTTTTTTTTTTTTTTTTTTTTTTTTTTTTTTTTTTTTTTTTTTTTTTTTTTTTTTTTTTTTTTTTTTTTTTTTTTTTTTTTTTTTTTTTTTTTTTTTTTTTTTTTTTTTTTTTTTTTTTTTTTTTTTTTTTTTTTTTTTTTTTTTTTTTTTTTTTTTTTTTTTTTTTTTTTTTTTTTTTTTTTTTTTTTTTTTTTTTTTTTTTTTTTTTTTTTTTTTTTTTTTTTTTTTTTTTTTTTTTTTTTTTTTTTTTTTTTTTTTTTTTTTTTTTTTTTTTTTTTTTTTTTTTTTTTTTTTTTTTTTTTTTTTTTTTTTTTTTTTTTTTTTTTTTTTTTTTTTTTTTTTTTTTTTTTTTTTTTTTTTTTTTTTTTTTTTTTTTTTTTTTTTTTTTTTTTTTTTTTTTTTTTTTTTTTTTTTTTTTTTTTTTTTTTTTTTTTTTTTTTTTTTTTTTTTTTTTTTTTTTTTTTTTTTTTTTTTTTTTTTTTTTTTTTTTTTTTTTTTTTTTTTTTTTTTTTTTTTTTTTTTTTTTTTTTTTTTTTTTTTTTTTTTTTTTTTTTTTTTTTTTTTTTTTTTTTTTTTTTTTTTTTTTTTTTTTTTTTTTTTTTTTTTTTTTTTTTTTTTTTTTTTTTTTTTTTTTTTTTTTTTTTTTTTTTTTTTTTTTTTTTTTTTTTTTTTTTTTTTTTTTTTTTTTTTTTTTTTTTTTTTTTTTTTTTTTTTTTTTTTTTTTTTTTTTTTTTTTTTTTTTTTTTTTTTTTTTTTTTTTTTTTTTTTTTTTTTTTTTTTTTTTTTTTTTTTTTTTTTTTTTTTTTTTTTTTTTTTTTTTTTTTTTTTTTTTTTTTTTTTTTGAATGGTGCTGAGGTTGGTAAGAGGGTTTCAGACTTGTGTAATGCTATCCGGGTTGATGCTGAATCGGAGTTGATCCGCTCCCTTGCTGCCAAAGGTCGTCTAACCCTTACCGGTTCCGAGCTTGTTGAAGATACTGCGGGTCCTCTGAATAAGGCTATAAGTGATCTGGAGGATATGCATTCTTCGTATCTCCGCGCTCTTTCTTCAGACCCTGATGCGTCCCTTACTCAACTGATGCAGATTCCTTTTTCATAGATTGTCTTGTATTTTGGACTTGTTTCTTTGTTTTGCTTGTTGATTACGATCCTTTGCTACTTCCCTACTATTGCTGGATATTATATATTTTGTGATTATCGCCTTATGGCGTCTTAGTAATGTCTTATGACAGTCGCCTTATGACGTGGTTGTCTTATGGCAGTCGTCTTATGACGTGATTGTCTCATGGCAGTCGCCTTATGACGTGATTGTCTCATGGCAGTCGCCTTATGACTCTCTTTTTTATTTTTTAATGTCTTATGACAGTCGCCTTATGACGTGGTTGTCTCATGGCAGTCGTCTTATGACGTGATTGTCTCATGGCAGTCGCCTTATGACGTGATTGTCTCATGGCAGTCGCCTTATGACGTGATTGTCTCATGGCAGTCGCCTTATGACGTGATTGTCTCATGGCAGTCGCCTTATGACGTGATTGTCTCATGGCAGTCGCCTTATGACGTGATTGTCTCATGGCAGTCGCCTTATGACGTGATTGTCTCATGGCAGTCGCCTTATGACGTGATTGTCTCATGGCAGTCGCCTTATGACGTGATTGTCTCATGGCAGTCGCCTTATGACGTGATTGTCTCATGGCAGTCGCCTTATGACGTGATTGTCTCATGGCAGTCGCCTTATGACGTGATTGTCTCATGGCAGTCGCCTTATGACGTGATTGTCTCATGGCAGTCGCCTTATGACGTGATTGTCTCATGGCAGTCGCCTTATGACGTGATTGTCTCATGGCAGTCGCCTTATGACGTGATTGTCTCATGGCAGTCGCCTTATGACGTGATTGTCTCATGGCAGTCGCCTTATGACGTGATTGTCTCATGGCAGTCGCCTTATGACGTGATTGTCTCATGGCAGTCGCCTTATGACGTGATTGTCTCATGGCAGTCGCCTTATGACGTGATTGTCTCATGGCAGTCGCCTTATGACGTGATTGTCTCATGGCAGTCGCCTTATGACGTGATTGTCTCATGGCAGTCGCCTTATGACGTGATTGTCTCATGGCAGTCGCCTTATGACGTGATTGTCTCATGGCAGTCGCCTTATGACGTGATTGTCTCATGGCAGTCGCCTTATGACGTGATTGTCTCATGGCAGTCGCCTTATGACGTGATTGTCTCATGGCAGTCGCCTTATGACGTGATTGTCTCATGGCAGTCGCCTTATGACGTGATTGTCTCATGGCAGTCGCCTTATGACGTGATTGTCTCATGGCAGTCGCCTTATGACGTGATTGTCTCATGGCAGTCGCCTTATGACGTGATTGTCTCATGGCAGTCGCCTTATGACGTGATTGTCTCATGGCAGTCGCCTTATGACGTGATTGTCTCATGGCAGTCGCCTTATGACGTGATTGTCTCATGGCAGTCGCCTTATGACGTGATTGTCTCATGGCAGTCGCCTTATGACGTGATTGTCTCATGGCAGTCGCCTTATGACGTGATTGTCTCATGGCAGTCGCCTTATGACGTGATTGTCTCATGGCAGTCGCCTTATGACGTGATTGTCTCATGGCAGTCGCCTTATGACGTGATTGTCTCATGGCAGTCGCCTTATGACGTGATTGTCTCATGGCAGTCGCCTTATGACGTGATTGTCTCATGGCAGTCGCCTTATGACGTGATTGTCTCATGGCAGTCGCCTTATGACGTGATTGTCTCATGGCAGTCGCCTTATGACGTGATTGTCTCATGGCAGTCGCCTTATGACGTGATTGTCTCATGGCAGTCGCCTTATGACGTGATTGTCTCATGGCAGTCGCCTTATGACGTGATTGTCTCATGGCAGTCGCCTTATGACGTGATTGTCTCATGGCAGTCGCCTTATGACGTGATTGTCTCATGGCAGTCGCCTTATGACGTGATTGTCTCATGGCAGTCGCCTTATGACGTGATTGTCTCATGGCAGTCGCCTTATGACGTGATTGTCTCATGGCAGTCGCCTTATGACGTGATTGTCTCATGGCAGTCGCCTTATGACGTGATTGTCTCATGGCAGTCGCCTTATGACGTGATTGTCTCATGGCAGTCGCCTTATGACGTGATTGTCTCATGGCAGTCGCCTTATGACGTGATTGTCTCATGGCAGTCGCCTTATGACGTGATTGTCTCATGGCAGTCGCCTTATGACGTGATTGTCTCATGGCAGTCGCCTTATGACGTGATTGTCTCATGGCAGTCGCCTTATGACGTGATTGTCTCATGGCAGTCGCCTTATGACGTGATTGTCTCATGGCAGTCGCCTTATGACGTGATTGTCTCATGGCAGTCGCCTTATGACGTGATTGTCTCATGGCAGTCGCCTTATGACGTGATTGTCTCATGGCAGTCGCCTTATGACGTGATTGTCTCATGGCAGTCGCCTTATGACGTGATTGTCTCATGGCAGTCGCCTTATGACGTGATTGTCTCATGGCAGTCGCCTTATGACGTGATTGTCTCATGGCAGTCGCCTTATGACGTGATTATCTCATGGCAGTCGCCTTATGACGTGATTGTCTCATGGCAGTCGCCTTATGACGTGATTGTCTCATGGCAGTCGCCTTATGACGTGATTGTCTCATGGCAGTCGCCTTATGATGGATTGTCCTCTGTTTCTACTTTCAATGCTTCTTTTTGTACCTCCCTTTCAAGGTGTTGCAACTTTCCGGCGGTTATTGCTTCTTCTATAGCTTTTTGGAGATTTCAGCATAGGTCTGTGTCATGTCCATAATCTTTGTGGAAAGCGCAATATTTTCCTCGATCCCTTTTTCGAGTTGTTAGTCTGGGTGGGGCTGCGAAGGTTTGCGATACCCGCTCTGTTGCGAGAATATCCTTCGGTGATTTTGTTAATTTCAGCAGTATTATTCTTCTACCTTCTTTGGCTTTGCTTCCCCACCTGGGGTTTTCTATGGGACCCACGTTTCCGCTATCATGCAGATCTCTTTTTCGTTTTCCTAGAGCGTACTCCGCTCCAGTCGTTTCTTTGACATCAAGCCAAATGTGAGCCTTAGTTATCAATTCATCATATGTTTCTGTCAAGTTTGTCGTGAGGTGTTCGACCAACTCGACTGCCCGCAGCCTATGAATCAGTCCTGATATCCTCTGGCTTTCTGGCAGTCTACTTATCTCCTGGGTTTCGTTTGTGTATCTTGCAACAAAATCCCTAAGTGTCTCTCCACTTTGTCGTTTTATGTTGTGTACCGACACATGTGTCTTCCGATGTTTCTTTTGCATATTGAATTGTAATCTGAACTTGGTTTTGAGAGTTTCGAAACTATCTATCGAGTTTGCCGGTAGGCTATCAATCCATTCCCTTGCGTCGTTCGCTAAGGAGTAGGAGAACGCCTGGCAGGCGGTTGGCATGTCCCATCTTTGGATCATTGCTGCTCTGATAATTTTTTTCAAAAAGTCGTCTGGATCTCCTTTTCCATCATAATACCCTAGGTTCTGGGGGTATTTCATATTTATCGGTAGCGGGTTGTTTCTTATGTTACTAGTGAATGGGCTATTCGTGTTCCTTAGGTGTGACGTGTCCACGGATTCCCACTCATGTGAGGGATATCTCCGGGCATTGTCTCCATCTATTTCTCCTGGTCTTGCTTTCGATTTGTGTTGACCTTGGGTCTAATTTCCTTGGTCAGGTCCATCTTCCGGGGCTCCTATTTGGGAATTATGTATTTCCTTGGGATCGCTCCGTGCACTTGGGGAGTTATTTGACGGTCCGGTGAGTATGCTCTTTCCCGGCCCTTCCCCCATAAGGTGTTCATCACTGGTGTGCTGTCCTATTGGTTCCGGCTCATATACCTGAACCTGTCTCTTTTAGACGCCTGATTATTGCACATATCACATCATAGTTTGCTTGCACATATTTGTCAGTGATTTCTCTGTCTATTAATGTCGGTCCCAGGTCTGTATTTCCAGGTTGATTTACTGTTCTTAATGTCCTTATTTGTGGCCCATCTGTCTGGAAGATAACCCCATGTGCTTGCACTCTTTCCAGGCCGAAGGGAATGCGGTCCGGCCCATGCTTGTCTTGGCTGCGTGATACTGTTGGGATTGATTCATCTGGGACTTGTGATAGTAATGGGGATTTCCCTTGGTCTTGTCCCGGTGGCCCTGGCATGGATTTATCTTGATGTTGACCTTGTGGCGTTGGCGTAGGTCCATCTCTATTTTTACCTCGGGATGTTGGCTCGGGTCCGTCTCGGTCTTGACCTCGGGATGTTGACTCGGGTCCGTCTCGGTCTTGACCTCGGGATGTTGGCACGGGTCCGTCTCGGTCTTGACCTCGGGATGTTGGCACGGGTCCGTCTCGGTCTTGACCTCGGGATGTTGGCTCGGGTCCGTCTCGGTCTTGACCTCGGGATGTTGGCTCGGGTCCGTCTCGGTCTTGACCTCGGGATGTTGGCTCGGGTCCGTCTCGGTCTTGACCTCGGGATGTTGGCTCGGGTCCGTCTCGGTCTTGACCTCGGGATGTTGGCTCGGGTCCGTCTCGGTCTTGACCTCGGGATGTTGGCTCGGGTCCGTCTCGGTCTTGACCTCGGGATGTTGGCTCGGGTCCGTCTCGGTCTTGACCTCGGGATGTTGGCTCGGGTCCGTCTCGGTCTTGACCTCGGGATGTTGGCTCGGGTCCGTCTCGGTCTTGACCTCGGGATGTTGGCTCGGGTCCGTCTCGGTCTTGACCTCGGGATGTTGGCTCGGGTCCGTCTCGGTCTTGACCTCGGGATGTTGGCTCGGGTCCGTCTCGGTCTTGACCTCGGGATGTTGGCTCGGGTCCGTCTCGGTCTTGACCTCGGGATGTTGGCTCGGGTCCGTCTCGGTCTTGACCTCGGGATGTTGGCTCGGGTCCGTCTCGGTCTTGACCTCGGGATGTTGGCTCGGGTCCGTCTCGGTCTTGACCTCGGGATGTTGGCTCGGGTCCGTCTCGGTCTTGACCTCGGGATGTTGGCTCGGGTCCGTCTCGGTCTTGACCTCGGGATGTTGGCTCGGGTCCGTCTCGGTCTTGACCTCGGGATGTTGGCTCGGGTCCGTCTCGGTCTTGACCTCGGGATGTTGGCTCGGGTCCGTCTCGGTCTTGACCTCGGGATGTTGGCTCGGGTCCGTCTCGGTCTTGACCTCGGGATGTTGGCTCGGGTCCGTCTCGGTCTTGACCTCGGGATGTTGGCTCGGGTCCGTCTCGGTCTTGACCTCGGGATGTTGGCTCGGGTCCGTCTCGGTCTTGACCTCGGGATGTTGGCTCGGGTCCGTCTCGGTCTTGACCTCGGGATGTTGGCTCGGGTCCGTCTCGGTCTTGACCTCGGGATGTTGGCTCGGGTCCGTCTCGGTCTTGACCTCGGGATGTTGGCTCGGGTCCGTCTCGGTCTTGACCTCGGGATGTTGGCTCGGGTCCGTCTCGGTCTTGACCTCGGGATGTTGGCTCGGGTCCGTCTCGGTCTTGACCTCGGGATGTTGGCTCGGGTCCGTCTCGGTCTTGACCTCGGGATGTTGGCTCGGGTCCGTCTCGGTCTTGACCTCGGGATGTTGGCTCGGGTCCGTCTCGGTCTTGACCTCGGGATGTTGGCTCGGGTCCGTCTCGGTCTTGACCTCGGGATGTTGGCTCGGGTCCGTCTCGGTCTTGACCTCGGGATGTTGGCTCGGGTCCGTCTCGGTCTTGACCTCGGGATGTTGGCACGGGTCCGTCTCGGTCTTGACCTCGGGATGTTGGCTCGGGTCCGTCTCGGTCTTGACCTCGGGATGTTGGCTCGGGTCCGTCTCGGTCTTGACCTCGGGATGTTGGCTCGGGTCCGTCTCGGTCTTGACCTCGGGATGTTGGCACGGGTCCGTCTCGGTCTTGACCTCGGGATGTTGGCTCGGGTCCGTCTCGGTCTTGACCTCGGGATGTTGGCTCGGGTCCGTCTCGGTCTTGACCTCGGGATGTTGGCTCGGGTCCGTCTCGGTCTTGACCTCGGGATGTTGGCTCGGGTCCGTCTCGGTCTTGACCTCGGGATGTTGGCTCGGGTCCGTCTCGGTCTTGACCTCGGGATGTTGGCACGGGTCCGTCTCGGTCTTGACCTCGGGATGGTGTAATAGTGTGTATGCAGATCTACACAGGCCTTGACCTCGCGACATAAGCATAGGTTGGCCCCAGTTTTTGTCCTTGTGAGCCCGATTCGCCTCTTGTTGTTGCGTTTCTGTCATCGATCTCAACGGTTGGTAAATCAAAATTTGGCACAAACGTGTCAAAGGGGTGTCGTCCCTGAAGGTTCAGTCCTCCTGGGGCACCAGAAGTCCCTCCCTATTGTGCGAACTCGGAGGGTGACTGGTATCTCTATCGGCCATGGTAGCTGATTATTTTGATCGCGGATGGATTCGGAAAAAAAACGTGTGTTGTTTGTTTTTTTTTTTTTTTTTTTTTTTTTTTTTTTTTTTTTTTTTTTTTTTTTTTTTTTTTTTTTTTTTTTTTTTTTTTTTTTTTTTTTTTTTTTTTTTTTTTTTTTTTTTTTTTTTTTTTTTTTTTTTTTTTTTTTTTTTTTTTTTTTTTTTTTTTTTTTTTTTTTTTTTTTTTTTTTTTTTTTTTTTTTTTTTTTTTTTTTTTTTTTTTTTTTTTTTTTTTTTTTTTTTTTTTTTTTTTTTTTTTTTTTTTTTTTTTTTTTTTTTTTTTTTTTTTTTTTTTTTTTTTTTTTTTTTTTTTTTTTTTTTTTTTTTTTTTTTTTTTTTTTTTTTTTTTTTTTTTTTTTTTTTTTTTTTTTTTTTTTTTTTTTTTTTTTTTTTTTTTTTTTTTTTTTTTTTTTTTTTTTTTTTTTTTTTTTTTTTTTTTTTTTTTTTTTTTTTTTTTTTTTTTTTTTTTTTTTTTTTTTTTTTTTTTTTTTTTTTTTTTTTTTTTTTTTTTTTTTTTTTTTTTTTTTTTTTTTTTTTTTTTTGACTTTTTGCTTTTACACACTTTTCAAAAGACATTCCACTTGTCTTTAACCAAAGTGCATACGTGTGTAAAGGTGGTTGGTTAAAAGAATAAAGTCATATTGATGTGACTTTATCCTTGTACCTTAACCAATGCATTTAATGACCTTGTCGGTTCATTAAATGCATGCAACCATATTTGTACGGCACAAATTCACTGGTGAATTTGTTTGCCTATAAATACAAAGTCATTTCTTTGTTAAAATTACTTTTAGATATTAAAAAGGTGCATTTGTCTAAATACTCTCGATCTTAAACAGGGATACTTCACAACTTTAAGTATCTCGATCCAAAGAGTTTATTTGGCAATATAGATCATTTGTAATTCATAGGTTGTTAGGATACTTACATATTTGTATTATCTTGATTCCGCACAACCTTGTATTTTATTTAACATCATAAATAAAATACACTTGAAAATATTACATTGTGTTCCACCTTTACTTTAAGTCGTGTATTACTTTGTTTATATACTTGCATTTATATTCAAGTAATACTAGTCCAATCTAGTGATTATTAGACTTGTTGTATTTCACATTCTGGGTTAACCATCAAAAGAGTTTGGGACTCACAGTTGGTTATTCCCAGCCGGTTTAGGAGGCTGAGGGTTTGTATGATATAGTTAGGGTTTTTAGAGGTCGAATGTTGTTGATAATGATGATGTGTCGTATGGCACCTCCTCTCTTTATATAGAGGGTAAAGCCTTGGAGAGGAAGATAGGAATTTAGCGTAAATCCCTTCTTCCTTTTGTGATATCTTCTAAGTATGGAAGATATATTTAGGACTCTTAAACCGTGTCCTTGTTTATAGGGATGTTTGATTTCATTCCTTCTTAGGAGGTCGGATAAACATGGAATAGATTTATGTGTATCCGTTCTCTATTTATTATCTTTAGGAGCTACGGAATTACGGAGGTATACATCGTAGCTTCGGCTACGAAAATGTTTATTTAGTACAATATGTTGGTACCTTCGCTGCTTACGAAGGGTCCTTCGTATCCAGTCTTTTATACGGAGGTAAATCTCCGTATACGGTATATCATCAGTCCAGTAGCACCTGTCCTTTCAACGAATTTCGTGCTCGAAATTCGATGTCATGTTCTCCAAGTTCGATAGCCCACTTAGCTATTCTTCCTGACTTCTCTGGTTTAAGTAGCACCTGCTTATTCGGTTTGTCCGTTAGGACAACTATGTTGTGAGCTTGAAAGTACCTTCATAGTCTCCTGGCGGTCTGGACTAGTGCCAAGACTAATTTTTCGAGCTCTGGGTACCTTGTTTATGCTCCTTGTAGTATTCTGCTGACGAAGTAGATCGGTATTTGCTTTTTTTCTCTCTCCGCTAGCAGTACGGAGCTCACACATTCTGTGGATGACGCTATATATATGTATAGTGTTTCTCCTGCTATTGGGGATGTCAGAGTTGGTAGCTCCGCAATGTATTTCTTCATTTGTTCAAAAGCTTCGTTGGCTTCGACAGTCCATTTGAAGGTTTTCTTGTCGATGCATCCTTTAAGCGTTTTGAAAAATGGGAGCTGCTTTTCTGCCCCTCTAGATAAAAACCTGCTTAACGCCGCCAATTTTTCGTTCAAACTCTGCACTTCCTTTATTGAAGTCGGTGGGAACATCTGTGAGAGTTTGTTTACTTTTGACGAATTTGCTTGTATCCCTTTCTTTCTTATGTAGTATCCGAGGAACTTTCCTTCCTCTACCCCGAATGAGCACTTCTTCGGGTTTAACTTCATGTTGATGCTTCTTAATGTATTGAAGGTTTCTTGTATGTCCGATAGCAGTTCGTCTTCACTTTTACTCTTGATGACCATATCGTCGACATAAGCTTCCAGATTTCTCCCTAGCTGGTGTTGGAAAGCTTTGTCGACCAATCGCTGGTACGTAGCTCCTACATTTTTTAGACCAAATGGCATTTTTGTGTAGCAGTATATCCCTTTGCTCGTGTAGAATGATGTTTTTTCTTCGTCGCCTTTAGCCATCTGTATCTGGTGGTAACCTTTGTATGCATCCAAGAAGCACTTTAATCTGTAGTCTGCTACGCATTCTACCTTCCAGTCGATCTCTGGTAACGGGTAGCATGTAACACCCCGACTAGGGCGGAAACACGAGATGCCACAGAACGACATGGTACAAAAAGATTAAGTAGAAAACATTAACATAAAGTTTCAAATGACATTCAAATCCCAAAAGATTACAAATTCAAGTTGACGTTTAACAAACATTACATAACCAAATCCATAACCAAAAGACCAAATGTTTGCATTACATAAGTCCAAGCACATTACAAATAAGCTTCCAAAGAGGCGGTCAAGCTTAGAACCTATTGCTCTATACCTGAAAAACATGAAGAAAAAGTGTCAACTACGAGAGTTGAGTGAGTTCATAGGTTTATACTAACAACACATATATATTTAATCCAATTCAAGAAGTAATATGTCATAAAATTTCCAAGGATTTCATCATACTATCCATACCCAAACCGTATGTTCAATCAATAATAGCCAACCATAAATGATATCAATAACACTTGGCCAAAGGCATAAATTGATGAGTTTGTGCTTGAGCCACTACTAAAACCGGTTATGTCCAAGATAATAAGGGACACATGCCGTCAATCATGTGCAATAATAGTAAAGGGGTCGTGCCATGGAGACGACCAATAATGTAAAGGGGCGTGGTATGACCACTGATATAGTAGCTAGAGCACCGCGTGGTCGGACTGGGAATGAAGGTCGTCACAAAGGCAACCAAACATCCCACCGTTACTCGTTGGGTGAGGGGACAAGTCTAGTTGCGCAACTCTCAAACTACAGGCCTCTCGAAGAGTTAATAGTAGTGTACCGAGGTGAAACAAGTTTGACAGTACTCAAGCTCATCATATAATATATCACACGTTGAACATACAATATAATTCCCATATCATAATCATCGTTCATTCAATGTAGCATTTTCATAAAAGAAAGTCAATTTAATTAATCATGCTTTTCACCCCGTAAGTAAAACACATAAAAGAGTTTGAAAGGGGGACTATGACTCACTTGATTCGAGAGTGTTAGGGGCTGATCAAAAGCGAGATCTTCGTCTAGTCGTGTTGCTCTCCAAGCAAGCCTAAACCATGGTATTTATATATACACAACGTAAGTGTGTGTAGCATGAACTAGTGTGCTAGATCATGAGATGTATACTAGTAGACTTGCCCATATTTGGTTGTTACTTAATTGTGGAATTCAAGTGCATTATGATGCTCTCATTATTTGGTTAAAAGAGATTTGGTGGTAGGAGTCGTTTTCTCATTATACGTTTTTGTACGTTTATTGGAATTTCGGTAGTTTGGCTTTGATTTATATGATCTCCATTGTATACTTTGCTTAGTGATAATATTTGACATTAGTGGTCTTATAATATTAATATTTATGTATATTTTCTGATTTGTAATTATTTATTTAATTTAATAATATTTAATTACTTATTTATTCACTTTATTGATTTATTAACTAAATAATTCCTTAAAAATACTTTTAAGTGTCATAATTGTCTTTATAAATTATGAATAATTTTATTTGAGTTATATTCTGATATATATGCTTCTTAATTTACAATTTCATGTTTTATACTTTTATTTGTGTATTTTCCATTAATTTTAATAATAATATTTAATTAGTTATTTTTACTTAATTATTTATCTTTAAATTATGTAACACATGTCTCTTGCCTCTTAACTATTTTTCTCCAGTAGGTTCTAGTTATTTTTATCAATGGTTAAGAAGGTTTAGCCAAATTCATGATTTACATAATTTATTTATTGATTTATTTGCCTTTTAATTACCATTTAAATTCAATAATTCATGGAAATTCTTAGAAATTACCACTAAACATTTTAGCCAAAAATCCTAGGCCTTTTAGGCAACTTTTATCAATAAAAATTCATATCAATTCAACCTCTCTTGTGTCTTGCTTATTTTGAGGACTTTAAGCTTAAAAATCGTTTACCGAAATAGTGATTTTAGCCTCATTTTTAAGCAATTAAAGTGCTTCAAAAGGGGTTTTCATTCTTGTTTCATTATTTCCAGAAAGTTCATCATATTTTGGTGTTCCAAGTCGTGATAGTGGTGGTGGTGTGATATGTGCAATTTAGTGCTTTCGGTTAGTGATTATTTGACCCGAAAAGGTGATTTTTGAGCTTATTGTTGTCATGAACCAAAAGACTTGAGTTTTATACTTTTGTAACAACTTATTTCCAGTAGGTTTAATATATTTTTCTTGTCTTTTGATTATGGTGCAAGTGTGTGCTCAAAATAGCTTTTTGCATGTTTTCGGTTTGTGATTTCAAGCTTATTTTTACTAGTTTTGGTCCAAGCTTTGTCTCTTTGTTATTTCATTAATTTTTTCAGAATATTAACATCATTATTAACATATTTTTCACTTATAACAAGTCCATATCCATCTCATAATCCAACAAAAGATCCAACTTTCTTAAATCTAGCATACATGCATTCAAATCAACACTTTTTGATACCAACTTTTATAGATCTAACATTCAACAACATAAAAACATCTTTTTAATGAAAAATCTCAGAATATATTCTTCAAAAATATACAAAAACATATAGATCTATCAAAAGGAAAATCACTTTAAAAGCTACTTAATCTATAACAACACTTTTGGGTCTTAGACTTGTTGAATCCTTGGATCTTTCTCATAGATTTGACATGCATGTGCATGAGGAGAAAGATCCTATCAACTTTGCCCTCATCAAGTGTATATTACAAAGAAAACAAGAAGAAAGTATGAGTTTTTGATAAAACCTTTGAATATAAACAAGAACAAGATTAGATCTAACAAAAAGGATGAAGATTATACCCTTGAAGAACACGATTTTGAGGATGAAAAGATGCAGATTTTCGTGACCCTTATTGCCTCTTATAACCCTTAATCTAAGCCTAAAACAACCCTTGAACCTTGCTTGGATTAACCCTTTATTAATCTAACTTAAAACCCTTATTATTAATATAAGTTTAGATGAGATTTAGCCATGTTTTTGCCTTGTTTTTGCTTGGCCGAAATGAAGAAGAAAAGAAGAGGGGAGGGAGAGTTTTTTGAGAGAAAAGATGTTGTGTGTGTGAAATGAGTGAAGAGTGTGTGTTGAAGTGGTGAGTTCCAAGACTAAAAAGGATGCATGTATAATTTCAAATGGATGTGTGTGGGTGTGATTGGGGGGGGGGGGGGAATTTAAGAGTTTTTTTTTTTTTTTTTAAAGTTGTGTATATAATGTGTATGTATATGTTAGATGTAAGTATATATATTTTGTAAGGATAATGGTATTTGTTTGTAGTGTAACTTAATTATTTATTCTAGTATGTGTATATATATATATGTCGTGTATATATGTATGTATGTATATATTTTTGTATTTTTAATTTGTTACATAAGCCTTTATTTATAAACTTGTATTTATTTTAAGCATATATATATATACTTATTGTTATTTAAACACTTTTATGTACATATTAATGTATGACTATACTTTGAGATAGAAATCTTTATTCTCATGTCATATTTACTTAAATTGGTTTGGTGATTGATTTGTTGGACATTTATAGAATTTTGATTGATATCCCAACTTGTGAGGCTCACTTTATCATTTATAACTTGATTAATCATCAATGAAGTTTTTGTTCAATGGCATTTTATAAATTGAATTTAGAACTGAACAATAGCTTTAGATTGCTAATTTAGGGGCATTATCTACTAGCTTCAAGTATAACTATGGCTTGCGGGATCATAGACAACATAACTAGCACATATATAATGTTAAAAAGTAGGGTTGTTACATCCTTACCCCCTTAGAAGAATTCCGTCTCGGAATTTGAATTTGCTTAGGGAGTAAGTGCGGGTATTTCTCGCGTATAAAGTCCTCGCGCTCCCATGTAAACTCGGGTCCGCGTTTCGTATCCCATCTAACTTTAACGATAGGGATCTTGCTTCTCTTAAGGCGTTTCTCATCGCGGTCGAGAACTTCTATTGGCTCCTCACGAAACTGGAGCTTATCTTCCACACGTAGTTCTTCAAGTGGGACTACTTTCGAATCATCCGCCACACATTTCTTCAAGTTCAACACATGGAATGTGTCATGAACATCTCCCAATTCTTGGGGTAATTTCAACTTATAGGCTACGGGGCCTATTCTAGCAACAATTTCAAATGGCCCAATGTATCGGGGGCTCAACTTTCCTCTTTTGCCGAATCTTACGGTTCCCTTCCATGGCGACACCTTTAATAGTACCTTGTCGCCAACCTCAAATTCTAGGGGCTTCCTCCTTTGATCCGCATAACTCTTTTGCCGATCTCTTGCGGCCTTAAGCTTTTCTTTAATGATCGCCACCTTGTCCGTTGTCTCTTGGACAAAATCAACGGTAGCTAGGCTTCTTTCACCCGCCTCTACCCAACACATGGGTGATCTACATTTACGCCCGTAGAGAGCTTCAAACGGCAAACATTGTATGCTAGAGTGATAACTATTGTTGTAAGTAAATTCCGCGTATGGCAAGTGTTCATCCCAACTTCCACTAAATTCTAATGCGCAAGCCCTTAGCATATCCTCCAGCGTTTGTATTGTACGCTCACTTTGCCCATCCGTTTGTGGGTGGTAAGCCGTGCTTAATGCTAACGTAGTGCCCATTGCTTCTTGCACAAGACCCCAGAAACGTGAGGTAAACCTACCATCCCTATCGGATATTATGGACAGAGGCACACCATGTAATATCACAATCTTTTCAACGTACAAGCGAGCTAGACGCTCAGTGTTCCAATCTTCTTTGATGGGGATGAAATGGGCTGATTTCGTAAGACGATCAACAATCACCCATATAGCATCATGACCTTTCTTTGTCCGAGGCAACTTCGTCACTAGGTCCATTGCTATTTGCTCCCACTTCCACTCGGGGATTTCCGGCTGCTTTAAAAGTCCAGCTGGCTTTTGGTGCTCAGCTTTGACCATCGCACAAGTCATGCATCGGCTCACATATAGGGCTACATCACCTTTCATCCCAGGCCACCAAAAGTCCCTTTTTAGACCTTGGTACATTTTATCCGCTCCCGGATGAATCGAGTATTTTGAATTGTGAGCTTCATTCATTAGTACCCCTCTCAGCCCATTGATCTTTGGGACCCAAGCTCTTCCCTTGAAATACAAGATGCCTTCATCATCCCTATCGAACCTTGTTTCTACTCCGCTTAAGGCCTCTTCCTCAATATTCTTACCTTCAAAGGCCTTTGCTTGATCTTCTAAGAATCGGTCTCTTAGAGACATTCTCACTCGTAGGTGATTAATTCTTGCCCTTGGCACCCTAGTGCTCACCTTCCTACTAAGAGCGTCAGCAACAACATTTGCCTTTCCGGGGTGGTACTTAATTTTGCACTCGTAATCGTTAAGCAGCTCCATCCACCTCCTTTGCCTCATGTTCAACATCTTCTGATCGAAGATGTTGCAAGCTCTTGTGATCGGTAAATATGGTGCACTTGGTGCCATAAAGATAATGTCGCCATATCTTCAAGGCAAACACTACGGCTCCTAGCTCCAAATTGTGTGTCGAATAATTCTTCTCATGTGGCTTCAATTGCCTAGATGCGTATGCAATAACCTTGTCTCTTGGGAGGCAACCCAAGCATTGTTTAGTTTTTATTTTTATTTTCATTTTTATCTTTTTTGGAATTTGTGACTAATTGCAATTAAGCGTATTGTTTTGAATTTTATCATTTGTGATCTGTTTTGTATAAGATTTATCTTTAGATTCACATATGCAAGCTTTGAATGGATTGAAGAAACAAGTAACTTATTGCAATCGTATTTTTATTTTCATTTTATTTATGTTTGGGATAATGGCATACGAATGTAACCACCTATGACAAAATGGTTATGTAATGTAGTGATCTACTCGGGTGGCTATGTAATGTATGCACCTATGTTTTTTTTGGCTATACTATGTAAAATATGTACGGACCTTACATAGTATAGCCAAAAAAATACATAGATCCTTACATTGATTGATCCAAATAAAAAGGTCTTTACATAGTATAGCCAAAAAAACATAGGTTCATACATTACATAGCCACTTGAGTCGGTCACTACATTACATAACCATTTTGTCATAGGTGGTTACATTCGTATGCCATTATCCCTTTATGTTTTAGCTTGTTATTTCCGTTTTAATATTTTGATTGAAGTGTGCAGGAGTATTTTGTTTTCTAGTCTGAAGGATAAGCTATACACTTGGTCAAAAGCTAAGTGTGGGGGAGTGTCGGCACCGAGCCGTGAGGAAAGTCAGGCATCGAAACAAGTGCAGGAAACACCAACGCCGCTCATCTGGATAACCAGAGCCGCTGGAACTGCTCCAAAGCAGTCCAGCGCCGCTCACCTGAAAGACCAGCGCCGCTGGACCTGTTACGTAAGCAGTCCAGTGTCGCTCCTACTGTCACCAGTGCCGCTCATAGCTCCAGCCCGCACACCAGATCGCGAAAAATCCAAAAAATCAGAAAAACCCAAAAATCCAAAAAAATTGAAAAATCAGAAAATACAAAAAAGAAAAGAAGATGGAGAAGCAGCAATGGATCGCCATCAAACGGAGTCGACTCAAGCTTTGAAGATTATTATGATTCGCGGTCACTCCAATTATGCCATCTTCAACATTTCATGCAATCTAAACCCGGGAAGTTTCGTTAATCCTTTAATCTTTTTATGTTTTTCCTATTTCCCTTTATGTTTAGTAATGTTTAGTACAACGAGGACGTTGTACAATTTAAGTGTGGGGGATGGAATAGGAAAAACCTGTGGTTTTATTGTTTGAAAATTAAAGTTTTCTACTACTTAATTAATGCAAAAATTTAAACTTTTCTTGTGTCAAAAACATTTTGAGAATAAAAGCTTTGCTAGTAGACAAAAGATGACGATAATTAAGCAACATTAGCTTTGGTAGATGAACGGTTAGTTAGAACTGTTAGTTTAACTATAGATTTGTGGCTGTTCATTTTTCCAAATGGATTAGAGCTTGGACTGAAACTGTATGCGATTATGTTTGCCATAGCACACTTAACCGGACTTTAATATGCCTAGCAATTGGAACTGTCTAGTCATTAGTATAGGTATATTAATTGGACTTTAATGATATAAGTGCTTGTGTAGAAACTATTTTAGATGTATGGTTCGCCTTAATTCTTACACTATTAATTGTAAACTAGTTGCATGCTAAGTAAGTGTATGAGTCATCTGGGGTCTCTGATAATGTCTATTGCATGAATAAATGTAGAAAATATTAAGAAAGACAATTGGTAGATTAATAAAAGAGTTCAAAAAGCTATTAAACGAGTAAAATTATACACATCAAGTTATGTCGCTTTGTGCATGGGGAACCACCGACCTGTCACCGCTGTCTTGATGTAAGGTGTAAACTCTAACCATTAGTTGAGTTATGTCGCTCTGCGAGTGGGGAACCACCGACCTGTCACCGCTGTCTCAACTATTAAAGATGATAATATTGTATAACTGCTTTAGTGTTTAGCTAGCGAGCATGACTGTAGTGTGAGAGTATATCTAAGATATAAATGCCTTGCTAGTAGCTATTAGATCTAACTGCTATACAAACTTTAATTAAGTGCTTAACTAGTCAGCAGAAAGAAGTAAGATTGAGCTATAGGACATATGGAATTATAGAACGGTTTTAGAGGTATTAACAAGAATATAAGGTTAACTTTTAGTTTTGATTGACTGATTATCTTTACCTTTAGCTATAACTCACCGATTTTGTCTTAAATCTTTCTCAAATCAATTTGCATGACTAATCGTTGAAATGTTTTAAAAAGTAGAATAACTTGTACACTTAAGTTGTCCGCTCATCATTGTTTTTATTTTTCTTGGACTATTTACCTGATGACAAGCAAAGACTTAAGTGTGGGGGTATATGATGAGCGTTCATTTTGTGAGAATTTCCCCCATCGTTAGGCTACATTTTAATGTCTAAATGAGTTAATATTCGTGAACTATTGGTACTTAATGGATTCGATATAAATGCAGGTTCACGGAAGATGCGAGCGAGGGTGAATGGCATCTATCAACTCAACATGAAGGCCGATGAAGTTACAAGACACAAGGAGGCAAGCCGGGAGTCGAACGAAGCAATACGAGAAGACGGAGCAGCTGCCAGCGCCGCTGGCACCCCATCTGAAGGCCCAGCGCCGCTGGAGCCCATCTCCAGCGCCGCTGGCACTCATCGAAGGCTCCAGCGCTGCTGGAAAGCTAGCCAGCGCCGCTGGCACATTCATCGAAGGCTTCCAGCGCTGCTAGAGCCCATCTCCAGCGCCGCTGGGCGGCCCAGGTCCAGTATCGACTTTTAGCTTATAAATAGAACAAGAAACCCTCAAACCCTGAGGGAGAGCAGATCCAGCAGCCCTAGTCGACACCTATCAACCCTAGGTCGAATTTTGCATATTCCAAGGAGGTTTTGGAGCTTCTAACACATCTCGATCTTCATCTTCAGCCTAGATCTTTCATCTTTATTTACTTTCTAGTTGGTAAACAATGTCTTTCATTTTTTCAGACTTTGTTATTCCTTTAATAATGTCAGGCTAGTAGGCTGAATACTTGTTTGGATCAATGTGATCATGTAGACGTTTATTTATCTTATTTTATTTGTTAGATCTGTTGGATAGTGATTACTGTTTATCGTAGATCCATGGTTAATGAGTTTTTCATATTGTTATAGGTTCTATATCTGCATGTATTGATTTAATTCTGATGATCGTCTATAATCATACACTAGGATTAATACATAAAGATGGAAAACACTAATCGGTCTTTAATTAGATGTAAAAGGTGATTCAGTTCTAACGGACGGATCCAGAACCATAATAATTAGAATTAGTTGAACATGATGCTTAACAATGTCAGAAGCGATCTAGTGACATGGAAACGTGCACTTTGGTCACCGGAGGGAATTATTATTTGGTCATGGCTTAAGAGCCGGGTATACTAAAAGATGAACTAGTAACACATACTTAGGTTAATAATGCTTAAACAATGAATCTAACGAGAATTTGTTTAAAGAGTAGTGTGAGTCTAGCGACAGCACTGTTTACATACGCAAAGTGAATCTAACGAGAATTTGAGCCGTGAATTAGTTTTCAAATAGACTAGCAAGTAGATAGGATAGTATTCGGTCATACCATGATATCGGAGATGCCAAACAAGTATTTTAATTTAATTACTGTTGTTTGCTTTTCAATATCATTTTCTAGATTTAACTGAAGCTTCTCGCTTGACCAAGCGGTTGCGGCTTCTATTTTGCTTTTCATTTCAGTAGTTTAAATGGAAATCGTGACAACCCCCAACCGCTAGAATTACACATATTATTAGACTATGTAGTGCAAGCGTCCCTGCGAACGATCATGTACTTACCACAACACTAGCTACATTCGATCGGGTTGTCTGCCCGTTAGTGTGTGTTTAGTTTGAGGTATTTAC
>CM067171.1:51957805-51987805 GCA_034093135.1 Erigeron breviscapus | reverse complement strand
GACATAAGGTGACGGCGGAATATGGTTTGCCAACAGTAGTTAACTTCGATATTGAATTGCTTAAAACATGAGTATAGAAGTTGTGTTTATAATTTACCGGTGGAATATTTGAATATATAAATAATTGAGTAGACGAAATAAGTAAATAAAATAGATATGGAAATGTAAAAAAATTAAAAATAATAATAAAAAAAGTTGTTCAACTGAAAACGTTCTTTAAATTGTTAGACATTAAGATATGGCTATCTCAATGATAATGTAATGTAATATAGCTATCGAATAGAGGACCTCCAACTTTATCTCTACAATCTAAAATATATTATAAATTTACATGCAATAATTGAAAATCCCAAACCATTCAAATAATCCAAAACATCTAATTAAATTATCAAAAATGGGCCAAGGGCGTGAGTAGAGTGGTTGAATAAAACGACCCAAAACTTGAATCTTTTAAATAAAATACGTAAATTTATTGGCCAGAATTATTTTACCAATAATTTGTAATACATACAAGAATTTGTAGTAATTAGTAAAACATGGAAGTCAGATCATGTTTCTCTTGGAAATCAGAGTTTGAGTTTTGGGAAACGAGAGGAGTACCCGCGCAATGCAGTGACGGTGGCGGCGACGGGTGGTGGTAGTGGTAGTGATAGCTATAACGGTGTGATTATTAATGTAAAAGTAATTGAACTAAAAGAGTTAGTGTAATTATTTTAAAGGTTAAGTGATAATGTATATTGTAAATAGAGTATTATAGATATATTAGGTGAATATATCTAAATTAATAAATAAATGAAAGTGATAGTTTGAATAGTTAGAGTTGGGCTGTTCTAAAAAAATAAAAAATAGAAAAAAAAAATAGTTTGAGTTGGAAAATATTTAGAGATATTTTGGGTACGTAAGTGTAAAGTTAAAAGTATTTTGGATTTCTTAAAGAAAGAAAGTTGAAAAGATGAAGAAATAGTTTGATTATAAAAGAGTGAAAGAAAACTGTTCTTGTTGTTTAAAATTTTTGTATAGCTGTTAAATTGGCCAGGGTAAAAATTTGTCATATGGATTACTCCATACGAAATATCTAGCTAGACGATTAGGAGTATTTAAATAGCCCTATATCAACATGCAATAATTGCACGTAAAAAATATATTAGTAATATATTTCCCAAGCATGCACGGTATCATTTTATTTAAAGGGGAGCTTACTCGTTACATATTTGCATTCAATCTGAGTGGCAAATAAATAAACAGTATTAGAAATTAAAATGGACAGAAATATTTCAAAAGAAGAAGAAGAGGCTGCACAAATAGAAATATGGAAATATGTTCTTGGTTTCACCCCTATGGCAGTAGTCAAGTGTGCCATTGAACTCGGCATACCTGATATCCTTGAAAAACATGAAACCCCGATGACGCTAGTAGAAATAGCGTCAGAAATCGGGTGTTCACAAGCTTCGTTATACCGGATCATGAGGTTTTTAGTCCAATACAAAATATTTCAAGAAAAATCTGTATCAGAAACATTAGTAGGATATGCTCATACCCCTTTGTCTAGACTTCTAATAAGTCATGAAAAAAAAAGCATGGCTGATTTTATACTTTTTGAAAGCAATCCAGTCATGTTAGCACCATGGCATAATTTAAGTGCTATGGTTTTGGGCAACCGAGAGGCACCGTTTGTGGCGGCTCATGGTGATGATGTATGGGGATATGCAGCCACAAATCCTGGTCTTAGTAAACTTATTGACAATGCAATGGCATGTGATGCTAGGGTGGCGGTTGGGGCGGTGATTGAGAGTTGTCCTGATGTGTTTGAAGGGCTGAATACGGTTGTGGATGTTGGCGGTGGTGATGGAACGGCTTTAAAGTTGATCGTGGCGGCGTGTCCGTGGATTAAAGGGATTAATTTTGATCTTCCTCATGTGATCTCAGTTGCTCCAGCAATTGTAGGTGTTGAACATGTTGGTGGCAATATGTTTAATCAAGTTCCAAAGGCTGATGCTGTCTATATCATGGTTAGTCTATTATTATGAGTATCTATATATTATTCATTGAAATCAATTTAGAATCTTCAATTCTTTTGGTATTTTTCAAAGATACAAAAGAGATATAGTATATACTTTTGTTTTTGTCATATTTGTTTCTCTATGTATTAGGTAGCTATAGCTATTCAATATGTTTTTTATGGAAATAAAGATTTTGAAGAGATTTCACTTGATTGCTTTCCTATTTTCTCAAAATCTTCTTCCAAAGTTAAACTCATCATTTCCCTCTTCATTTGCTTCCCAAAAAAATTTTGTGCAAAATTTTAAATCATGTATTTAAATTACATATTTTTAAAGTTTATTCACGTGAAACGTTATAAACTTAATATCTTTGTTAAATCGCATGTTTTCACATGTTTTCATATTGCCATTTGTTCTGTTCTGTTGAATAATGTAGAAAGTACTACATGACTGGGGAGACGAAGAATGCATTGACATACTAAGAAAATGTAAAGAGGCTATTCCTCAAGACAAAGGAAAGGTGATTATCGTTGATGCCGTTGTTGGACAGGAAGGTCACAAGTATAAAGATGTCGCATTGATGCTCGACATGGTTATGATGGCCCATACAAATAAAGGAAAAGAGCGAACCGCGAAAGAATGGTCTTACTTATTTCATGAGGCTGGATTTACTCGTTACACGATCAAAAACATTCAAGCCTATCAATCTGTCATTGAAGTTTATCCTTGACGTACCCGGCCACAATTAGTGATCAGTTATGATGTAAAAGATTTATAATATCATTGCAAAGAAAATGTATAAAAGATTTATTAGCAAAAATAAGGTACTGTAAATTAAAAGAGTCTGTTTGATTAATATGCTATGTTTGTAATGAAGTATCGTTTTCATAATAGAACAGTCATCATGTTTCAATACGAGGCGTAAAATGGCAATACACACGAACAAAGCAAATTGAATGTGACCGACTAGAGGTCCAACAGAAGATATACTGGCAATTAATTCCGACAATTCAGGTAAGTAAGGCCTCTCTTAATAAGGCTCTTCCTAAATCTCTTACTCACCTCTTCCTAAATGTCACGTCAGCTTATTCTAATTTAAGAACGACCCCAGCATTAAGACCTCTTCTTCACCTCTTCCTCACCTGTTCCTAAAATATTTTTATTATATTTTATTTTAACCCAAATATTAATAAAACTTTTATTTTATAAAAATAACAACCAACATTACATTACAACAAACTAAAATACATAATTAAAAATAGTACATAAGGTCCTAATACATAATTAAAATACATTAAATTCATAAAAATTAAAATTAAACTACTACAATATTAAAAATTAAACATGCAAATAAAACTACTCCTCGTCGTCTTCATCGCTGCTATCTGCTTCTGCTTCAACATAAAATCTTGGACGTCGGTTCTACTTCCTCTCATCTTGGGGTTGTTGTTGCTCGTCACAGGTGAGTTCCGTAGCTCCCTACTTAATAGAGATTCGGGCTGGAAAGTGTACAAGTTTTGTGTGTTGACTTTGCTTGATTGTGCAATTATATGTTTGCCTTGATTGATGACGTATTTGATTGTGCATACGCTTGACTATCTTGATTGATGACGTTATTTGATTGTGCATACGTTTGATTGTCTTGATTGATGGTGTTGTTTGATTTCGCACACGCATGATTGTCTCGGTTGATGATATTGTTTAATTGATGGGTTGTGCATTTGCTATTAGATACGAATTGTGGATTGAACTTGGTAAGGCATACATGGTGAACGGTAATGCCATCGAAGTGTTATAGACGTGGTGGGAAGGCTGTGGGTGACCCTATATATAAGCGTCTATGACACCTGAAAGTCCCAAGTTTGCAACGATTAAGTAATTAAACAACTAATGTAAATTACACTAAGAACATAAGATAAGAGAGTAAAGAAGTTTAATCATAAGTAACATAGATTAAACAGTGAATACATGGTCGGTTTTACAAAGAAATAGAAAAGAAAATATTGTTAAGTTTTTGACACACTAAAAACTTAACAATTATACAAAGAGAGAAAAACACACTAAGTGTAATATGGCACACACCAACTCCTTTTGCGGCTAGGTCAAGTGATGCTTTATATAGGGGAGAAAAGACATCACATGACAACCCAATAGATGTTGACACATGAAGGTTGTCAACTATCTATTGGTGTGTAAGACTGGTCTTCAGGAATCTCTGTTTGCCACCTTGTTTCTTTCCCAAAACGGTATGAAAGAGAAACACCTTAGTACCATTTTGGTACAAGGTCACATGTCTTCATTCTGATCTATCAACACATGTCCTTGGGGACCAGCCTTCTTATCTTCATCTTCCCGCCCATATTTGACTTACAAAACATGGCGGTGAGTCATTGAACTTATCCTTTAACTAAAGATAATAGATGGTCGCTGAGAGCTCGCTGAAGAAGTCACTCGCTGAGTCTCTCAGCGAATCCATGACTCAACAATCTCCCCCTATTCGCTGAGGAGACTTAGCTGAGTAGAAGTCGCTTGAACTTTAAGAGTAGTAGGTAGAATAAGGGAATGCTGATATTATTTATATGACAAACATCTTTACAATAATCAGCATTACATGAATTACATAAGACTACTTAATCCCATTGAGATTCTTGCTTGGCCTCGATAAATGCTCTATCTTGTTGTCTTTCAGGCTTCAGCAGTTCTTGATCAATCAGCTTTATAAACGTGGGATCATTGGAAGTCTGAGCACAATACTTCCTTATTTTTAGAAGGAAAGCAGAGGGAGCAATTCCAATTTCGTTGGTCCTGAAGAAGAGTTCATGACCATGGACATTGCAGAAACAAAAACCTCCCAGCTTCTCATCATAGGTGCCTTCCATAAAAAGAGTTCTGGAAGGCATCTTCAAATTTAGCAGCGGCTCCTCATCTATATCAGTCTTGGGAACCATTCTGAGTACAGTGGGGAGACGAGAAACTTGGGATCCAGACGCTGATCTCTTTGATCCAACTCTGGGTTGCTGAGATGGAGGAGGGAAGGGATGTCTTGCAGCGCTGAGCAGAGAGTCTTTGACTTTATATTTCTGTTCCATTTTGCGAGTATGCTTTATCTGCTCACCTGCCATCTTGATCAGCGGTTCATAACTCACAGCTGTCTTGTCCTTGATCAGCTTGTAAATTTCGATCCATTCAGTTGGCCCAAGTGTATCTTTAGTAACATTTTTCAGAGTATACAACTTGGGCATTCCTTTTCTTTGGAGATGAAGGTTCATCCCTTGATTGGTCAGAGTGACCCTGACTGACTGGATCTCCTCTTTCCTTTGCCTTATCTCCCTTGATTTAAGGTAGAGTTCTTTGCCTTCTTCAAAGTTTTTCTTTTTCTTAGCGAAGAACTCTTCCTCATTCTTTTTCAACACTTCCAAACCACCAGATTGTTGTGCTAACATTTGCACTTCATCATCAGCATCCTTCAGCTCTTCACTTACAATCTGCTCACTTATATATTTTCTAGAGAGTTCCTCTTCTCTTTTCTTTTGTTTCAGCTCCTCCTGACGTACAACCTCTTCAGGAGTGATTTCAGCAGTTGTCTTTTGAGATGGTGAGGGCTTAGGGAAAGCGCCAGCCATCAGCTTTTCTTGATGTTCTCTAGCTGAAGTTGGAACTTTGGGTGGCTTGCTTTGAGTAGCCACAGCTGCTTTACCCTTATCAGCATATTTCTTTTCAAGGGCAGCGTGGAACTCAGCGGTAGGCTTGAAGGTAGAGACATTTATTGGTCTCGCTGGAATACTCTCAGCAGCAACCATTTTCACAACACTCGCTGGCACATCCTCAGCGATGTTTGAGCTTTTCTCCTTTTCAATACCAGCTGCCGGTTCAATAACCTTCTCAGCTTGCTCCCCCTCAACACTTGCTGCCGGTTCAACGACCTTCTCAGCTTGCTCCCCCTCAACACTTGCTGCCGGTTCAACGACCTTCTCAGCTTGCTCCCCCTCAACACTTGCTGCCGGTTCAACGACCTTCTCAGCTTGCTCCCCCTCAACACTTGCTGCCGGTTCAACGACCTTCTCAGCTTGCTCCCCCTCAACACTTGCTGCCGGTTCAACGACCTTCTCAGCTTGCTCCCCCTCAACACTTGCTGCCGGTTCAACGACCTTCTCAGCTTGCTCCCCCTCAACACTTGCTGCCGGTTCAACGACCTTCTCAGCTTGCTCCCCCTCAACACTTGCTGCCGGTTCAACGACCTTCTCAGCTTGCTCCCCCTCAACACTTGCTGCCGGTTCAACGACCTTCTCAGCTTGCTCCCCCTCAACACTTGCTGCCGGTTCAACGACCTTCTCAGCTTGCTCCCCCTCAACACTTGCTGCCGGTTCAACGACCTTCTCAGCTTGCTCCCCCTCAACACTTGCTGCCGGTTCAACGACCTTCTCAGCTTGCTCCCCCTCAACACTTGCTGCCGGTTCAACGACCTTCTCAGCTTGCTCCCCCTCAACACTTGCTGCCGGTTCAACGACCTTCTCAGCTTGCTCCCCCTCAACACTTGCTGCCGGTTCAACGACCTTCTCAGCTTGCTCCCCCTCAACACTTGCTGCCGGTTCAACGACCTTCTCAGCTTGCTCCCCCTCAACACTTGCTGCCGGTTCAACGACCTTCTCAGCTTGCTCCCCCTCAACACTTGCTGCCGGTTCAACGACCTTCTCAGCTTGCTCCCCCTCAACACTTGCTGCCGGTTCAACGACCTTCTCAGCTTGCTCCCCCTCAACACTTGCTGCCGGTTCAACGACCTTCTCAGCTTGCTCCCCCTCAACACTTGCTGCCGGTTCAACGACCTTCTCAGCTTGCTCCCCCTCAACACTTGCTGCCGGTTCAACGACCTTCTCAGCTTGCTCCCCCTCAACACTTGCTGCCGGTTCAACGACCTTCTCAGCTTGCTCCCCCTCAACACTTGCTGCCGGTTCAACGACCTTCTCAGCTTGCTCCCCCTCAACACTTGCTGCCGGTTCAACGACCTTCTCAGCTTGCTCCCCCTCAACACTTGCTGCCGGTTCAACGACCTTCTCAGCTTGCTCCCCCTCAACACTTGCTGCCGGTTCAACGACCTTCTCAGCTTGCTCCCCCTCAACACTTGCTGCCGGTTCAACGACCTTCTCAGCTTGCTCCCCCTCAACACTTGCTGCCGGTTCAACGACCTTCTCAGCTTGCTCCCCCTCAACACTTGCTGCCGGTTCAACGACCTTCTCAGCTTGCTCCCCCTCAACACTTGCTGCCGGTTCAACGACCTTCTCAGCTTGCTCCCCCTCAACACTTGCTGCCGGTTCAACGACCTTCTCAGCTTGCTCCCCCTCAACACTTGCTGCCGGTTCAACGACCTTCTCAGCTTGCTCCCCCTCAACACTTGCTGCCGGTTCAACGACCCTATCAGCTTTCAGTTTATCCAGCGATGCAGAGATTTTAGAGTTGGAATTGCTGACTCTCTGCATGCTGTGGTGAAGCAGCTTTTGATTTCTCCTAAATAGATCAGCATTGGACAGGGTGTCAGCATGTTGCTTTTTGGTGATGTTAAATACTCTGTCCTTTAGCTCAGCCAGCTCATCGAGCAATTCATTGTTTCCAGAAACCAATTCTTCAAACTTGGCCAATGCCCCAGTGTTCATTTCGGCCATTTTATCGACCAACCATGCATATAGATAACCATGCCTGTTTCCTTGACTTTGCACAATCTGCAGTCTTCTCAACATTTCTTGCAATTGATAGGTTTCTACATAGTCAAGTCCAGGAACATTCACAGCAGTGAAAGCAGTGGTGGCTTCATCAGCAGAGGGAACCTTGAGATCCTTCAAAGAGACAGGATAAGTAGAGCAAGGCACCTCGAAAAAGTCTGGATGGTGCAATGGAGGCACTTCCATGATGATTTCATCATCAACATCATCTTCTTCATTAAGAACATCAGCTTTGTGAATGTGCTCTAAACAAATTTGCATCCTCCTGAGGAGTTCATTATCATCCAAGGGTGGCACATAATCTCCAAAGTGCCCAACTTGTTCATGAGAGGCAGTGGGCCTTGGTGAGTAAGAAGGAGGAGGAGGCATATCAGATAGTGACCCTTGACCATCTTCAAATTCAGTAAGTGGTGAGGAGATTAACAAATAGCCCATATCAGCATCCAGAAAACCACTGACAATTTCTTCTTCATTTTCTTCAGTGGCAGCGAGTTTGATTTCAGCCTCATCATCTTGTTGGCTAAACTCGCTGCCTAACTCTTCATCACTTACAATATCATCTTGAGAAACATTTGTCTCGGTCCCTGCACAAACAGTTTCCGAGACAGTAGAATAGATTTGGGTAGGGGAACCTGGTGCCTCAGTCTCAGTGTGTTGTTCCACCAAGACCTCATCGGCCGTAGAATGTGTTGTCTCTAGCATCACCTGTGATCTGGCTGCTGACAACGACTCAGAGGGTATTTGAGAAGAAGGGGAATTTATTGGGGGAGGAGTTGGACTTTGACCTCTAGTGGGTTGGGGTGACCCAATATCTTCACCAACCTCGCCTACAGAAGTTTGAGGTGGCTGCCTGCTGTTCCCATTTGTCTCGTCAACAGCCTGTTGGGAGGCTGCTGATGGGGTGGCTTGGGTACTAGTGTCCATGGGCGCTGTTGTAATATCCCATAAAATTAAAATAGTATAAGTAAGGTAATATGTAAGACATATATTTATTGGGACACCATTTGTAATTGAAGAAATACATTTTATCCTAGGTTTCATATTATAAAATTTCATTTTAAGATGTTATGAATAAAATAAATATAGTAGGTTAATGATTGATAACAATAAATTGAAATAAGGTCTAATTGTTTTTAGTCACATCTAGATTAGAAATGCTAAAGATGTTGGGCTAATTTTTGTGATAATAAAATAAGACAAAATTTAAGTCTAGTAGGTGTTGATCGGTTGAAAAATGTAAAAACGTATATGAATGGCCACATTAATTAGTTACTAAATTTATGGATCTTATAAGTCAAGTATAATAATTAATAAATAAATTGCAATTAACACTACTATGGAATACACGTTAACAACAAGAAATATAAGAATTAATAAAATCATGCATGTATGTATAATAATTAGATAACGTAAAGAAATTAATAGATTATTAATTGATGACGGGAATCCGATGGTTGTAAGTTATCAACATCTAATTATTAAAAGTTATAAAGCCATACAAACTTGTAACTAAAATTAGAGATCATATGCAAAAGTCTTTTCCTCTATCTTTCGGTCTTGCACTTTCGTAGTATTCAAAGAGCAAACAAAACGATTCCTATAATGATATGATGATCAAAGATAAAATCAAATCTCACATTTATTACCGGATACAATCTAAATTTATGGGCCAAATATGTTTTTATATATAATAACATTATTTACGTTTCCTTTTATTCATCCATACATAGAAACAATTCAACCTTAAGATGTATATAAATATATGCATCGATCAATAAGCTTGATCATATCTATATATATATATATATATATATATATATATATATATATATATATATATATATATATATATATATATATATATATATATATATATATATATATATATATATATATATATATATATATATATATATATATATATATATATATATATATATATATATATATATATATATATATATATATATATATATATATATATATATATATATATATATATATATATATATATATATATATATATATATATATATATATATATATATATATATATATATATATATATATATATATATATATATATATATATATATATATATATATATATATATATATATATATATATATATATATATATATATATATATATATATATATATATATATATATATATATATATATATATATATATATATATATATATATATATATATATATATATATATATATATATATATATATATATATATATATATATATATATATATATATATATATATATATATATATATATATATATATATATATATATATATATATATATATATATATATATATATATATATATATATATATATATATATATATATATATATATATATATATATATATATATATATATATATATATATATATATATATATATATATATATATATATATATATATATATATATATATATATATATATATATATATATATATATATATATATATATATATATATATATATATATATATATATATATATATATATATATATATATATATATATATATATATATATATATATATATATATATATATATATATATATATATATATATATATATATATATATATATATATATATATATATATATATATATATATATATATATATATATATATATATATATATATATATATATATATATATATATATATATATATATATATATATATATATATATATATATATATATATATATATATATATATATATATATATATATATATATATATATATATATATATATATATATATATATATATATATATATATATATATATATATATATATATATATATATATATATATATATATATATATATATATATATATATATATATATATATATATATATATATATATATATATATATATATATATATATATATATATATATATATATATATATATATATATATATATATATATATATATATATATATATATATATATATATATATATATATATATATATATATATATATATATATATATATATATATATATATATATATATATATATATATATATATATATATATATATATATATATATATATATATATATATATATATATATATATATATATATATATATATATATATATATATATATATATATATATATATATATATATATATATATATATATATATATATATATATATATATATATATATATATATATATATATATATATATATATATATATATATATATATATATATATATATATATATATATATATATATATATATATATATATATATATATATATATATATATATATATATATATATATATATATATATATATATATATATATATATATATATATATATATATATATATATATATATATATATATATATATATATATATATATATATATATATATATATATATATATATATATATATATATATATATATATATATATATATATATATATATATATATATATATATATATATATATATATATATATATATATATATATATATATATATATATATATATATATATATATATATATATATATATATATATATATATATATATATATATATATATATATATATATATATATATATATATATATATATATATATATATATATATATATATATATATATATATATATATATATATATATATATATATATATATATATATATATATATATATATATATATATATATATATATATATATATATATATATATATATATATATATATATATATATATATATATATATATATATATATATATATATATATATATATATATATATATATATATATATATATATATATATATATATATATATATATATATATATATATATATATATATATATATATATATATATATATATATATATATATATATATATATATATATATATATATATATATATATATATATATATATATATATATATATATATATATATATATATATATATATATATATATATATATATATATATATATATATATATATATATATATATATATATATATATATATATATATATATATATATATATATATATATATATATATATATATATATATATATATATATATATATATATATATATATATATATATATATATATATATATATATATATATATATATATATATATATATATATATATATATATATATATATATATATATATATATATATATATATATATATATATATATATATATATATATATATATATATATATATATATATATATATATATATATATATATATATATATATATATATATATATATATATATATATATATATATATATATATATATATATATATATATATATATATATATATATATATATATATATATATATATATATATATATATATATATATATATATATATATATATATATATATATATATATATATATATATATATATATATATATATATATATATATATATATATATATATATATATATATATATATATATATATATATATATATATATATATATATATATATATATATATATATATATATATATATATATATATATATATATATATATATATATATATATATATATATATATATATATATATATATATATATATATATATATATATATATATATATATATATATATATATATATATATATATATATATATATATATATATATATATATATATATATATATATATATATATATATATATATATATATATATATATATATATATATATATATATATATATATATATATATATATATATATATATATATATATATATATATATATCATAACGCCTATTGTAATACATATCGAATTCGTATCAACCATGCCACAAAATACACCAAACAAAGTATACTTGCGTGTGAACCGCGTATATAAACAGGTCATACTTGCGTGTGAACCGCGTGCGTGTGAACCGCGTATGAATATATATATATATTATGCTTGCGTGTGAACCGCGTATAAATATATATATGCTTGCGTGTGAACCGCGAATAAACACCAACCACAATTCAACAATCGTCAACCATCGATAATTAACTCAAAATAAACTACACGCACATACACTTAGGAGGATTCTACTTTCATCAAGTTCTAGATGCTTATATATAGGGTCACCCGCAGCCTTCCCACCACATCTAGAACTCTTTGAAGGCGTAACCGACTTCCATGTATGCACGTCCATCCTAAATAGTAACAATAATCACAATAATATATATATCTCAATCCTTTACTAGAATCAACCATAATTACATTGCACATACATTTCATACGACTTTACTTTTAAGGAATCATAGATGCTTATATATAGGGTCACCCGCAGCCTTCCCACCACATCTATAATCCACTAAAGGTATCGTCGTCTTCCCTGTATGTACACTATCCTAATCACAATATCAAATCACTACAAGATCATATGGGGTAAAGCAACATCGCCTAATAAATGAGTACGCGAATTATTAACGTCAGATCATGAGCCGTACGTATGTAAGACCATGATGTATATCAAATGCGTATCAATAACGTCATCAATGCAACAATAAAAGTATGTTTGAGTGTGCACCGCACAAGTCAAGTATAACAAAGCGTATATGAACATCCCAACACATTCCCAATATCCATCAATCACTCTAAACAACGCGTACATACACTTCGGAGGATTTTACTTTCATCGAGTTCTAGATGCTTATGTATAGGGTCATCCGCAGCCTTCCCACCACATCTAAAACCTTTTGAAAGTAAAATCGACCTCTATGTATACACTACTATCCTAATTTATTTAACACTATCACAATCTCATACAAACCCATCAAGCATTAAAGCAAAACTATCCATCATTCATCCAATGTCACCAACTAGACATTTGCACGCGAGTAAAATCAAACAACACCAACAATCATTTACAAACACAAATAACTAGTAATCACATAAGTTTACACTTTTCAGCCCGAATCTCAAGCGAGTAGGGAACTACGGAACTCACCTTGATTTCCAAGCAAGACGACAAGTTAATATCGAGTTATAAATGTCCAACGACCGCCACGAGCCCACAACCTATCAATAATATATCATGGTGTCATCAAAATCAACTCTATAACCCTATACAAGTTGGTTAAGTAAGTTTGAGTCGCGCCAAAGTCTCACAACGCTTTAATGACTCTCCCGAGCATGAACTATAACACTTTGACCCGACATTTTTAGAAATGGGAAAGGATTCAGATCAAAAGGACCTTACCATGAGAAAGTAGACTCTCTTACGATTCCAACGATAGGTCATATGACTTATTTGGACTTACGGATCAAAAGTTATTAACATTTGAAAAACGACGCGCAAACTTTCCAGCATCTAACCACTGCGCCGCAGTGAGCCTTTGCCAAGCTCACTGCGCCGCAGTGGGCTAGCCACGAACTGGGCAGACCCTAGCCACTGCGCCGCAGTGGGCTAGGCCTAAGCCACTGCGCCGCAGTGGCCCTTTTCTGGCCAGAACCACAAGCAGCACCAGCAGCAGCAACAACAACCCAAAACCCTTGAATTCGACCCAAACCAACTCAAATCGATTTGTAGGAACTTGTAACTTAGTTTGAAGCATAAATAAACACCATTAATCCTAATTAAACATAACCCAATCCACAAATCCGACCAAAACATCAAAATCACACCAAAACCTTCAAACCCTAATTGAAACCCTAATTTGACCCAAAACAAAGTTTAAGCCGATTTAGGACTTGTAAATGTTCAAGATGACTAGAAATGCATAAACAAACATAAATAGAAGTAAATGGGATGAATTTGACTTACCAAAACCTTCACCTAGTCTTTAACCCGAATTTGACCCGAAATGGCTAGAAATCTTGCACTTTGAAACCCAAATTTTGATATGTTGTTAAGATGAGGTTGATGATGAAAACCCCAAACAAAATCTTGCTTAATTCTCAATATGTGAGATAGAATCTAGAGAGAGAGAGAGGTATGTGTTTGTGTGTGATTCTTGGAGGAGAAAAGAGAGAAAGAGGAGAGAAATGAAAGGGGGGAGAAGAGATAAGGTGGGGATTGGGTCTTGGGTGGCTGGTGGGTCGTGGACTACCCACGGGCCGACCCGTTTCCCTTCTCTAGTCAATTTACAATCGTTACACATTTAAACACCGATCAAAACACATTAATGACCCGAATACGACACATTGCCATTTAATTCACGAAACGACCCAAATAGTTTCATTAACCTATATTGTTAGTCATATTACACGTAAAGTCAACGAGTCAAAATTCGCGGATGTTACATTATTCCCCCGTCAAAAGAATTTCGTCCCGAAATTCAACGAATCACCAATTGTTAAACAAAGGTGGGTACTTAGGCCTCAACTCTAGCGATCTCCACCACACATCAATCCATTTCTTGTCTTCGGCGACTTCATAATGAAGTCCATCACAATTTGTCTTCCTTCAAATCTCTCTCCCGTCTTTCACTACACGCTTATTCGCATCTCAGGAGTCTATAAGGGTTTTGACCACGCGCGCGATGTTAGGAAGTTAAGCATATACGAAATTTTAAATTATCGAGATGGGACAAGCCCGATAAGTCACCCGGAAAGGCCTCGGGAGACTCAAGATTATCGGAGACGACGTTAGTTTCCAGATTCTTAGGACGGTAGCTCTAAGGACGCTTGAGTTTGACAATTTGCATGAAACCCTAAAAACCCTACCGTTAAATTTTCCTACATTGGTAACCCTACTACACAACTAAGAACCGTATTAACCATTGGTATTCAAATTGTACTCACTTAATCGTCAAGGGCCTTAATATCATAGAGCACAACGTACGTGAAGAGTTTGTCGTCTTCTAGAGTCAAGATGTACACACGGGGTATTTGACCAAATTTGGTTAGTGAGTCGTTAAACACTCGAAATCTTAAACATATAGTTCGAAAACACACGAACGAGCGTAATTCAAAGGGGTAACGTTAGGGTAAACGAGGTCATAGTCTGTTTCAATATCGAATAGTGTCATAACATAACGATTGTTAAGAAGAATGTACCTTAACCAACGTTTGGATCATTTTGGCCTCCATTGCCAATTCCCGCAAAAGCTCGGTCACGAGGATGAACTTGATGGCCTTGTTGGCCACGGTTTTGATTCGGCCCGGTAATTTGGAGTTGATTCGGATGGACCGCCACTTCGACTCGTTGTCCAATCCATTGCGGACAATTATTTCGGTAGTGATCAGGGCTCCCACATTTAAAGCACGTACCCCATGGAAAGTTGCCTTGAGGATGAACGGTTTGAAGAGGTACTATATTCAAAGGTGCCGTTTTCGGTGCTCTACAATCTCTTGCCAAATGTCCAAGTTGATTACAATTGAGGCAAGCTCCACATTGGGTGTTAATGGGATGATGCTTATTACACCTGTTACAAAAAGGATGAGGTCCCACATAAGGCCTCCTCGCCGGCTTAACTGCCGCCATCCCCCTTCCCCGGTTAACATTCGTGGGATCAAACCTTCCCATTTTCTTCATCCCACTTGATTCTCCCATTTCCTTTCTCTTGTTTGTTGAGGAGTTACTCAAAACACCGCTCCTCAATAAGTCTTCAGTCACACTACCGGCCCGGTTGACAGCATCGGCTAAAGAAGTAGGCATGTTAGAATTCACATAGGATCGGACTTGAGGATTCAAGCCCAATACAAACTTCTCGATGGCTCGAGCCTCAGAATCCACCAAGTGAGGAATGAGGGTAGACAACTCTTGAAATCGTCTAACATAACTCTTGAAATCGGCTCCTTCCATATTGAGATTAGCAAACTCAATGGTCAAGTTTTGTAGTTCATAGGGAGGACAAAACTTTGCCTTCACTTTGTTCTTGAAATCGATCCATTCCAAGTTATAAGTCCGCCCCAAAGTTATCTCTTGGTTCCACCAACTCAAGGCGTCACTTTTAAACATGCCGGATGCATAAGAAATCCGGTCGTCATATGTGCAATGACTCCTCTCAATTACTGCCTCGATCTCCTCAAACCACCTTATACACTCTGTGGGACCGCCTCTTCCATTAAACTCCGGCGCCCCACAGTTTTTGAAGTCTTTAAATATACACCCCTGTCGGTATCCTCCATGTTGATTATACAGGGGTATACGGTTATCAACTCTCACTGGTTCCTCTTCTTCGTTTTCTGCGTCCTGAGGTTGAGCATTTTCATTATTCACATTTTCTGGGGCTTCATTGTTTTGAGCCACATTGTTCTGCCCAAGACTTGCCGTGACTTGAGCAATAATGGTTGGCATGAGATTAGCGATCGTTTGAGCGATCACCTCAGCCATGTTTGGTTCAGGAATTTCACCACGACCCCTTCCTTGGCCTCTACCACGACCTCTACCACTGCCTCTACCACGGCCCCTACCTCTAACTCCTTGTACCTCCGGTTGAGCTTCCGGTTGAGGTTCTTCCGGTTCATCCCTGTAGTTCGTTCCGGTTCTCCTTGGTCTCACCATTTCTATAAAGCAAGTGACACGTTGACCCGAGAGTTAGTCTCAAATGCTCACATGTTAGTCACACAAATAGTCAATGCTCTCGTACCGATACCACATACTCATTTCATATCATTAAGCTAAGGCAAGAGTGTTAGAATCCTATGAGATTGTTACTTAGCATATCATTATGTCAATTTCATTACAATCGTTCATTATTAATTCAAGTAATCATGCTCAATACGTCATAAGATCAAACAAATAACACAAATGGATTAAGTATAATCTGAATTCGATATGCTCTCTAGTTATTGACCAGGTATGTATACAGGGTGTACCAACGGCTAACCCTCCACCCAATCAACTTCCATTAAGCATATCGGTTCCCTATTATACACTAAGCCAAGCAACTAACACGAATGATTTAAAGTATAATCCGAATTCGATATGCTTGCTAGTTATTGACCGGGTATGTATACAGGGTGTACCAACGGCTAACCCTCCACCCAATCAACTTCCATTAAGCATATCGGTTCCTTATTATACTCTAAGCCATGCATGCGCAATCCATGATGTCATTAACTTGTTATAATGTTGGGCGACCATAAAAGAGTTGATCGGGTTCTTTTAGGGTTGCCACAATATTATACTAAGTTAATACCATAACTTCATTTTGCTCTAAGCATCCAACTAACATCAATCAGTAACAACAATCCGTATCAATGACAATCAAATTTAATCAATGCACACCTTAACCACATTGTATCCATTTCACATTCATCACGTTGAATTCAAGCCATCACATAAGTGGTCTTAACTACGAACTCACAATATACACTTTCTAGGGTTCACATAATTCATGTTGCACACAAATTTCCTAACCATGCATGCTATATGAAGAGTTTTAACTTAAGCCGTAGTCTAGGTCAAACCGCCTAATTCTCTACGACCACGCATGGGCCACCATTCTGTAACACCCCAAGCCAAGGCTCAGAATATCACGGAAATCATATAGCGCAAGGTGGGATTAATGTAGAACATGAACTAAATGCAAATAAAGGATTCAGTGAATCCATACAATAAGATAACAAGTATCAAAATTACATAGAAAGCATGTCATCACCCAAGATTACAACATACATCAAAATATGGTTAACGGTCCTAGGTACAATGCAAAAGAAGGTAGATGGATCCTTGATCCATATAAGTCCAAGTCCGGGTTCAACAGCAAGCTAACAATCAAACTCCACGCCCTGGATTAACCTGGTTACCTGAAAAGTGTACTAAGCATAGTCAACACAAGGTTGGTGAGTTCGTAGTAATGGTCCGTAAAGAATCATCGCCAATAATCATGATACACGTGTAGAGGCTAGACCTGACTTACAGCGAGCCTCTAGGTAACACAAAGACGTCCAATAACAAGATCACACCAAACAAGTAAGCGTGAAATAAGAGTGCACAAATGATGTAAATATCAACACAAACGCCAAAAGCATAAACAATCATAACGCCTATTGTAATACATATCGAATTCGTATCAACCATGCCACGAAATACACCAAACAAAGTATACTTGCGTGTGAACCGCGTGCGTGTGAACCGCGTATATAAACAGGTCATACTTGCGTGTGAACCGCGTGCGTGTGAACCGCGTGCGTGTGAACCGCGTATGAATATATATATATATTATGCTTGCGTGTGAACCGCGTATAAATATATATATGCTTGCGTGTGAACCGCGAATAAACACCAACCACAATTCAACAATCGTCAACCATCGATAATTAACTCAAAATAAACTACACGCACATACACTTAGGAGGATTCTGCTTTCATCAAGTTCTAGATGCTTATATATAGGGTCACCCGCAGCCTTCCCACCACATCTAGAACTCTTTGAAGGCGTAACCGACTTCCATGTATGCACGTCCATCCTAAATAGTAATAATAATCACAATAATATATATATCTCAATCCTTTACTAGAATCAATCATAATTACATTGCACATACATTTCATACGACTTTACTTTTAAGGAATCATAGATGCTTATATATAGGGTCACCCGCAGCCTTCCCACCACATCTATAATCCACTAAAGGTATCGTCGTCTTCCCTGTATGTACACTATCCTAATCACAATATCAAATCACTACAAGATCATATGGGGTAAAGCAACATCGCCTAATAAATGAGTACGCGAATTATTAACGTCAGATCATGAGCCGTACGTATGTAAGACCATGATGTATATCAAATGCGTATCAATAACGTCATCAATGCAACAATAAAAGTATGTTTGAGTGTGCACCGCACAAGTCAAGTATAACAAGCGTATATGAACATCCCAACACATTCCCAATATCCATCAATCACTCTAAACAACGCGTACATACACTTCGGAGGATTTTACTTTCATCGAGTTCTAGATGCTTATGTATAGGGTCATCCGCAGCCTTCCCACCACATCTAAAACCTTTTGAAAGTAAAATCGACCTCTATGTATACACTACTATCCTAATTTATTTAACACTATCACAATCTCATACAAACCCATCAAGCATTAAAGCAAAACTATCCATCATTCATCCAATGTCACCAACTAGACATTTGCACGCGAGTAAAATCAAACAACACCAACAATCATTTACAAACACAAATAACTAGTAATCACATAAGTTTACACTTTTCAGCCCGAATCTCAAGCGAGTAGGGAACTACGGAACTCACCTTGATTTCCAAGCAAACGACAAGTTAATATCGAGCTATAAATGTCCAACGACCGCCACGAGCCCACAACCTATCAATAATATATCATGGTGTCATCAAAATCAACTCTATAACCCTATACAAGTTGGTTAAGTAAGTTTGAGTCGCGCCAAAGTCTCACAACGCTTTAATGACTCTCCCGAGCATGAACTATAACACTTTGACCCGACATTTTTAGAAATGGGAAAGGATTCAGATCAAAAGGACCTTACCATGAGAAAGTAGACTCTCTTACGATTCCAATGATAGGTCATATGACTTATTTGGACTTACGGATCAAAAGTTATTAACATTTGAAAAACGACGCGCAAACTTTCCAGCATCTAACCACTGCGCCGCAGTGAGCCTTTGCCAAGCTCACTGCGCCGCAGTGGGCTAGCCACGAACTGGGCAGACCCTAGCCACTGCGCCGCAGTGGGCTAGGCCTAAGCCACTGCGCCGCAGTGGCCCTTTTCTGGCCAGAACCACAAGCAGCACCAGCAGCAGCAACAACAACCCAAAACCCTTGAATTCGACCCAAACCAACTCAAATCGATTTGTAGGAACTTGTAACTTAGTTTGAAGCATAAATAAACACCATTAATCCTAATTAAACATAACCCAATCCACAAATCCGACCAAAACATCAAAATCACACCAAAACCTTCAAACCCTAATTGAAACCCTAATTTGACCCAAAACAAAGTTTAAGCCGATTTAGGACTTGTAAATGTTCAAGATGACTAGAAATGCATAAACAAACATAAATAGAAGTAAATGGGATGAATTTGACTTACCAAAACCTTCACCTAGTCTCTAACCCGAATTTGACCCGAAATGGCTAGAAATCTTGCACTTTGAAACCCAAATTTTGATATGTTGTTAAGATGAGGTTGATGATGAAAACCCCAAACAAAATCTTGCTTAATTCTCAATATGTGAGATAGAATCTAGAGAGAGAGAGAGGTATGTGTTTGTGTGTGATTCTTGGAGGAGAAAAGAGAGAAAGAGGAGAGAAATGAAAGGGGGGAGAAAAGATAAGGAGAGGATTGGGTCTTGGGTGGCTGGTGGGTCGTGGACTACCCACGGGCCGACCCGTTTCCCTTCTCTAGTCAATTTACAATCGTTACACATTTAAACACCGATCAAAACACATTAATGACCCGAATACGACACATTGCCATTTAATTCACGAAACGACCCAAATAGTTTCATTAACCTATATTGTTAGTCATATTACACGTAAAGTCAACGAGTCAAAATTCACGGATGTTACATTACCCGGTAGTGGTATGCGCACTTTGATATTTTGATAGGAGGCGTATGGATCGGTCCTAGGCATTTTGTAGTTTGATGGTTGGCGTTTTCGTAGTGTCATACGAAGCGTTCGGCCCTTTGATAAGTAATTTTGTTTGACTCTTATGTGCATTATTTTATGAGACTTGGTTTTAAGTATATTTTGATTTGTTGATGTATAAGGTATTTGTGAAACCATATGTATGTGTACTTTGATTTGAAATAAGTTTGTTAAGTTTATTTTTTAATTATACGTCTCCGCATTTCATATTTTATATTTCTGCTTTTGTCATATCCGTTCACTGGGCTTTTTGCTCAGCCGTATTCCTTTTTCTTTCTTATACGGCAGGTGATCAAGCGGGCTTTGGGAACGAGAGAAGAGAGTAGATAGAAGTGGACTTAGCACCCTTTTGCTTTAGAGTTTTATTTCAAGCTTTAGAAGTACTTATTTTGGTTTATCAGGTTGACTTTAGTTTGATTTTGAATAAGATTAACGCCCTTTTGGCCTTTTAGTTCTTTGATATCATTTTGTATTGTTCTGTAAGTTTGGGGGCGTTACAGCTGTGGACTTCTTAACCTTGGGGTTGCCCTTTGATACACTCCGCTTACGTTTTGGGACGTCAGCGGAGGGTGAAGATTGTATATTTTGAGTTGAGGATGCTGCCTTGGATTTACTTTTGGTCTTTTTAGAGGCTTGGGAGGTCGCTGGGGGGTTTTCCAGCGAACCAGCCTCAGAAGGCATTTGAGCATCCACAGCGACCGTATCAGCCACTTCATCAGTAGGAAGTGCTGCCTCCCAGTCGCTGTTTTTGGGGTATAAAGAAGAGTCGAGAGAGAAAAGTACCTCTTTTATATGTGAAGTGAGGCGAGCAACCAAGTTTTCAGCTGGTTGCTTGTAAATATTGTTTCCAACCCTCGCTGTTGGAATTGTTGAAGCATTTGGCAACACATACTCATCACCCAGCGCCTCCTTGAAAATAAGGGAGAAGAATCTTGTAAAGGGCACAGTGTGTGACCTATTGTTCATGCTGATCTTGTTCTTCGTATCATTGAAGATCAGCTGGGCATAATCCACAAATCGTCCTTCAGCAAGAGCGTGGATTATGGGCATCGATGTAGATGATGCCTGGTTGTAAGACCCAGAATTTCCACCCATGCATTGAATCACATGAGTGAACAGAACTCTCCAGATCCCAGGAAGATTGTGCTTTAATGGATTGCTTGGAATCGCTGGAGGGTTCTTCAAGTTATAATTATATCCAATTGAAGGCAACCATGCCTTCCATTCACTTTCATTTGCTGGTTCCACAAACTTGTTATCATCGGTTTCTTGTGGAAACCCAAGAGTGAGACGAAGAGAAGCAGGAGTGATGGTGATTGTCTTCTCCCCCTGGCGGACAAACCCAGTGATGGACTTGTTTGCATCATTATATTCACAAGTCCACCAGAATTCTCTAAGAAGATGGACAAAAATATTTTCTGGGTCCGCCATGATGCAATGATTTGCAGGAGATGCATGGATGAAATCCAGCATTGGCTTATACCCTTTTGTACCTTTTGGTACATCAAGCGAGCCAAGATGATTGTTGGGTTTAACAATCATCTTCGAGGGAGAAAAGGAAACCTTAGAAGATTTATTTACATTTACAGGAGTATAGACTGGAGAATTTAAATAAGTAATAGGAGTTTGTTCCTGAACTTGTGGTTCAGGAACAGGTGGATTTTGTACGGCGGGGGAAGAAAAAGAAGGGATTTCAACATTTTGAGGGATATCAGAAGAGGATGCCATTGATTTTTGTTAGAAGCAAATGAAGAGATATATGATGAAGATGAATCAGAGAAGGAGAGAGAGATTGAGAATTGGAAGATGAAAAGATTTTTGAGTGTGTGTAAAGTGAGGTGAGAGACGAGAGGCGGAAATATATATGGTATGGTGGTGGGTCACGTTTTCACACACGAAAAAAGATATGATTAAAAAGTTTCTCTCTCCTCTTAACAGTTGTAACCAACTGTTTTCGTATATATACTATTATAATATATATAAAAACATTTTTGTGAGTAACGTATAAATAAAAGGAGAAGAAATTTTATCCAAAAATACTTGAGTGTGCGCCGTATTGTGCAGTAGTAACCTGTCAATCAGACTGTCACATACGGACAAATGACGTGATCAAGGCAGAAATCGAGGTGACCTTTCAGTTTGAGTTTATAAAACATGTGGTTCAAGATTTTGCCACGTCACCAACATAGTTACTTTGAAAACACTTAGTTTCGAAAATATCCTATGTTGTATTGAATAAGAAATTTGATGTTAAAAAGGGATTTTTTTTAATTCAATTAAATGCCTTTTTCTTCAGCACCCATTTGAGAAAAGAAATTTTGGGCGCTGAAAACATCTAATGTTTTGTCAGCGACTTCACAACTAACGTTGGTCGCTGACTACAGTTTTTGGCAAACTGTCAGCCATCAACGGATTTAAAGTCTTTACCATAGCCGTTTGCTAATGGACTAGATGAAGACTTTTAGCTCTCCATTGCTTTTATTTTGCTTTTTCCCAAAGCAACAGGGATCAACGGATTTAAGATGTCTTTACCATAGCCGTTTGCTAATGGACTAGATGAAGACTTTTAGCTCTCCATTGCTTTTATCTTGCTTTTTCCCAAAGCAACAGGGATAAACGGATTTGATAAGTCTTTACCAGAGCCGTTTGCTGCTGGACTAGATGAAGACTTTAAGCTCTTCATTGCTTTAGTTTCAGCGAGTAAGACAGACTTAAACTCGCTGAGTTAGCTAACATGATAAGTCATGTTGCAGATTCCCCATTTAGCATTCCTAACTTGCTGACAAGCAATTTGAATCTAGTTTCATCCAATGGTTTAGTAAAGATGTCAGCAATTTGATCATCAGTTGGAATGAAATAGATTTCAATATCACCTTTCATGACATGGTCACGAATAAAGTGATATCGAATATCAATATGCTTAGTTTTTGAATGCTAAACAGGGTTGTGTGTAATAGCAATAGCACTTGTATTATCACACATGATTGGAATTTTGGTATATTCTAAATCATAATCAGCAAGCTGATGTTTCATCCAAAGAATTTGGGCACAACAGCTCGCTGCAGAGACATATTCTGCCTCAGCGGTGGAGATGGAAACTGTGTGTTGCTTTTTACTAGTCCAACTAGTCAGCTTCCCCCCCCCCAACAGTTGACATCCTCCACTGGTGCTTTTGCGATCAAGCATGCAACCAGCATAGTCGGAGTCAGAATATCCAACCAACTCAAAGTCGGAATCTTTTGGGTACCAGAGACCCAGCGTGGGTGTACCCTTAAGATATTTAAAGATACGCTTGACAGCAAGAAGATGAGACTCACGAGGAGAGGCTTGATAGCGAGCACAGAGACATGTTGCAAACATGATGTCTGGACGACTCGCTGTGAGATACATCAGCGAACCAATCATGCCTCTATAGAGAGTAGGATTCACATACTTACCATCAGGGTCAGCATGGAGGTTATTAGGAGGGGACATGGGAGTTCCTTTTGGAGTGACATGGGTGAAGTCAAATTTATGCAACATATCCCGAATATATTTTTCTTGATTGATAAATATTCCAGTGGGAAGCTGCTTGATTTGTAACCCTAAGAAAAAGGTTAATTCACCCATCATGCTCATTTCAAAAGTACTAGACATGAGAGCACTGAACTTTTGACAGAGCTTAGAAGATAAGGAACCAAAGATAATGTCATCGACATATATCTGAACATACAGAACATCAGCTTTCTTCTTATAGATGAAGAGAGTGTTGTCTATGGTTCCTCGACGAAATCCATGGTCAAGAAGGAAGGTAGACAATGTGTCATACCAAGCTCTAGGAGCTTGTTTAAGACCATATAAAGCTTTATTTAGCTTGTAGACATAGTGAGGATGCTTTGGATCCTCAAAGCCAGGAGGCTGCTTAACATAGACTTCTTCATCAAGAGCACCATTTGTAGGCAGCGTGAGCAAGAAAAAGACGAATAGCTTCAAGGCGAGCGACTGGAGCAAAGGTTTCATCATAATCAATGCCTTCAGCTTGAGTATAACCTTGAGCAACCAGTCTTGCCTTGTTTCGAATAACCACACCGGCTTCATCCATCTTATTCCTGTAAACCCATCTAGTGCCAATGGGTTCCTTATAAGGAGGAGGAACAAGAAACCAAACATGATTTCTTTCAAATTGTGTCAATTCTTCTTGCATGGCTTCCACCCAAGAAGGATCAGCCATGGCTTCGCCAATATTGGCAGGCACAATTTGAGATAAGAAATTGACATAGAGACAAGTATTACTTGTCGCTGAGCGAGTTTGGACACCATTGTGTGGATTACCAATCACATAGTCAAGAGGGTGATCAGCAGTCCATTTGAGTGCTGGTGTATGGATAGAAGAAGAGTGAGTGACAGCGGATAAGGTGGAGGTAGGATCATTTGGAGTAAGAGAATAAGTGGAAAGATCAATGGTAAGAGAAGGTGCAGAGTTGCTGACAGGAGGGTCACTGAGATCAGTGGGTACCTCTTGCTGAGAATTGTCATCCTCAGCGTCTCCTAAAACAGGAGTCGCTGAAGCATCATGAAAGATGTCCTCAGCACCATCGTCAGCAGCTTGAGGTTCATCTAAAGGAGTGACGTTAATGGAAGTGGCATTAATAGTCCTAAGGAGAGGCTCAACTGGATCAATAGAGTAAATGTGCGCTGCCACATACTCATCATTAGTTGAGAGACTTGAAGTATCAGCAATAGGTGAGTCAGCAACATCATGATGTGTCGCTGACTCTACTGAAGGATCAGCAAGATCGCTGAGGATGCCTTCAGCAGATGTCTCATTTGAGAGATCTCCTAGAGCTGAACAGCTTTCATCAAAAGTAACATGAATTGATTCATCTACTTTTTGAGTGCGAGTATTGAAAACTCTAAAAGCTTTACTAATAGAAGAATATCCCAGAAAGTAGCCATCATCAACTTTGGGATCAAACTTACCCAAATGATCCTTATCATTCAGGATGAACACTGGACATCCAAACACATGGAAATATCCAATTTGGGGTTTCTTACCCTTAAGAATTTCATAGGCAGTCTTGTCATGTCGCTTGACAATAAGACACCTATTTTGAGTGTGGCAAGCAGTACTAACTGCTTCAGCCCAGAATTTACTAGGAAGGGAAGACTCACTGAGCATAGTTCGAGCAGCTTCAATGAGAGTTCTGTTTCTCCTTTCAGCTACTCCATTTTGTTCAGGAGTCTAACAGAAGAGAAGTTTTGTCTAATCCCTTGATCAGCACAAAAACTCTCAAGAGTGTGGTTTCTGAACTCAGTGCCATGATCGCTTCTGAGTTCTTTGACACGTATGCTGTTGAGGTTTTCCATCTTTTTAATGAAATTAATTATTTCCTCAGCAGCATCACTCTTAGAATGAAGAAATATTGTCCAAGTATATCGTGAATATTCATCCACGATGACTAAGGTGTATTTGCTACCCCTTAGACTTTGGACATTCACTGGACCAAAAAGGTCCATGTGAAGTAGATGGAAGCAGCCATTGATGGAATTGGCTTGTTTAGTTTTGAAGGTGGCTTGGTGGCTTTTACCCTTTTCACAGGCACCACAGAGCCTGTCCTTCTCATAAGTGAGAGGAGGAAGGCCTCGAACAAGATTTTTCTTGGCTAGAGAATTGATTGTTTTGAAGTTCACATGCGACATACGCTTGTGCCACAACCAATTGATTTGAGAGGCAGCTTTTGAAAAGAAGCAGGTCTCACTGTCAGTTTTGACAGGAGTGAAATCTACCAAGTAGATATCTCTCTTTCTAGGAGCGACCAAAACTACTTCTTTATTTACATTTATTACTGTGCCTTGATGCTTATCAAGGATAACCTTGTAGTCAGCATCGCACAGTTGACTGATGCTAATCAGATTGTGTTTCAAGCCGTTCACGTAAGCGACCTTAGTGAACTTGATTAGCCCATTTGAGAGAGAGCCATATCCTTCAGTTTGGCCAGTAGAGTTATCACCAAACACAACTGTGGGACCATCAGTCGCCACAAAGTTATCCAGCAGGTCCTTGGATCCAGTCATGTGCTTTGAACAGCCACTGTCCAAATACCACACTTCTTTTCCTAGCAAGGCCTGCATGGATAACAATAGAAGGATTTAGGCAGAATCGAGATTTTCTCCACTGACGGTATCATCAGTGTAGAGAGGAAGATGAGCATAATCATCATCATCAGTAGAGAGAGAAAGAGGAGCTCTAGGATCAGCGTTTTCATCAACTGGAAAATTTTCAACGAGTTGATGAGCAGGAAGCATGTCACGAGTAACCTCACGTGTGAAGAATTGATCTTTAGAGGTAAAAGTGACAGAGCTTCCAGTGTTGAGAACAACCATGTTGCTGATTTGATTGTTTTCCCCATATTCAGCCAGTACACTATCATTACCATTGGTAATGATTTCATGAGACTGGGAAAGGAGATTCGCTGAGCGGCAATATATTCAGCAATGTTGTCATTAGTAAGAACAACATCTTCACCCAAGCTGATATTAGACTCAGCTGGGGGAGTTCGCTCAGAGATTACAGAGGAGGGATGAGCAGCGGAAGCTGAGGGTAGATTTGGCTGAATGACTACTTCAGGAGGATTCCTGGAGTCTTTGTCATTGCAGTCAGCAGCGATGTGTCCTCTTTCACCACATAAATAACATTTTCTTCCAGCATTCTGACTTTGAATCAGAAGTTCCTTGAGTTGTGAGGACAAGTCGTTGACACGCTTACTCAACTCACAAATCTCATGATTGGAGGAAGAAGTTGATGCTACTGAAGGGGTCTTTTTCTTCCTAGACTGAACAGGAAGAGTCTTGGGAACAGGGCCAAGAATGGACTTGCCCTTAGATTGAGCATTTGAAGAGGAAGGGCCATGATTATTCAGAACAACTCGCTGACCTCCTTGCTGAGGAGGTCTGACTTGCTGAACAGGTCTGAGTTGCTGAGAACCATGACGACTTTGAGCAACTTGCTGACCTCCTAGCTGAGGAGGTCTAACCTGCTGAACAGGTCTTGGTTGCTGAGGGACAAAAGTTCCCTTTGGGACATAAACAGAATTAGGTTGCTGATAACGAGCATCAGCAAACCTAGCTCGTCTATGCATCAGGCGATCATGCATAACAGACTTTCTGCCAGCAGGAGAAGTATTAGAAGAAGACGAAGGCTGAGACGCAGGGCGTTCAGCGACTGCTGAGGGAACAGAATTCTCAGCGGGTTGACTAACAGACACAGCTCGCTGAGGAGTGCTGTAGTCATATGGAATAGCGACCTTGCTTCTTCTAAAAGGTTCAACACTGAACCCACCATTGGGCTTAACAGTCAAGAACTTAGGAGCAAGGGGCTTGAAACCATCACTGTTGGAATTTTTGGGTTTTTATCAAAGCAATATTATCCTTATAATATTAAAACGCAGCGGAAAAATTGAACCTTTCAATATGTTGGTATAGTTAAAACCAAAGTTTAACTTATAAAAGAAAACCCAAACAATAAGGATCCATGTATATGAATAACATACATACAAAACAACAACCATAGGGTGTTTTAGGAAACTACCTTCTTCCAAGCTATTAAGGGTAGAAATGAAGAATATTATGTTCTTCAAATGGCAAGTCTTCAATCTAGAAGAACCTCAAGCTTGTATACCCCAAGCCTCCAACAAACACCCCAAATGTGCTAGGATATGAACTTGAAAAGCCTTCCCTTTTGCTCTCTCTTTGGCCGAAAATAGTAAGAGAGAAAAAAGATTGAAAGCTAGTTGAGAATATGAGAGAATTAGTGCTTGCTTTTGCATGAGAAAATTGATAAAAACTATGTTGTGTGTTGTGTATGTTGTTTTAAGTACAAGTGTTCAATGTATATCAAATTTACTTGCATAACCACATGGGGGGGGGGGGGGCCACATGGGGATATCACAAACATTTTGTGTGCAAATTTTATAAACCATTTACTTGTACATTTTGTATATAAAATTGCAACATAACTTGTTACATATCTTATGTAACATATTACATATTATACACAACACACATAAGTGTTTATTTTGCCAAATAAACATATTCACATTTCTCTCAAAATAAATCATCCATATAATTTATTTACATATCTCAAGTGCAATTATTTAGAAACCCACTTTCTAAATGTTTCAAGTATTGATATTTATTTAAAGATCAAATCATATAAATAAATACCATAAGTGTTTGTCTAGCTTGTTATTGGGTATGACCCGACTTGGATCATCACGTACTAGCCACGTCAATTTAATATGTGTCTTGGGCAGACGAATTCCAACAATCTCCCACTTGCACAAGATTCATAGAAGATTGACGCAAGCAGCAAATACCGCCTAACAACGGTTTGCTACCCCTAATACGTATGACGAAGTGCCATTCAATAACATCATCCTCTTCAAGTCCCTTACTTGAAATGATTTAGGTGAATCGATCATTTATTCTTTTGTCACAGATGTCATGTTAAATCTTAGAGACACAGAGTGATCATTCTCCATTGATTTAACTTTGTAGCAGGCCTTAGACATCTTACTCTCAACGAATAAGAGGGACAAATTCCATTTCGACTACATACGTCTTTCACAATCACCTTATATCATACCTGAGTTTAGCCTTATGTACT
>CM067171.1:51941832-51956805 GCA_034093135.1 Erigeron breviscapus | reverse complement strand
GGCGGTTCCTCGTAATCAACTACAAATAGTCATTTATAACCAAAGCCGTGGCCAGCAAGACCATCAAGTTCAACCTCGTAGCCGAGCTTTTGCAGAGAATGGCAAAGGAGACCAAAGTGATCCTAACGTTGGTTAAGGTACATTTCTCCTAATGGTTGTTATGTTACTACACTATTCGATATCGAAACCGACTATGAATCTCGTTTATTCTAACGTTACTCCTTTGAGTTACATTCGTTCGTGTGTTTTGGAATTATATGTTTGCCATTTTGACTGTTTAGCGACTCACTAACTAAATTTATTCAAATACCCCGTGTATCTATCTCGACTCTAAAAGACGACAAAACTCCTCATTTACTTGGTGCCTATGATTAAAGATTCTTGGCGAAAAAGTGAGTATAACCCGAATGCCACCGGGTAAGACAGTTCTAAAGTTGCGTAGTAGGGTTACTAGTGTAAAATATCTAACGGTAGGATTCTTAGGGCCCCGTGTAAGTCTTCCAACTCAGGCGTCCTTAGAGCTACTGTCTTAAGAGTCTGAAAAACTAACGTTGTCCCTGTTAATCTTGAGTCTCCCGAACGCTTTTCCGGGTGACTTATCGGGCTTGTCCCATCTCGATAACTTAAATTTCGTTTATGCTCAACTTCCCAACATCGCGCGCGTAGTCAAAGCCCTTATAGACTTCTGAGACGTGAATAAGCATGTAGTGAAAGACGGGAGAGAGATTGGAAGAAAAACGAATTGGAATGGACTTCGCCGTGAAGTCGCCGACGACAAGAAATGATCACGATACGGCGAGACCGGTAAAATTTGACAACTGGGCACACTAGTATGTAGAAGAAATGGGTTAGGTACACGAAGATTCGATTTCTGTCCTTCCAGATAAAGGAAGTCGCTTAACTCCAATTCAGGGAGCCATCCAATGAGCAACGGGCACTCAACCCAACGTGAGACTTGATCACATGTGAAGTTAACGTACCTATAACCATGGCGTAAATCCTGTACAATGACGGTTGTTACGCGAGTATTCGAATGACACTGACCGAAGCACAAAGTAGTATAGATGTTATTCTCCCCATTGGGACGAACCAAGAATCAAAGAAAGCCAAAGTAGCGGGTTAGGATTTCTAATAGGAATGACAAGAACAACTTCTCAAGTTAAGAGAATAGCCCAGCTAGCTCGCATGCTGAGTAAGGGCATGCCGATATGGGGCTGAGACCGTTAGAGTTGAAAGTGGGTGACTTTGTACGTTTGAAAGTATCACAGTGGAAAGGCGTCATCCGATTCGTGAAGCGAGGCAACCTCGGGCCGAGGTATAACTGTCCTTCAAGATCCTCAAAAAGGGTTGGAAAAGTCGCTTATCGGCTAGAATTGCCTCAAGAGCTTAGCGGTGTACATGATGTGTTTCATATTTGTAACTTGCGCAAGTGTTTGGCGGATCCTACACATCATGTGCCTATGGACGAAATTAGGGTTGATTCGAATTTGAACTTTGTTGAAGAGCCGGTAGAGATCTTGGATCGTCAAGAAAAGAAACTCAAGAGCAAACGCTACACGATTGTTAAGGTTAGATGGAATGCTAGACGTGGAGCCGAGTTCACTTGGGAGCGAGAGGATCATATGAAGTCAAAGTATCCGCATTTATTTAGTAATTAGTGTTTGTTGAATTTCGGGACGAAATTCTTTCAACGGGGGGATAATGTAACATCCGTGAAATTTGACCGTTTGACTTTACGTGCAATTTGACTAACAATTTAAGTTAATGAAATATTTGGGTCGTTTTGTGACTAAATGACAACGTGGTATATTCGTCGGGTCGATAATACGTTTTAATCGGTGTTTAAATGCCTAACGTTTGTATTATGGCTTGTGAAGGAAACGGGTCGGCCCGTGGGTAGTCCAAGACCCACCAGCCCCAAGACCCATTTCCCCTCCCCCTTATCCTTTCCCTTTCATTCATTTCATCTATCTATCTTTCTCTTGAACTCCTAGCAAGAACACACACATGCAATCACCTCTCTTTAAGTCTCCTTCATCAAATCATTGTTGTTAACTTGATCAAGAGCAAGAATCATCATCATCTTCATCTCATCTCGATTATATCAAAGAATTGAAGTCTCAAGTGCAAGAAATCCTTTCCATTCGCTCACTTTCGGATTTGAACCTTAGGTGGAACTTTTGGTAAGTCAAACTCATTCCATAATCATCATTTCATGGTTGTTTATCTATTTCTAGTTGGTGTCCAGCCATTTCGAGCCACGAATCGAGTCGAAACTCGTTTTAGGTCAAGTTAGGGTTTTGGTTAGGGTTTTGAATGACTTTGGGCGATTTTGGTATTATGAATGGGTTTTGTGGAATGGGTTAAGTGTTATTAGGTGTAATAATGTGTATTCATACTTCAAATTAATCGATTTGGAGGTCGTTGGATCGTTTCCGGGTGTGTTTGGGTCGTTTTTGCTGCACTTGCAGCTGCTGGTTCTGAATCTGCAGGTCGTCCCACTGCGGCGCAGTGGGAGGGCATAGTCCCCACTGCGGCGCAGTGGATTCTCTCGGCCATTCTTGCTCCTTAGCCCACTGCGGCGCAGTGGGCATGGTTTTGGCTCACTGCGGCGCAGTGGACACTTTCGGGAAATTTTGCGCGTCAGTTTTAAAACGTTAATAACTTTTGATCCGTAAGTCCAATTAAGTCGTATGACCTATCGTTGGAATCGTAAGAGAGTCTAGTTTCTAGTAGTAACACTCGTTTTATATGAACCTTCTTCCATTTCAAAATGTGTCGAGTCAAAGTGTCTTGTTCTTACTCGTTCAAGTTGTAAAGGCGTCTAGGGTTTGCGATTTGACCTAATTGTGCTAAACCAACTTGTTTAAGATTGTATAGTTGACATTATGGTATTATGATGTATATTTATAGGTTGTGGCCGTGCGGATCCTATTACTCGTTATTAATCTTTTATTAACTCGACTTAAGCTTCTTTGCCGATCAAGGTGAGTTTCGTATCTCCCTACTCACTTGAGATCTGGGCTGAAAAGTGTAAACCTGGTGTGTTTACTTGCATTTATTGATTGATTGATTGATTGATTGTTTTTAGTTGTTGGATTGGTGTGATGTTTCCTTTCGTTTGATTGGTTAAATTGGTTGGAGTATTGAATTGTTGAGATGATTTTCACGTTCGAATGACTTAGTTTATATTTGTTAAGTATCTAGTAATATTAGGATAGATGTACATACATGAAAGTCGGTTATGCCTTCGTCGGGTTTTAGATGTGGTGGGAAGGCTGCGGGTGACCCTATATATAAGCATCTGAGACTCGAAGGAAGTAGAATCCTCTGAAGTATATGTACGTATAGTTGGTTTAAATTGTGATTGGTGGCTTATGGTTGTCGAATGTTGATTAGGGGTTAAGATTGACGATTATTGATTATTAGTTTATGGTTCATCATAGGTTGATTGACTTGGTTAATGTTTTGGTTAAGTATTAATGGCCGATGTTGATGAATGGTGATTATTGGTTTATGATTGACGTTTATTGATTGATGACTCAGGTTGGCGAATATTGATTATTGATTCATATTCATCGTATATCGATCGTTGGTTTACGATTTATGCATTTACATTTGATTGTAAGCATTGCATACATTATTGTTGGACCCTCGGCAGGGGATTTGCCGGCATCCTGGTGCATAGATGTATGCACCCATTTTTGGATGTAGTCTTGACCCCGAGTATATAGACATATATATCTCGATGATTTTGAGATACAGCCTTGTCCATTGCGATGGCAGAAGGGTATCGTTGCATACGTGATTGAAGGTCACGCTCAGGATAGGCATATTGGCTTATTCATGCATTCCGGCATTTGCATTGATACTCATATCATTTATGCATTCCTTATTTACACATTTACTTGTCTTGTGTAATCTTGTTGTTGGGCGATGTTGTGTTATGTAGAGGCTCACTGTAAGTCATGTCTAGCCTCTATTCTTATATTGTGATTATTGATGTTGGTTCATTACGAACCATTACTACGAACTCACCAACCTTGTGTTGACTATGCTTAGTACACTTTTCAGGTAATCAGGTTATTCAGGACGTGGAGTTTGATTGTTTGCTTACTGTTGAACCCGGACTGGACTGATATGGATCAAGGATCCATTTTCGCCTTATGTTGCATTGTATTTAGGATTGATAGCCTTCTCTTGTTGTCGTTTGTAATCTTGATGTTTACTCGCTCCTGTTGTATTTTGAGACTTGTTTCCCTTATTGTATGGATTCACTGAATCCTCTAATTGCATTTAGTTTGTTCTATTGTAATTCCACCTGGTGCTATGTGATTTCCGTGATATTCCAAGCCTCGGCTTGGGGTGTTACAGTTTGGTGGGGGTTAATTGCATTGTTAGCGGCCATCTACAAAATTAACAAAGTCCTTTATTAGTATTTTTTGATATCAAATATAAATTTTAATTGTTAATACCCTTTTATTTCTTATGGACAATTAATAATTAAAATCTAGAATCCAACGTTACATTTAAATGATGGTTAGGTGACCTTTATCCCATGATCTAAATTAACAAGGTAGTCAACGTTTGACAATTGCAACACTTTTACAATTTCTAGTGGTATGGGACCGGTTTAATATCTTATATTAAGTTGGCATGTTTAATCCCATCAACGCCTTTGGTTACCATGCTTCGGTGACCCTAATCACATGGCTTCCAAATCAAGTTGTTCTACTTACACACACATGTAAATTTACATATACAAGTGGTTAGGTGACCTTTATCCCATAAGTATATTAAATTTACCTTAACTTATAAGTTCCCTCAAGGTAGTTAGGTGACCTTTATCCTACAAAGAGTTCCCAAATAATTAAGTGTTGTATAAAAGATGGCGTTTTAACTTGTTTTTAAAAGGGTCGTTTGAGTTTTATATTCTAGTCAAAAACTATGGACCATAATGAATTTTGAAATCCATATTTCAAGGTTCTTTATAAAATCCATTTTTATAATTATAACCATTAACTTTTTAATAAAACCCATTTTAATTTGCCAAGTTAATGTCAATTTTAGAACCAAATTTTTAATTTTTATGTATGTCATTAAGTTGTAAGTTTTGAGCATCCACATGACAAAATAACAAACAACCACACAAACATAATAAGTGCACAACATTAGCCAACTAATTTGACCACACTTGTTAGCCGAAACAAGTGTGTCAAAAGGTCTCAACCTAAGGGACAAAGTGACACAAAATTTGTGTCGGTGAACTCCCACTTGATCTTGCATCCAAATGCTTCAAGTAACCTTTTATGATGTGTTTTGAACACCTTTCTTCATCCTTTCATTAGGCCTCCAACTTCAGCCCCCAAACCTTTTGATGCTTTCTTGGAGATTACATTTACAAGAAAAAATGCAACTAATCTACTTATTACATACCAAATGAAATAAATAAATTACATAACCAAATGAATGAAGAAAATCCTATTTAACTATTACAACCATTTAATAATTAAATAAAATACAAACACATCCACACATCACAAACATAATAAGTGCACAACATTAGCCAACTAATTTGACCACACTTGTTAGCCGAAACAAGTGTGTCAAAAGGTCTCAACCTAAGGGACAAAGTGACACAAAATTTGTGTCGGTGAACTCCCACTTGATCTTGCATCCAAATGCTTCAAGTAACCTTTTATGATGTGTTTTGAACACCTTTCTTCATCCTTTCATTAGGCCTCCAACTTCAGCCCCCAAACCTTTTGATGCTTTCTTGGAGATTACATTTACAAGAAAAAATGCAACTAATCTACTTATTACATACCAAATGAAATAAATAAATTACATAACCAAATGAATGAAGAAAATCCTATTTAACTATTACAACCATTTAATAATTAAATAAAATACAAACACATCCACACATCACAAACAATCACAAGGTCTCTTGGCTAAGTTGTGACACTAAAATACACAAGAAAAAAGAACCCTCTTTTTTGTGTATTAATTTCGGCCATAACAAAAAATGGCCAAAACATTGGATTTTGTCCAAACAAAATATCAACTTTTGATGTATGTATCCATATAACCGGCTCTAGATACCATTGTTGGGAATTTTGGGTTTTTATCAAAGCAATATTATCCTTATAATATTAAAACGCAGCGGAAAAAATTGAACCTTTCAATATGTTGGTATAGTTAAAACCAAAGTTTAACTTATAAAAGAAAACCCAAACAATAAGGATCCATGTATATGAATAACATACATACAAAACAACAACCATAGGGTGTTTTAGGAAACTACCTTCTTCCAAGCTATTAAGGGTAGAAATGAAGAATATTATGTTCTTCAAATGGCAAGTCTTCAATCTAGAAGAACCTCAAGCTTGTATACCCCAAGCCTCCAACAAACACCCCAAATGTGCTAGGATATGAACTTGAAAAGCCTTCCCTTTTGCTCTCTCTTTGGCCGAAAATAGTAAGAGAGAAAAAAAAGATTGAAAGCTAGTTGAGAATATGAGAGAATTAGTGCTTGCTTTTGCATGAGAAAATTGATAAAAACTATGTTGTGTGTTGTGTATGTTGTTTTAAGTACAAGTGTTCAATGTATATCAAATTTACTTGCATAACCACATGGGGGGGGGGGGGGCCACATGGGGATATCACAAACATTTTGTGTGCAAATTTTATAAACCATTTACTTGTACATTTTGTATATAAAATTGCAACATAACTTGTTACATATCTTATGTAACATATTACATATTATACACAACACACATAAGTGTTTATTTTGCCAAATAAACATATTCACATTTCTCTCAAAATAAATCATCCATATAATTTATTTACATATCTCAAGTGCAATTATTTAGAAAACCACTTTCTAAATGTTTCAAGTATTGATATTTATTTAAAGATCAAATCATATAAATAAATACCATAAGTGTTTGTCTAGCTTGTTATTGGGTATGACCCGACTTGGATCATCACGTACTAGCCACGTCAATTTAATATGTGTCTTGGGCAGACGAATTCCAACAACCATCACTTGAAGGATTTCCTTCAAATGTTTGGGAAGAGGAATATTGAACACGGCCTTCATTAGGCATCATATCAATGATAGGATGATTAGGAAAGACGGTTTTAGCAAAGCTAGCTGATGAGCTAGTTTGCGAGGAAGAAGAAGTGCTGGGAGAGGGAGACTCATCATTCAGTTCAGAGTGATAGTCATTCCCTTTGATAAAGTAATTTTTCAGCATTTCCTCAGGAGATGCCTCAGCACTTGGAGGAATCCTCTCTTCAGGAGCAGGACAGTCGCTGAACATATTAGTTATGACAGCGGCAGTTTCATAATCACCACCAATGATGGCTTTTATTTGAGCGGGCACCTGCTTACTGAAGATTTGGTCGTGAAGCCTGGAGGCTTTAGACCAAGAGGTGACAATTTTCTCAAGGTCAGCGACCTGATTTTTTAGCTTCTCATTGGATATTTGAAGAGTTTGGTTAAGAAGCTTTTGTGACTCAAGCTCAACATGGACATTTCTTAAGTCCTTGAGCTTGTCAGTTTTATCACTTAGCTCAGCACTAACTGAGTTAAGCTTAGACTGAAGGTCAGCACGAATTGACTCGACGTATTGAATGTCACAAGTAAGAGATTCAAGAATTTTTGGTTTGTCCTCTTCAGAGGCAGAGGAAAAAGAGCATACCTTCTTGATTGTGACATTTACCCACTGACTGGAGCACACTTGGTCCTTTGTCAGCGCCTGATCATCAGCGAGTGCCATGAAGCAGATGGCATCTACGAAGTCCTCGCTGTCAGAAACGTCAGATTCGGCCCAGTCATGTTCTTCAGCAACAAGACCTTTGGCAGGGGCTTTAGCTTCTTCTACATCAGCCATTTTTGCACGAAGCTCATAATACTTCTTCTTGTATTCATCAGCAGGCTTGACAGAAGAAGAAGGCCTTGCTGACGAAGAAGAGGGCTTTGGTACCTGCAAAGAGGGAATAGAGACTTTGCAATCTTTTTGATAATGGCCTTTTCGACCACATCTCCAACACTCTTCCTGCGATTTGTCTATCACTGGTCTTTGGGAAGCAGTCGACCTACGACTGTTCCATTTCTTGGAATATCTTTTTCCAGCGATAAGAGCAAATTGCATGAAATCCGAGAACATCTCTTGTCTCTCCTCGAAATCGAGGTCATTGACAAGGTCCTGGATATGAGATGGGGTAGAATTGTTGTTGTTAACATGAATAGTGCTAACTTCAGTAGAGACCAAGGCAAGAGGGTCATGAGCATGAGGGACAGAAGATAGAGAAGATGAAGAAGAAGAAGAGCCAGCATGTCTTTTGGAATCAGCTTCAGCTCTCAAGTTTTGAGCGAGGGCTCTCTCTTCAAATTGAAGAGTGCCATAAAGAGATTCCAGGTCATGCTGTTTCAACTGCTTAGTGGTCCTTAAGATTTGTCTTAGACCTTGCCACTTAATGGGCAAGCTGTCGATGAACTTGTGGCATACTTCAAGCATATCATGCTCTATGCCAGCATTCGTCATGTCATTCAGAAGACATTTAAAATGGTTATAAGTGCCATCCAGATTCTCATTAGGAAGAGAAAAGAATCCTTCATAGGCACGTTTCAGATCTATTTTCTTGGTAGCAAGAACATCTTCTGTACCATCAAATCTGATACAAAGATTATCCCATACCCTTTTTGCAGAAGGAAGTTTGATGACAGATTTCATAATGTCATCAGGAAGGGTGTTGATGATAAGATTTCTTAACCGAGCATCCAGATTGACAAGCCTACGCTCATCATCTGTCCATTGTACTTCTGGTTTTATGAGCTCAGTGACAACCTCAGGAGCATCAACGGTGGCTCCTGGTGTCCTGGTAACCAGAACCGGTACATATGGCCCTCTGGTCAGAATAGTCATCAAGTAAGGTTCAACTCCTACTATGTGTAGGAGCATTCTCTCTTTCCAGGATCCGAAATCATGAGTTTCGAATCTAGGTGGGATAGAGACATACCCAAAGTCTCTGGTATTAACCAGAGTAGGAACCAAAGCCATGTAAAGAAAAGGTTTTAAGAGAAAGAAAAGAAAAGATTTTAGATGTAGAAAATTAAAGTACAGAAAGATAGATAATCTTGCAAACGCTTTTCAGATCAGTTTCAGTGTATCGAAACACTGCTCTGATACCAACTGAAAGTCCCAAGTTTGCAACGATTAAGTAATTAAACAACTAATATAAATTACACTAAGAACATAAGACAAGAAAGTAAAGAAGTTTAATCATAAGTAACATAGATTAAACAGTGAATACATGGTCGGTTACAAAGAAATAGAAGAGAAAATATTGTTAAGTTTTTGACACACTAAAAACTTAACAATTATACAAAGAGAGAAAAACACACTAAGTGTAATATGGCACACACCAACTCCTTTTGCGGCTAGGTCAAGTGATGCTTTATATAGGGGAGAAAAGACATCACATGACAACCCAATAGATGTTGACACATGAAGGTTGTCAACTATCTATTGGTGTGTAAGACTGGTCTTCAGGAATCTCTGTTTGCCATCTTGTTTCTTTCCCAAAACGGTATGAAAGAGAAACACCTTAGTACCATTTTGGTACAAGGTCACATGTCTTCATTCTGATCTATCAACACGTGTCCTTGGGGACCAGCCTTCTTATCTTCATCTTCCCGCCCATATTTGACTTACAAAACATGGCGGTGAGTCATTGAACTTATCCTTTAACTGAAGATAATAGATGGTCGCTGAGAGCTCGCTGAAGAAGTCACTCGCTGAGTCTCTCAGCGAATCCATGACTCAACAACACCCTCAATGGTAGTATCGTTTCTAAAGTGTATGTTCGTATGAATTTGTTGAGCTTTGGTGGACATTGATACGGGTACTATATGTACTTGATGACATTGATACGGGTACTATATGTACTTGATGACATTGATACGGGTACTATATGTACTTGATGACATTGATACGGGTACTATATGTACTTGATGACATTGATACGGGTACTATATGTACTTGATGACATTGATACGGGTACTATATGTACTTGATGACATTGATACGGGTACTATATGTACTTGATGACATTGATACGGGTACTATATGTACTTGATGACATTGATACGGGTACTATATGTACTTGATGACATTGATACGGGTACTATATGTACTTGATGACATTGATACGGGTACTATATGTACTTGATGACATTGATACGGGTACTATATGTACTTGATGACATTGATACGGGTACTATATGTACTTGATGACATTGATACGGGTACTATATGTACTTGATGACATTGATACGGGTACTATATGTACTTGATGACATTGATACGGGTACTATATGTACTTGATGACATTGATACGGGTACTATATGTACTTGATGACATTGATACGGGTACTATATGTACTTGATGACATTGATACGGGTACTATATGTACTTGATGACATTGATACGGGTACTATATGTACTTGATGACATTGATACGGGTACTATATGTACTTGATGACATTGATACGGGTACTATATGTACTTGATGACATTGATACGGGTACTATATGTACTTGATGACATTGATACGGGTACTATATGTACTTGATGACATTGATACGGGTACTATATGTACTTGATGACATTGATACGGGTACTATATGTACTTGATGACATTGATACGGGTACTATATGTACTTGATGACATTGATACGGGTACTATATGTACTTGATGACATTGATACGGGTACTATATGTACTTGATGACATTGATACGGGTACTATATGTACTTGATGACATTGATACGGGTACTATATGTACTTGATGACATTGATACGGGTACTATATGTACTTGATGACATTGATACGGGTACTATATGTACTTGATGACATTGATACGGGTACTATATGTACTTGATGACATTGATACGGGTACTATATGTACTTGATGACATTGATACGGGTACTATATGTACTTGATGACATTGATACGGGTACTATATGTACTTGATGACATTGATACGGGTACTATATGTACTTGATGACATTGATACGGGTACTATATGTACTTGATGACATTGATACGGGTACTATATGTACTTGATGACATTGATACGGGTACTATATGTACTTGATGACATTGATACGGGTACTATATGTACTTGATGACATTGATACGGGTACTATATGTACTTGATGACATTGATACGGGTACTATATGTACTTGATGACATTGATACGGGTACTATATGTACTTGATGACATTGATACGGGTACTATATGTACTTGATGACATTGATACGGGTACTATATGTACTTGATGACATTGATACGGGTACTATATGTACTTGATGACATTGATACGGGTACTATATGTACTTGATGACATTGATACGGGTACTATATGTACTTGATGACATTGATACGGGTACTATATGTACTTGATGACATTGATACGGGTACTATATGTACTTGATGACATTGATACGGGTACTATATGTACTTGATGACATTGATACGGGTACTATATGTACTTGATGACATTGATACGGGTACTATATGTACTTGATGACATTGATACGGGTACTATATGTACTTGATGACATTGATACGGGTACTATATGTACTTGATGACATTGATACGGGTACTATATGTACTTGATGACATTGATACGGGTACTATATGTACTTGATGACATTGATACGGGTACTATATGTACTTGATGACATTGATACGGGTACTATATGTACTTGATGACATTGATACGGGTACTATATGTACTTGATGACATTGATACGGGTACTATATGTACTTGATGACATTGATACGGGTACTATATGTACTTGATGACATTGATACGGGTACTATATGTACTTGATGACATTGATACGGGTACTATATGTACTTGATGACATTGATACGGGTACTATATGTACTTGATGACATTGATACGGGTACTATATGTACTTGATGACATTGATACGGGTACTATATGTACTTGATGACATTGATACGGGTACTATATGTACTTGATGACATTGATACGGGTACTATATGTACTTGATGACATTGATACGGGTACTATATGTACTTGATGACATTGATACGGGTACTATATGTACTTGATGACATTGATACGGGTACTATATGTACTTGATGACATTGATACGGGTACTATATGTACTTGATGACATTGATACGGGTACTATATGTACTTGATGACATTGATACGGGTACTATATGTACTTGATGACATTGATACGGGTACTATATGTACTTGATGACATTGATACGGGTACTATATGTACTTGATGACATTGATACGGGTACTATATGTACTTGATGACATTGATACGGGTACTATATGTACTTGATGACATTGATACGGGTACTATATGTACTTGATGACATTGATACGGGTACTATATGTACTTGATGACATTGATACGGGTACTATATGTACTTGATGACATTGATACGGGTACTATATGTACTTGATGACATTGATACGGGTACTATATGTACTTGATGACATTGATACGGGTACTATATGTACTTGATGACATTGATACGGGTACTATATGTACTTGATGACATTGATACGGGTACTATATGTACTTGATGACATTGATACGGGTACTATATGTACTTGATGACATTGATACGGGTACTATATGTACTTGATGACATTGATACGGGTACTATATGTACTTGATGACATTGATACGGGTACTATATGTACTTGATGACATTGATACGGGTACTATATGTACTTGATGACATTGATACGGGTACTATATGTACTTGATGACATTGATACGGGTACTATATGTACTTGATGACATTGATACGGGTACTATATGTACTTGATGACATTGATACGGGTACTATATGTACTTGATGACATTGATACGGGTACTATATGTACTTGATGACATTGATACGGGTACTATATGTACTTGATGACATTGATACGGGTACTATATGTACTTGATGACATTGATACGGGTACTATATGTACTTGATGACATTGATACGGGTACTATATGTACTTGATGACATTGATACGGGTACTATATGTACTTGATGACATTGATACGGGTACTATATGTACTTGATGACATTGATACGGGTACTATATGTACTTGATTGTTGATGTTGGATTCACTGAATCTCTTTTTATTCATATAGTTCATGTTCTACGATAATTCCATGTTAATGCTATATCTTTTCGTTAATATCCTAGGCCTAGCTTGGGGTGTTACATTATATAAAAAGATCACTTCGTCAAATAAAGAATCAACCCACTATTTCTGTAATTATTTAGACTCATCTTAGTTGTTGAAACTTAAAAATGGGACAAAGACAAGGCCTAAAACATAAAATTATTAATGGGCTAAGTGAATTGTAGGGTAGAAAAACTAAAAAAGTAAATTTTATTTGACTATTAAATTTATTAAACATATCAAAAGTTTTTAAGAAAATAATCCCTGGGGGCGACTTAATATATATAAAAATTTTCGAACGAAATACGGGCATATTAGCACTACTAAGCGGAAAAATGGTGGTGGCCCGGGCCCCCACTGGTCCCTATAAAGAACCGCCCTTGTCACCATTGTATGGTGAGGTGTCTGTTAATATCGAATACTGACTAATTATTCAAAAAATAATAACAACCGTCACCTCAACCAATGAAGAGTCCACCTAAGTTGTCACGCTGCTACAGTCATTTTCTGCATGTGATTTGTGTTTTTTTATTGATAAGAAAAGAGTGTTATATTAGATATTATGAAATTCTATCTTTTAGCTTGCCAGAAGATGAGTGAAAAAAGATACAATTTATCTGACTATGATGCTTCGATAGTGGCTAACACGACATACACGTGACATACATTAATATATCTACCATGGAGTATCAACAATCTCATAAGTACAAACGTTTTATTCGTTTGAATAGCAAAATTATATCTTCTGAGTCACTGATATTTTAAATCGTATGTCAAATTAACTAAAATAACAAACGTGTTATTCGTTTGAATAGCAAAATTATATCTTCTGAGTCACTTATATTTTAAATCGTATGTCAAATTAATCAAAATAGATAAACAGTGTAGTTCTTACTACACTTATAGCGTTGTTACCATTGCATTAATTGGTACGTAGTTTAATATCCAATTGGTGACTGGGTGAAAGGCAACAAATATAATCACAAAACAATAAATTAATCATTTGTAAATACTTTTTAAGTGCATATATTTTTGTCAAGATCCAACTTGTGAATGTGCACAAATGGTACGTTGCAGTAACAAATTTAAACAAACTAAAAGGTTTTACATTTAAAAGTGTATGAGAAAAACATTTACACACTAATAAGTGCATAAAATACTATATTTGTATGCACTTTTAACCATGTGAATTAATTCTTCACAAATGATTTGTTGACACTTGCCTCTTGTGAAGATTTCGCATACGAAGAATTGATATTTAAACTTAAAATTGCGTACAAGTAAAACACAACTAGAAAACTGAGTTTCAGCGACGACAAAATTCGTCGGAAATTCGTAGAAAAACTTGTTTACCGAGAAATTTCCGACTAAAATGGTTCGTCGGAAAAACCAACCTCGAAACAATTACTGACGAAATTTTCCGACGAAAATTTTATTTTCCGACGATTTATTTCGTCGGAAAATCCTTGTTACACACATCTGAAATAACTAATAAAATGTTCAAAAGTTGGTATTTAGCAACGTTTTTCCGACGAAAATTGATGTCACAAATTCATCGGAAAATATGTTTAACTTTCCAGAATTTCCTCACGTTTGCAACACTCTATCTATCTGCCATTTATACATCTCGAGATATATGCATTTTTTCATTATAATGAATTCTAGCCCATAACATCAAGAACAACAAAGCTATTCTGGCACTTTTT
>CM067171.1:51926832-51934332 GCA_034093135.1 Erigeron breviscapus | reverse complement strand
GGATGTCATGTCTTGTTGGTGACATTGATTGATTGTTTGATTGATTACGCATATGATTATGATATTATATTATGATTAGGATAGTTGTGCATACATGGAGGACGATAATGCCTTCAAAGAGTTATAGATGTGGTGGGAAGGCTGCGGGTGACCCTATATATAAGCATCTATGACACCCTAGATGGTACTATCGTTTCTAAAGTGTATGTTCGTATGGATTTGTTGAGCTTTGTTGGACATTGTAATGGAGTTGGATGTCATGTCTTGTTGGTGACATTGATTGATTGTTTGATTGATTACGCATATGATTATGATATTATATTATGATTAGGATAGTTGTGCATACATGGAGGACGATAATGCCTTCAAAGAGTTATAGATGTGGTGGGAAGGCTGCGGGTGATCCTATATATAAGCGTCTATGACACCCTAGATGGTACTATCGTTTCTAAAGTGTATGTTCGTATGGATTTGTTGAGCTTTGTTGGACATTGTAATGGAGTTGGATGTCATGTCTTGTTGGTGACATTGATTGATTGTTTGATTGATTACGCATATGATTATGATATTATATTATGATTAGGATAGTTGTGCATACATGGAGGACGATAATGCCTTCAAAGAGTTATAGATGTGGTGGGAAGGCTGCGGGTGACCCTATATATAAGCGTCTATGACACCCTAGATGGTACTATCGTTTCTAAAGTGTATGTTCGTATGGATTTGTTGAGCTTTGTTGGACATTGTAATGGAGTTGGATGTCATGTCTTGTTGGTGACATTGATTGATTGTTTGATTGATTACGCATATGATTATGATATTATATTATGATTAGGATAGTTGTGCATACATGGAGGACGATAATGCCTTCAAAGAGTTATAGATGTGGTGGGAAGGCTGCGGGTGATCCTATATATAAGCGTCTATGACACCCTAGATGGTACTATCGTTTCTAAAGTGTATGTTCGTATGGATTTGTTGAGCTTTGTTGGACATTGTAATGGAGTTGGATGTCATGTCTTGTTGGTGACATTGATTGATTGTTTGATTGATTACGCATATGATTATGATATTATATTATGATTAGGATAGTTGTGCATACATGGAGGACGATAATGCCTTCAAAGAGTTATAGATGTGGTGGGAAGGCTGCGGGTGACCCTATATATAAGCGTCTATGACACCCTAGATGGTACTATCGTTTCTAAAGTGTATGTTCGTATGGATTTGTTGAGCTTTGTTGGACATTGTAATGGAGTTGGATGTCATGTCTTGTTGGTGACATTGATTGATTGTTTGATTGATTACGCATATGATTATGATATTATATTATGATTAGGATAGTTGTGCATACATGGAGGACGATAATGCCTTCAAAGAGTTATAGATGTGGTGGGAAGGCTGCGGGTGACCCTATATATAAGCATCTATGACACCCTAGATGGTACTATCGTTTCTAAAGTGTATGTTCGTATGGATTTGTTGAGCTTTGTTGGACATTGTAATGGAGTTGGATGTCATGTCTTGTTGGTGACATTGATTGATTGTTTGATTGATTACGCATATGATTATGAAATTATATTATGATTAGGATAGTTGTGCATACATGGAGGACGATAATGCCTTCAACGAGTTATAGATGTGGTGGGAAGGCTGCGGGTGACCCTATATATAAGCATCTATGATTCCTTGAATGTAGAGTCGTAGGAAGTGTATGTACATTGACGAATGGTTGAATTGTTGGACATATGGACTTGTGATTGAGACGGACACTCACGTATTGTTATACATAGACGAGACACGTACATGGACACCCAAGTATATAGATGTATATACTTGATGATTTTGAGATGCCATGATGGTCGGGTCGGCGACATCATGAGTATCGTTGCATAGACGAGACGTACATGGACATCCGAGTATATAGACATATATACACCGATGATTTTGAGATGCCACAATGGTCATGGTGATGACATGTGAGTATCATTGCATTGATGACGTGGTTGTCACACATTTTGGTATACTTTGACATTGGCATGCATTTGGTACATCCCTTCACATTGACATGCATTTGGTACATTTCTTGACATTGACACGCATTTAGTACACTTCTTGTCATTGATATCACTTGTGCATGTTCATTATACATTTTCTAACTATCTTGTATATATATATATATATATATATATATATATATATATATATATATATATATATATATATATATATATATATATATATATATATATATATATATATATATATATATATATATATATATATATATATATATATATATATATATATATATATATATATATATATATATATATATATATATATATATATATATATATATATATATATATATATATATATATATATATATATATATATATATATATATATATATATATATATATATATATATATATATATATATATATATATATATATATATATATATATATATATATATATATATATATATATATATATATATATATATATATATATATATATATATATATATATATATATATATATATATATATATATATATATATATATATATATATATATATATATATATATATATATATATATATATATATATATATATATATATATATATATATATATATATATATATATATATATATATATATATATATATATATATATATATATATATATATATATATATATATATATATATATATATATATATATATATATATATATATATATATATATATATATATATATATATATATATATATATATATATATATATATATATATATATATATATATATATATATATATATATATATATATATATATATATATATATATATATATATATATATATATATATATATATATATATATATATATATATATATATATATATATATATATATATATATATATATATATATATATATATATATATATATATATATATATATATATATATATATATATATATATATATATATATATATATATATATATATATATATATATATATATATATATATATATATATATATATATATATATATATATATATATATATATATATATATATATATATATATATATATATATATATATATATATATATATATATATATATATATATATATATATATATATATATATATATATATATATATATATATATATATATATATATATATATATATATATATATATATATATATATATATATATATATATATATATATATATATATATATATATATATATATATATATATATATATATATATATATATATATATATATATATATATATATATATATATATATATATATATATATATATATATATATATATATATATATATATATATATATATATATATATATATATATATATATATATATATATATATATATATATATATATATATATATATATATATATATATATATATATATATATATATATATATATATATATATATATATATATATATATATATATATATATATATATATATATATATATATATATATATATATATATATATATATATATATATATATATATATATATATATATATATATATATATATATATATATATATATATATATATATATATATATATATATATATATATATATATATATATATATATATATATATATATATATATATATATATATATATATATATATATATATATATATATATATATATATATATATATATATATATATATATATATATATATATATATATATATATAATACTGACCCATTATATTTCCTTAATAGTTTTTCTAATACTAAAGCCACCAAATACATATTGATAGATTATACAAGTATATATATATATATATATATATAGTAAAAAGATAAAATGAGAACCAACAAAAGGTCGAGAACCGTGAGAACCAACTTTTAATTAAAAGTCGTAGGGACAATATGGTAATTAGATAAATGTGTTGGAATTTTATAAAAGAAAAAATCAATAGTACCGGTAACAAGATTAAAGGTCGTTCCCTGTATCTCTCCCTTGAATCTCGCGCCCCCCCTTAGAATCGCTCTTCCACTTCCCACCAGTTACAAGATTTCCCCCCTTTTATATCAATGATTTCTTCAATTCACTGTCACAATTTACCAGAGGTTATATTTTCATTGTTCTTCAAAAAAAGGTCAGGATGGATTATAATAATGATATCATAATTAATGGGGAAGAAGAGGATAGCTTGGATTCAATGTATGAATCAATTGTCGGTGTTCAAAGTCATGAGATGATTGAAGGTTTTTGTTAATATTAAATATTCTTAATATTTGTTCTTAAGTAGTATTCATTCTGATTTAGTATATATCATCATCTTGTAATTGTTGGTTTGTTTTTTGTCATCCTGAAGTAACCTAGTATATTCATGTACGTGGCAAAAAAATTTTGTCTGCCTGTTGATTTTGCAAGCTTAAGAATGATATATCATATTTTCTGATTAAAATGATACATATGTGTTTACTGGTTAGGATACATATGTGTTTACAAGGATTTTTTTGTCTGCCTGTTGTTTTCGCACGATTAAGAATGATATGATATATCCCCTGAACCAAAACTAGCAGTAATATGTGTTTACTGATTAAGAATGATACATATGTGTTTACTGATTTTGTGTTTTTGTTTTACTGATTTTGGGTTTTTTTTACTGATTTTGGGTTTTTTTTAATGAGTCGTTAACATACACATGTATATGAGCCAAAACTAGCAGTAATATATCTTAGGATTAAAAGAATCCCTAAGTAAAAGTTTAAACTTAAACAGTCATTTTCTGTTCAAATGGTTGAGGCGTCTTCTAGTTTTTTAATTCAAGTCATCTTATTTGCTTAAATTCACACGCCTTCCTTTTTTTTAGATGGGGATTTTACATCTATCTCTGATTCAAATGGTAGTAGTGGAGACGAAAGTCATGAAACACCAAATGGTACTCGGTTTTGGAGGCCAGGTCATGTCCCCGAAGACTTCAAACCTGTTTTTGAATCTGCATGGGCCGACCCAGAGGATGCCTTAGCCATGTATAAGATATATGCGGAGAAGGCTGGATTTGTAACCCCTTTGATCACACATCCAGAACAAATGCAAGGATGATATCCCCACTAGCAATTGAGAGGTTTGCTGCTAACGTATACACCCGAAGTATTTTTTTTAAAGTTCAGAAGGAGATTTTCAAAGGTGTGTGGGTCGGGTCACAGCAGCTTGTTCAGTCAGATGATGTGAACGAAGTATACCAGGTCAATCACTCACTTACAGCGTCCAAAGCGCATCTGAAGTATAAGGTAAAGTATCTTCCAAACCAACAGATACATCCTTTTAGTGAACTAGTGTGTAGGCGCATTGTTAATAAGAATCTCATACTAAGTGTGACATTTTTGGTTTCTGGTTATTAGGTTATTCGAAACAAGGACGATGGATCCATAACCTGTAGTTGTAACCTTTTTGGACGCCATGGGTACTTGTGTCGCCATATATTTTGTGTCCTGAGGAGTAAAAACATTGACGTTATACCAGACCAGTACATAATGCGTCGTTGAAGGCGTAATGTACTTCCACGTCATCTGTCAGATAAACAACATAGATATGTTAACAAGCATGCTGAGGTAGACGAGATTAGTAGCCAAGCAATATCAGGCATCCAATTGTGTTTAAGCAGGCTAAGACATGATCCCGTGATGTTTGCCTCCTTTGTGGACAAGGTTAACAAACTATCATAATCCACACTTTCCACTCTACCTAGAGCAGATCCTGTGGTAGATGACGAGCAAGTTTTCATGGACCTGCTTGGGGTAACTGTACCCGAGATATGTGACTTGTTTGCTTCCAAAGATATCAACAACAAAGGTTCAGGAAGCAACACCAAAGTTTCAGGAAGCAATAGTGGCAAAAGATTCGTCGGTCCAGTTGAGAAGCATGTAAATAAACGTAAACGCCAGATGCGCAAGTGTGCATATTGTAAAGAGGTTCAAGATAACCACGACATACGGAACTGTGAAATCAAGAAAAGAGATGAAGATGAAGCCCGGGCTGCAGCAAAGAGGGCAAAACAAAGGTAAGGCACACATGCGAATTCGTTATGTGACTTTTTCATTCACACAGGCTTTCATTCTATTTTTTTTATTTTAAGTTCAAGATTTTTGTTTAATTGTTAGTTATAGTCTTGTTAAACTAAAACAACTTCCGAGACGCTTCCATTTTATTCACGTCTATCTCAGACTCTTGATATTTGTTTCGGCTTTCAACTTTTATTTCATGATTCTTTGATATTTATTATAACTGCTATTTTTATATTATACAATGTTTCATAAAAGTCCCAATGTTTGTGTTCCCTTTACTATTATATCAACCATTTGCATTTACGTCAATCTAATTGGATAGAAATACGTGCACACTCTGTCCATATCTCACTAAAATCTAATCTTTTTACAACACTGATTTTCTAAGTGTTACAAAGATGAATAAGTCTCCAAGAAAACACAAACTATGTTAAGATATGTGGCCCTTTCCTAGATTGTGTAACCCCTTTGATCCTAACAAGCACATGTAAAATGATGTGTACACAAATCCGCAACTCGATCCACACATGTTCAAACCCAATAAAACATGTTTCCGAAGTCAAACACATGTGTTCAGTACACATGTACCTAATAAAAAACATGTGTCCAGGAGAAACATGTACAAAAGGTAAAACATGTGTCCAGATGCTGAACCTGTTTGTCAAAAAAAAAAAATATCGTTAAGAAAACATGGGTTCACTCGACATGAACTACAACATGTGTACCAACTGTGAATAAAACATGAATATACTATCGTTTAGGATTCATGAATGTACTAAATGTGGTGCCGAAAACAAAAAAAACCCACACAATAACATAGTTCGTAGCTGTGAAAAATATGTAATAACAACATAATGTGTTTACTGCGAATCGACACATATGTACAGTAAAACACATATGTTCAGGAAGACAAAAAAAGACATGTGTCAAGCAATAGTGGCAAAAGATTCGTCGGTCCAGTTGAGAAGCATGTAAATAAACGTAAACGCCAGATGCGCAAGTGTGCATATTGTAAAGAGGTTCAAGATAACCACGACATACGGAACTGTGAAATCAAGAAAAGAGATGAAGATGAAGCCCGGGCTGCAGCAAAGAGGGCAAAACAAAGGTAAGGCACACATGCGAATTCGTTATGTGACTTTTTCATTCACACAGGCTTTCATTCTATTTTTTTTATTTTAAGTTCAAGATTTTTGTTTAATTGTTAGTTATAGTCTTGTTAAACTAAAACAACTTCCGAGACGCTTCCATTTTATTCACGTCTATCTCAGACTCTTGATATTTGTTTCGGCTTTCAACTTTTATTTCATGATTCTTTGATATTTATTATAACTGCTATTTTTATATTATACAATGTTTCATAAAAGTCCCAATGTTTGTGTTCCCTT
>CM067171.1:51866832-51921832 GCA_034093135.1 Erigeron breviscapus | reverse complement strand
TTTCAAACTTTTAAAATTGAAGTGTATCATTTTCATCCTTTCTTAGTCTTTCTCTTCTTACAAAAGCAAACTACATTTCTTTTAATCTATCAATGGCAAGTTTAAACGTTTCATGTGTTCCAAAAAACCCTGAATTATTATGGTCACAAATTGAAAATAACCATCGTTCATACAAAATTTTCACCGAAGGAGTTGATGATATCCTAAAAACTAGAAGAAGTGACTGGGGATTTATTGATTGGTTGTCGGATGAAAATACTAATGTTGACGACAATGTGATGGAGCATATAAAAAATGCTGGTTTTGAAGGGGTATTCAAGTCAACTATTCACCGAATCGGTCATCATCTTATCATGGCATTGGTCGAAAGATGGCGTCTTGAAACGAATACATTTCATTTCCCTATTGGTGAAGCCACTGTCACATTACAAGATGTGCAGATAAAATGGGTTTACCGATAGATGGATCAGCCGTGTGTGGTGATTGGATTACAGATTCTACAAACATTGATAGGTGGACTAGTATTTGCCAAGAAAGCTTGGGGTTTACACCATGAAACCCGACAGAGTTGAAAGGCGGTAAAATTAAGATTACTACATTAGTAGACCGTCTGAAGGATCCGTTAGATAATACTGATGATATAGCATGCCAACAAAGAGCCAGAGTATTCATTCTAGCTCTTTTTGCTACTCAGTTATTTGTTGATTCAAGCACCTATGATATTAGTCTTAACTATTTGCAAGACCTTACTGACCTTAGCAGAGAAGGTCGAAAGAGTTGGGGTGGTGCAGTTATCGCTTGTATGTATAGAAATCTATCTAAAGCAGCTAAACCTGAAACAAATGGTATTCAAGGTCCTTTGTTGTTGTTGCAGTATTGGGCTTGGGAAAGAATGACGCGTATTGCCCCACGCGTTTTCCTTTATAAGAATCAAGCTCCATATGATTATTCGGCTTGCTTAGCAGTAAGGTATATATATATATATAATATATATATATATGTTATGTTTTATATTTAAAATAAATATATCATTATTTATTTATTTTTCTTTCATTACAATCGGTTGTAGGTGGTATGGGAGGTTTTCTCATATTGAGACACCTGCTCATGTAGTAAGTGCGTATCGGTCCTTTTTCAATGCGTTAACTCTGAGCAGTTTATATGGACTCCGTATGACTAGTTCATAAATAGACTGCCCGCAGATTGTAGGGATGGTCGGGACTTATGGAGCTACATTGGCCCTGTAATTTTTTGGAGTGATGTGGAACCTCATCTAGCACATAGGGTTGCTAGACAGTTTAACATTATACAAACCATTTTTTGGGCATTTGGGCCATCAATTAGAGCATTCCAACATTGTATTCCTGTTATTTTTGTCGATGACACTCATTTGAAAGGCAACTACAAGGGTAAGTTGCTTATTGCTGTCACGAAAAACGCAAACGGCCAAATACTGCCAATTGCTTTTGCCTTAGTTGACGAGGAATCAAATGAAAGTTGGGCATGGTTCTTACAACTTTTTCAAGAGCACATCGAATCCCAGCGTACAGTAGATTTGTATATCATTTCAGATCGTCATCAGGGAATAATTAATGCAGTGAACAACATGGACGGGTGGCACCATCGGTATTGTCTGCGACATGTTTGTAGCAATGTCATGTCGAACTTCAAGAACAAGCGTGTCAAAAGTTTATGTTGGATAGTTGGTTCCACATCCCAATCCAGCAGGTATACTTGGGGAATTCGACAAATCAAAGGTGAAGATGCGGCTGTTTGGCCGTATTTGAGGAACATAGGTTTGGATAATTGGACTCTAAAGCACGACACGCAACATTGTCGTTGGGGTAACCTAACGACAAACGTTGCCGAGTCGATGAACAATGTTCTTGGTTTAGCTCGTATGTTACCAATAAGAGCTTTAATTGATCACACATTTGATTACACAAGAGGTCACTTTGTAAAGCAATACCGGCTTGCCAGCACTTGGAACCCACCACTGACTCGCCAGATGTGGAAGGTTTTTCAAATGAGTGAAAGAGCTTCAACAGCCCACATAGTGGAAGTGTATGATGAACGTCAAGGTTTGTACACGGTTAGAACAAACCAAAGAAATGCAAATGGTGAATTCACATACACGGTGACTTTTCAAGAAAATAGAAAAAAATGCTCATGTGGAAATTGGCAAAATCAAAGATTTCCATGTTCTTATGCCATTGCTGTTTGCTGATACAGAAATGATGGAGCTAGTAGTCTGGCAAGTAAGAGATACACAACGAGGACTTGGCAACATCAGTATGATGCTGCACTTGCTCCCCTTCGAGACATCCATTATTGGGAAGATGTGGATTGGATGATTCAAGGAGACTCATCAAAACTGGTCACGCATAGGGGTAGGAGACGTACTCGACGATACCGCAACGAGATGGATGAAAGTTCTAGTAGCAGAAGTACACAAACTAGACAACCGGGAAGATGTGACATCTACAACGGATTGGGTCATAACAGGAAAACATGCACTCAACAAAATGAATGATGTTTTTATTATCTTATTGAATAATGTATTATCTATTTTTATGAATAAAATCTAATGATAGTTTGTCTTGTGATTTTATAATTTTATAGTGTAATATGTGATTTTTTATTATTACTTGTTCTTCGTGATTTCATATATTTATTAAAATTTTCTAAAGTTTGTTAAAGTTTATAGTACGTGTTGGTAATAAATAATATAAATTTGTTCAAACATTTATTATCCGGCAATATGACTTCCTCCAATCCGGCATTCCGACTTCCGGATTCGTTGGTGTCAGGCACGTGCCTCTCAATCCGGCATTCCAACTTCCGGATTCCTTTGTACGATATTCTCTCTCTGCCCACGTACGAAAAAGTTTTTGAATCCGGCATTCCTATCCCTGGTTTGAGCTTACGTGTACAAGTCCGGCATTTCTAATGCCGGATTTACTTGTTTGATAATTTTTTTTTTCCAAAAACTTGTTTGACAAAATGAGTAACAAATATGCCCACTTCAAAAAAAAATTCCATTAGGTAGTTTAGTGATAAATAGAACGGAGATTGGTGATTGTATGGATGGGGAAGTGAAAGCTTTGGTGTTATAGAAAGGTAATTAATCTAAAAAGAATAATGACATAATGTAAAAACCCTTCTTTCTAGACTTTATATAATCAAACAAGATGTTATAAAATTTATATATTAAGTCCTAAACAAACGATATTGTCTAAATAACATAGCATCTGGACTATTTCGCTCATAAAATAGTTTATTTTGTCTTCTATATATCAGTTGCAGTCATAAGAATCACATTTAATTAGATAAGTACCATCTTATTCGAATCACACAAAATCAAACTTAAATACTACCAATAAAGAGTTATTATATTGAGGACCAATAGTTCGGAAAAGCTTCCACCATCACAGTATATCATTTAAGAGAAAACAATAATTAGTTTAATATATATGCAAATCATGTAGATATGATAGATTTACCTGAAACTTAGATTATTGATATCTATATTAGATAAAAATGGACAGAAAATGACTCATTCGATGTATGGAATACACATCTTTGTTTTGCTGTTTTTCTTTTTTCCTTTGGTTGATAAATTTCATATAACATTTACCTAATAAAACATATACTGTATATTTAAAAGAGCAAATTGCATTTTTGGTCCCTGTGGTATCACATCAATTGCAAGTTTCATACAAACATGTGCAAATTGGTGCTTTCTCTCCCACCCTCTCCTGGCTGACCGGCGATCACCCCTCTCTACTCCCTCAATCTGATTTCGATTAAGATTGCTTGTTAATACGTCCCTCTCATTGATCTTGATCGGTTGACGTGCGTGTTAGAGCTTTCTTTTTTGTTTTCGTATTAGGGTTTTCTTCTTTTTTCGCTGGCCGCTCGCTGCGATCTGCTTTTCATTGCTGCCCTAATCAGATTATGATTTAGATGACTTGTTAATGCCCCTCTCATTGATCTTGATCGGTTGACGTGCGTGTTAGAGTTATTCTTTTTCTTTTTCTGTATTAGGGTTTTGTTTTCTCTTGATCGCAGCCACTGAATTGAAACGATCGACTCTATTTCTATTTGATTATTGAATTGAAACTGTTGGAATTGTTGATTTGGCGATCCAATTCTTTGACTATTTTGGTTCACTAGTCGACCATGGGGTAGTTTTGATCGTCTCTTTCAGTTTAGGGTTAGGGTTTTTATTTTCTTGCTTTTCTGTTGGTGTTGTGGGTTCCTTGATTTCTTATTTCATGGTGATTATTGTATGAAGGGAGATAGTCCAGCTTTTGATCTCAAAGCGTTAGAGGAACGTTTTAATCGTTTACGATCTGGTCCTAGTGTTCAAAAGGAGATGTCGGGGAAGAAGAAAAAGGGTGGCAGCCCTGACAAAGGGCGAACCACCCCTCCTGCTGTTGCTAATTCGTCTCCTGCTTTTGCTACATCGACTGCTACTAATGTTGTACCTTCTGCTACAACTTCGAATAATGGTGTAAACACCTCTGAAGCTGGTTCTAATAATGAAGGGCTATCAACGGAACCTATTGCTACTGGTGCAGGCCTTTTTTTATCATGAAAACACTCCTGGAGAAGGTTCGAAAGTGGGTTCTAGTCCATTAAAACCGAGTGCTACAGAACCAATTGGTGGGGGTGTTGCTGCTGAATCTTGTGATAAGGGTGTCGAAAATATGGATGCTACATCAGATGGTGGTCATACCACTCCTCAAACTCCTGATGGGGATCGTTATAATTCTGAAACTTATGGCAGTCCAAAACAAAAGAAAAGTGCTGAATTTTCCTTTGCTCCAAATCAACCCGAGCCAATTGTTGAAGATGTGAACCTAGGCACACAAGTACCTGATCAGAATGCAAAGTCTTTTGCTAAAGTTGTACAGGAAGCAGGTTCTACGAGTGAGTTGAAGAACTCTTCTTATGTGGCTAAATTAAAGGCCGGTTCCATCAAAAAAGTGGTTAACTTCAGAAAAATCGATAATATGGTACAAAAAGAAGGAGTTGATGTTGTTTTACCAAAGGAATCTGTTCGACTTGTGCAAGACAAATTTGCGAACACCCTATTTGGTTATTTTCTTGGTGATAGAGTTGCATACCCGGTGGTTGAATACTTTGTTAAGAATAATTGGAAGAAGTTTGGTTTACAGAAAGTAATGATGAATGCTAATGGCTTCTTTTTCTTTAAAGTCTCGGATAAAAATGGTATGAGAAGTGTCATTGAAGGTGGACCTTGGATAATTCGAAGCATGCCTTTATTTTTGAAGGTTTGGTCACCGAATGTGAAACTACAGAAGGAAGAGTTAAAGGAGGTGGCAGTATGGGTAAAGATTCATAATGTACCTATTGCAGCCTACTCGGATGATGGTTTAAGCATGCTTGCCTCTAAACTAGGTAATCCGAAATTGCTTGATGCTTATACGAGTGCCATGTGTACGGAGTCTTGGGGGCGTAGTAGCTATGCAAGAGCTCTTATAGACATATCAGCGGACTCTGAATATAAGGATGTGTTATCAATTGAAATACCGGATATGGAGGGTGATGGGTGTACTAAGGAATTCATGCAAGTTGAATATGAATGGAAACCCCCGAGATGTTCACATTGTTGTGTCTTCGGCCATGTGTCTTATGTGTGCCCTAAACAGGTAAGAGTTGAAAAGCCGAAGGCAAAAGTTGATGATGAGGGTTTTACTGAGGTTAAAGGAAAGAAGAATCATAGCAAACCGAACTTTAATCTTAACAAGAAAAAACCAAAGTTTGAATATAGACCTATTGTGAACCCAAGGAAGGGTAAGGATATCCCGAGTACTTCAGGATCGGCTAACAATAATTCTCAAGCAACGATAAATGTGAGTACTAAGAACCCATATGAATTATTGTCAGATTATGGTCCTGATTCCAATGATCCTGTGATCCAGCCTGCTGATGCAAATGGCAAGGGCAAGAGTGATACAGAAAAATCTCATACTTTTTTAGATGTATCGGATGATGATGAGGTTGAGGAAGTGTATACAGAGGCAGCCGATTTTATGAAAATGGATAATGAGGAAATGGTTAATTCTGAGGGGGCAAGCACTCCCGGTGATGTTGGTTTTAATGGGTAGTTTAGCATCTTGGAATATTAGGGGGCTGAACCGCTCGCTAAAACAAAAAGAGGTTCGACAGGTGGTTACTGATAACTATCTGAATTTGTGTGCTATTATGGAGTCTCATGTAGATGTGTCTAATTTATTTAATGTATGTAAGAAGATCTGCAAAACTTGGGATTGGACCTCTAATGGTAGTTTATGCACTAAAGGTACGAGAATTATCATTGGATGGAATACTGAGGTTGTTGATGTCATGGTTCTGTCACAAACAGATCAGGTTATTCATGTGCGGGTTGTTTTCAAAGAAGATAAGAAATCGTTATTCTGTTCATTTGTTTATGCTGATAATTATTATAAGAACAGAAGATCTTTGTGGCTCAATTTGTGTATGCATAAGGTGTTTGTACGTAATATGCCTTGGGTTATTATGGGGGATTTTAATTCGGCACTTAATCTTGAAGACTTTCTTCATGGGTCATCGTCTATTACTATTAGCATGAGGGAATTTAAAGAGTGTGTTGAGTCTATTGAAGTGTTTGATGTTAACAGTACAGGATTACACTATACTTGGAACCAAAAACCGAAGCGAGGTGGAGGATTGTTTAAGAAAATTGATAGGATTATGGGGAATATGGAGTTCATAGATGCCTTTCCTTCAGCTTGTGCCATGTTTCACCCATATAGAATCTCTGATCACTCGCCATGCATCTTGAAACTTCCTTCTGTTACGAGGAGTCGTCCCAAACCTTTTAAATTTGCTAATTTTCTTGTTCATAAGCAGGGTTTTCTTGATGCGGTTGTTAATGCATGGAAGTTAAATGTTGATGGCCATTACTTCTTTAAGGTGATTACTCGTCTTAAAGCTACCAAAAAGCCTCTACGTAAGCTTCTACATGAGCAAGGCAATCTTCACTCTAAGGTGTCGACTTTAAGGGGTTGTCTCGATGAACTACAAGATGAGATTGATAAGGACCCAACTAATACGAATTTACTAAAAAGAGAGGCAGCTTGTTTGAAAGACTTTCAGGTTGCCCAGTTAGATGAAGAACGGTTCCTTAAACAAAAGTCTAAAGTGGAATGGCTGGGAGTTGGTGACTCAAATTCTGCTTACTTTCACAACTTTGTCAAAAGCAAAAATCATAGAAGTAGAATTGAGGCCATTCGAGATGGGAATGGGACTATACATGAAGGTGGTGATGCTCCTAAGGCTTTTGTTGACTATTATGAAAAGTTCTTGGGTCAGGTTGGGGTTAATACCAGGTACCCTACCCCTGATATCTTTACGAATTATCCCCTCAAAAAGCTACAGCCATGGTTCGTAACGTCACTGATGAGGAGATAAGGAAGGCAATGTTTTCGATTGGAGAAAATAAAGCACCGGGACCGGATGGGTACACCTCGGCATTCTTTAAGGGGGCTTGGGATGTGGTTGGAAATGATATTTGTCTTGCTGTCCATGAGTTCTTTAGGAATGGGAAGTTGCTCCAACAGGTTAATCATACTCTTATTGCCCTTGTTCCTAAGGTGGCAACCCCGACTTCAGTTACTGATTATAGACCCATTTCTTGTTGTAATACACTTTTTAAGTGTATTAGTAAAATATTAACTGAAAGAATGAAGGATGCTTTATCGGATCTTGTTAGCATAAACCAATCAGCATTTGTTCCTGGTCGTCGGATTTCTGATAATATCTTACTTACACAAGAACTTATGAATAACTACCATCGCAATGTTGGTCCCCCAAGATGTGCATTCAAGATTGATATACAAAAAGCATATGATACTGTAGATTGGAGATTCTTGGAATCGGCATTACATGGTTTTGGTTTCCATAGGAGAATGATCCAATGGATCATGGTTTGTGTTACCTCTACTTCGTTTTCTTTGGCTATTAATGGGAATATACATGGATTCTTCAAGGGTAAACGCGGTTTAAGACAAGGAGATCCTTTATCCCCATATTTATTCACACTTGTTATGGAAGTGCTTACTTTACTATTACAACATGCAGTTATGAGTATGGCTAGTTTCAGGTTTCATAACAAATGTGAAAAGGAGCGAATTATTAATCTTTGCTATGCAGATGACCTTTTTTTATTCGCACGGGGTGATGTTAGTTCAGCTAGTGTTATTATGAACACACTAAATGAATTCAAAGATATGTCTGGGTTGGTTCCGAGCATGCCCAAGAGTAAAGCTTTCTTCTGTAATGTTTCGAATTTAGTCAAGCAAGCTATACTTTTGATTATGCCTTTTGATGAAGAGAGGCTTCCTGTGAGGTACCTTGGTGTTCCATTAATATCCACTAGACTTCTTCATAATGATTGCAAGATTTTGGTGGAGAGATTGGAAAGTAGAATTACTGATTGGAGAAATAAAAGTTTATCTTTTGCTGGTCGGCTTCAGTTGATAAGATCAGTGCTAGCTTCTTTTCATGTTTATTGGGCTTCGGTTTTTATACTTCCAGCTAGTATCATTAAGGATCTTGAAAGGAAGATGAGGGCATTTCTATGGTGTCAAGGACCGATGGTGAAAGGTAAGGCAAAGGTGTCATGGAAATCTATTTGTTTGCCTAAATCAGAGGGTGGTTTAGATCTTAGGCGTATAAATGAAGTTAATAAATCCCTAATGGTGTACCACATTTGGAGTATTTTAACTCATAGGGATTCATTATGGGTCAAATGGATACACTCTTATAGGTTAAAAGGCAGAAATTTTTGGGATGTGAATCAACCACAAAATTGTAGTTGGGGATGGAGGAAATTGCTTCAGTTAAGACAAGATGTTAGGCCATTCATATGGTCTAAAGTGGGGGATGGCAAGCAGGTTTCGGTTTGGTTTGATCATTGGTCAAGTGGGTTACAGTTAAGTAAGGTAATATCTCCACGAAAAATTATGCAAGCGGGATTTGACTTAAACTCCAAAATTGCTGATTTAAATCATAATGGAGTATGGTTATGGCCACGAGCTTGGTTAGATCTGTTTCCGGTATTATTAAGTATCCCTAATATTGTGTTGAACACAAGTCAGCCGGATACTATAGTATGGAGGGATTTGCAAGGAAATGATCAATTGTATTCTTCGAGAATGGTGTGGGATTCGATTCGGGCTAGGAATAATGAGGTCGCTTGGGCGAAGGCAATTTGGTTTTCTCATTGTATTCCAAGACATGCATTTTTGGTTTGGCTTATCGTTCAGAGGAAATTGAAGACACAAGATATGATCATGCAATGGAAAGCGAGTTACAACTTGTATTGTTGCTCGTTATGTAATAAAGGACCGGATTCTCATGCACATCTATTCTTTCAATGTTCCTTTTCCTCGCAGGTTTGGAGTAGAATTAAAGTTCTAGCTGGAGTTCCTTCTTTATCTGATGATTGGGACGACATTCTCCATTGGCTTACACTTAAAGCGAAGTCTCGTTCTGCTAAAAACGTTATTGGAAGACTATTAGTTGCAGCTACGGCTTATTTCGTGTGGCAGGAAAGAAACAATCGGTTATTTTCTAATCAGACTCGTCCCCCAGACACCATTGTGGAGCTTATTGTCTCCACAATTAGATTCAAGTTGGTCACTTTGAAGTTTAAAAACACTACAAGTGTGGATTGCTTGCTTGAAGCTTGGAAATTACCACGTGATATTGTGGTTCATCTCAGATAACAGGCGCGAAGATAAGAGTGATTTCTTTTTGTCACATTAGTTATGCATTGTAATTTCTAGTGTGTAGAATGCCATTATTGGCTAGTATGCTTGTTATTATTTAGATTACATATGCTTGGCATGTCGTGCATATGAACTAGTATGTTATTTCAACCATACTACTTGATTTGTAATGTTTTTTGGTGATGGTATAAAATTTACAGGGATATCCCATTAACCAAAAAAAAATAAAATTGGTGCTCGTGGTCCCTGTGATATCACACCAGTTGCATCCTCAGTCCAACCAAACAGAACCGTCTATTTTCTGCCGTTAAGACCTCATGTGCCTCTCGAGTGAGGGGTAAATATTTCTTTTACCGCCACCCCTTTAAACCCATTCTATTATCTCTCAATCGATAGCAAACACACACACCCATTTTTTTTCTCTCTCTCTTTCCAATCAACACCAACCACTGCCACTTCTTTCCATTACCGATCGGATTATGTAAAAGGATTTAGTAAAGAAAAAAGAAGAGTTAGTTACATCTTTTACGGAGGTGAAAAAATTTGTGTAACGATGGTGAAGAATAAAAGAATATCGCGGTGGTATGTGATTCAAGGCAATAGATGTAACATTCGTGAAATTTGACTTTTGTTGACCCGTTAATTGTATGCACGATTGACTAATTAGCATTAATTAAGTAATATGTGATCGAGTTAATTGTGATTTGATCGTGTTCAAGGTGTATATGTATATGAGTAATGATCGTTGTGATTAAATTGGGTTCGTGTACTAGTCAAGATTGTTTGATTGATTTAATTGATTTCTCCATGCTAATTGTAGTATAAGTAATTAAAGTCTTTTGAAAGTGGTTGATCCATGGGTATGAACCTTGACCCATGACCCATCATGTTGACCCAACCCTATCCCCACCCACACTCTTACACTCTCCATCCACTCATTCATCATTTCCTTATCCTATCTCTCTCTCTACACTTATTGCAAGAGTTTCTTCTTACCCTCCTCTCTCTCTCTAAAATTTACTCACCATATTAAATGTTCAAGTAAGATTTTTGTTAGGGTTTTACATCTCCATCATCACCATAACAACATATCAAAAGATTTGGGTTTTTGAAGTGCAAGAACATCTCATTCGGGTCTAATTTCGGGTTTATCACTTTGGTGGAAGATTTTGGTAAGTAGATTCATCCCAAATTCATCATTTTATGGTTATGAACTTGTTTTGTAGTCAAACCTTGTAAATCCTTGGTCAAATCCAGGTCAAACTCCATTAGGTCAATTCTAGGGTTTTCAAATAAGTCAAAGTGAGCCAAATTCGATTTCCAAGCTTGGATTGATGTTTGAGTCGACATTGTGTCATGGGTTATACTCTTTTATGTCAAAATATGTCGGTTGTGCTTCAAACAAGTCATGAAACTCCTCAAAGCCGATTCTTAGCTCGATTATGGTTTCTTAAACCTTCAAACGGGTCAAACTCGAATTAAACATGAAATTTGTGTTAATGGATGGATTTCTTGGTGAGGGTTTTGTTTAATTATGTTCCTTAAAGCATGTTTAAGTGTTAAACTGAGTTGTCAACCTATCTTGATCATTTTTGAAGTCAAAACTAGGGTTTGATTAGTCTTGGGTCGTGTTTTGTCTCCCTTTTGCTGCTGCTGTTCGACTGGTTCAGGTCCAGGCGTAAGCTACGCCCCCCTTGGCGTCCCTTACGCTGGGGAAAGCCTTGGCTGAACGTACAATACGCCCTCATGCAGCGTAGGATACGGTGCTGGTGGGTTCTGGGCGTAAGATACACCAATTGTGGCGTAATTTACGGTGTCCTACAAATGCCGATTTAGCCTTACGCCCAAAAACCTCTGTTTACGTTGATTTTTCATGCACGAGACGCCATTTGCAGGCAAGTGTACCCTACGTTGGGTTGAGCGTACCTTACGCTGGAACCTTTTCAACCACCGTAACCTTACGCCGATCGTACCGTAGTTTACGCTTCATAATCTTGTACCACCGTAAATTACGGTGAAGACTACCGTAATTTACGGTCCCCTCCTGATGACACTTTTCTGTTTTGTTCTTGTTAGAGCTTGTCGAATTACGTGGTTCTTGGGATCGAGTCATAAGTCATTCTACCTTCTTCCTTGACCTCTTAATGGTTATTAATTATAACAAAACAACATTTAAGTGTCGTGTCCCTCTTGGAACTTAAATATTCGACTTATCTTGTTATACATGTGAACATAATGATAGGTTGAGGACGAAAAGCGATTATAGAATCACCATAGCTCGATATTAATTCGTCATTGCCGGGCATGGTGAGTTCGTAGCCCCTTTTCGTTACTTGATTTTGGGGTGAAAAGTGTACATCGTGTTTCATGGTTTCGTTTGATCGTTATGTGTTCGTTTATGTAAGTAATCAAGGTTATGTGATTGTTTGGCTAGTTTATCAAGGTTATGTGCTCGTTGAATTGTGAATCAAGGTTGTATGATTGTATATGTTCGTATCAAGGTTATGAGGTTCATTAAATGATCCAATCAAGGTTTCAAGGCTTGGTGGTCGTTTAACGATCCCAATTATGAGATCATTTAATGACCCAATCAAGGTTTCAAGGTTGTGTGATCGTTTATCGATCCAAATCAAGGTTTCAAGGTTATATGATCATTTAATGATCTAATTATGTTCGTATCAAGGTTAAACGGTTTTATCCCGACACTTGTTTCTTATAGTCAAAACCTACGAACTCACCAACTTTATGTTGACGCATTTTAGTACACTTTTCAGGTAATCAAGTGAATCAAAGACGTGATGGATGATTGCATTGCATATGATAGGATTGAGCTTGGACTTTTGTGGATCCGTGATTCATTGCACCCGTTCATGGGTTATGCCTAGGATCGTTAGCCATCATTTGAACTATCTCTTTTGTAAACTATTGATGGTGTTGTGCTCCTTGTGCATTATTTGATCCGATATTTGTAATTGTACTTGAATTGTGTTGGATTGCTTAAATCCTTGAATGCATTTAGTAGTCTCTACTTAATTTCCATGTCACGCTGAGCTTTTCTATTAACGCCCCATGTTTCCGCCTAGTTGGGGTGTTACAGAATGGTATCAGAGCCGAGATTGTAGAGAATTAGGTGGAATGACCTAGACTATGACCATTGCATAAACACTTCATATTTAGCTTGCATGATAGGGAAATTATATGTGCAATGTGATTTGTTTGGAATGTGAAAGTTGTTTGATCGGAGTTCGTAGGGTTTTGATAAACTTATTAATTGATGATCGTAATAGTGTCGGGATACACCGTGAATTGTTGGATTGTTGTGATGAATGTTGATGTGTGGAATCTTGGAACCATTTATTATTTGTCCCTAGCAAAGTGAAACGATGGCATTGGCGGAAGTATGACATTCGGTAATCATAGAGGAGCCTGATCAACGAATCTATGATTACCCTATGTCATATGGAAGTTAATGATCTCGTGGATTGCGCATTGCGGATGAGGTATAGTAGGTAACCCGGTGTATCTAATGGGCGTTCGTTGGGTGGAGGGTTAGCCGCTGGTACACCGTGTATACATACCCGACCAATACTTGGAGGACATAACGGAACCGAGTCCCGACATCCATTCAATATATTAACGGTGTGGAGGGTTAGCCGCTGGTACACCCTGTATACATACACCTTTAATGTAGTGAATGTTGAAGTTAGATTCGGACTATGCTTAACCCGCCTTGTTATGACTTGACCCCTTTGATATGATGTTAATTGAGTTGTGATTGTATTGTTGATTGTGAATTGTATGATCGTTGAAGCCTTAGATTATTGCCATGATAATATCCCCGTAGAGATAATCATATTCTTGTAATGATGTAGAAGGATTTGATGTGGAAATTGTGTGCTATTTGAAGGTGAATTTTGATATTCGGGTGTGAATTGTGAGACTTAACTTGTTAATCTAACACGTGTGTTTAGGAAAGATGGTTAGACCAAGGAGAGCTAACACTAACTATAGACGTCAAAATGTGCAAGAAGAGCCGATTGTTCAAGAGGATCAAGGTGGGAATCGTTGTGGTAGAGGTGGTCGAGGAGGTAGAGGTAATCGGGGAGGTCGTGGTGGTCGTGGTGGCCGAGGTGGCCGGGGTGGTGCTAATCCCTCGGTAAGAGCCGAGGTCATCACTCAATCTCTCAATGAGCTTATGCTGGAACTTGTGGCCCCAATCTCGGCGGCCATGGATAGGAATGAACAACAAGAACGGAAGATGAAGCGGTTCATGTTGAGAACGAGAATGAAGATGTAAATGTGAATGGTGATGGGAATGGGGAAGATGTTTTTGTCCAACAAAGAAACAACAATGCTTACCGCCAAGGTTGCATTTTTAAAGACTTCAAGGCTTGTGGAGCTCCGGAGTGGAAGGGTGAAGGTGGAGCCACCGGATGTTTAGAGTGGCTAGAGAAGATTGAATCCGTGATCCCTAGAAGTGGATGCACTCTTGATCAAAGAGTTTCTCACGCCACCGGCATGTTAAGTGGCGATCCACTTGAATGGTGGAATCTTGAAGTGGATAACTTGGGGATCGATCTTGCTAACTCCATTCCTTGGGAGAATTTCAAGCAAATGATCATTGCTAAGTATTGTCCACCCTATGAAATGAGGAATTTGGAGGAAGAATTTACTAAGCTCACCATGAAGGGTGCCGATCATGTGGGGTACACTCGCCGTTTTGGCCAACTTTCTAGACTCATGCCCCACTTGGTTAGACCCGAAGAGCTCAAGGTAGAGAAGTATATGGTTGGTTTGCCCCATAAGGTGAGAGTACTTGTTTCTCATCCAACTATGCCACTAACTATTAATGAAGCTATCACCCTAACCGCTAGTATCACCATGGAGCTTGTGAAGGGTGGTGAACAAGGGAAGAATGATAGTAAGAGGAAGGATGTGCCCGAATCAAGTGGCACAAAGAAAGACGAGAGAAATCATCACAAGAAGCCAACTAGAGGTGGAAGGGTGTTTGCGGCGGTTGTGCCGGCAAGAGAAGCTAACACCGGGGCTATTCCTTTATGCCCTCGGTGTAATCGTCATCATAGGTCTCACACTCGGTGTGATGCTTGCTTTCATTGTAATCAAGTGGGTCTGTAACACCCCAACATGGCGGAATCATGGGGTATCACTTAGAAAAGCACAGCACGACATGGGAATTATGTAGAGTCAAACTATATGCATTCATAGGATTGAAACAATCCATAAACTCACTCAAATGTATACAATAATCAATATTTATCAAAGATACACACTCAATCAATATTAAATGAAAATGTTTAAATGATAGTAGTTGATCCTAAGCATAACCCGTTAAAGGGAAATAAGGATCACGGATCCAGAAGTCCAAAGCTAGTCCAATCCTAGCAATGCAAGCACATAATCATCCATTTTGTCTCTGATTAACCTGATTACCTGAAAAGTGTACTAAAATACGTCAACATAAAGTTGGTGAGTTCGTAGGGACAAGTAATATGGGATAACCGTGTCGGATAACAACCGTTAACAATAAGTGAGGATTAAGAGAACTAATCACATCCAAGGATAACCTATAAGGTTTCACATTATCACAATTCAATACAAGTCAACATTCAATAATAACGATTCCATATAACGTTCAACAACGTTCCATAACAATCAATAACGATCAACAACGATGCGGCTTACATAGTTAATAATTAACAATGCGCTAACAGTGCGACTTATATAATGAATAATGCGCTAACGGTGCGACTTATATAATGAATAATGCGCTAACGGTGCGACTTATATAATGAATAATGCGCTAACGGTGCGACTTACATCGTAAACAATGCGCTAACGGTGCGACTTATATAATGAATAATGCGCTAACATGTCCATATCAACAATTCAATCATACAATCAATCAAATCAACAATCAATAGTTAAACAAACATGTACACTTTTCAGCCCGAATCTCAATTGAGTAGGGAGGGTTTACGAAACTCACTTTAGTTGTAGTGGCAAATCAGAGCAGTAGATAATCCTCGTGACAAGTTAATCTTAGTACAACTCAAAACACTTTGCAAAGTACTTTACTATGCTCAAAATGTACTACCGGGTACCTAGAACAAGTATAAGATCAACTTATAAGCTACCACAAAGCCTAAGTGCAAAATAAGGAATTTTCAGCATGTTTCCAGCTTTGCGTTATCTACTTGACAACGACTTTGGGAAGTCAGGAAGACCAGATACAATAAAACTTAGTTCTAGACATTTGTTGGGCACTCAAAGGTCTTTTCAAAAATGTAAGGTTTGACTCTTGAAGAGCTTTAATAAAAGAGTTATGATTTTTACAAAAACAAACCTGTAGCCTCGTTAGAAATTAGACCAGTTCTGAAAATCGTCATTTTTGGCACTCTTCTGAGCAAAACCAGAAGAAACTTAGTTCTTATCAAATTTTACTGACACTTGGACCTTTCCAAAAATATAAGATTCGTCTCCTAATTCGTCCAGATGAATCTTCTATGATGTTTTGCAAGATGACTGAAAATTTTAGTCCTATAGAGTCTTTAAATTCAACTTGAAACTTCAAGTGATGAACCCAAGACTTTATGGACTTGATTGTTTTGTGTTATGAATGTGAAAGAGAGAGAAAAGATCAGAGATGAATGATAGAATGATCATCAAATGCTTGCTTATATAGCCCAAGAGTTGCAACTAAGTGCCAAGAATACACACCTTGGCCATGAGGTGTTCATCATGTGTTTACAACTCATCCTTGAGTGTAATGGCTGAAAATTTGGCCTTAAAACAAACTAGAATTCAGTAGGAACATGTTCATTGCATGATTACAAGCTATAATCCAAGTCTTGGTTAGTTTGTGTGGGGTTTATGTCAAGAACACAAGTTTGACTTGACTTATTGACTTTGGTTGACTCTAAACTTTGATTCTTGATTATTATTTGTGTAATTAAATGTAGTAACTAGTCTATATAAGTATAATTACTTTTATCTATGTGGTTATAAATCAATTACATGTATTTATATATTTATTAGTTATCTAGTTCAAGTACACAATTGCATATTTATTTTACTAATATGTACAATATATCTAACTAGTTAATTGATTCCGAAATTAATAACAAAAATACTCACGAGCGTACAACTTTTATAAATTATTATAAATCCATAATATGGATAAATCATTTCATATAATATAAAGGTTGTGTCGTTTTTGTCCTATTAATGGAATTATCATCTAACCACCGACACTGTTCCACCGACACTGTTTCACCGACACTGTTCCACCGACACTGTTGTAACCGTACATTATACTTAAGGTTTCGTATATACGTTTTTCCTGTTACCATAGTTACTCAATTATCATCTATTATATAATTTCCATAACATGTACTGGGCCAATTTCATAGTCTGCTAATATGGCCCTAATTCTAGAAGTTCAAATATGACATTATAATTGGCCCAATTTACAGATAAATGTACACATTTATGTCCAAATTTCCGTTTATTGAAATAGTTAATCAAATTACATGCACAGTCAAACGGTAAAAATCATGAATGTTACAGGGTCACATTTCAAGAATGTGTCCTACCAATCCTCGTGCCGCTCCTTTGAATCCTTTGCCTCTCAATGTTCGATATCCCCCGATGGCCCGGGGTAATTGTTACGAGTGTGGTAGCCAAGACCACTACCGTAATAGGTGCCCTAATCTCATTGGCCAACAAGTTCAAGTGACCGTGCACCCGAATCAATTGCAAATTGCCGGTCCCAATCAAAATCGAGGACAACAAGGTCAACAACAACAAGCTCCTCAACAACAACAACTAGCACCACGTGGAAGAGCTTTTGCCGTGAATGCGGCCGAGGCTCGTGTTGACCCAAATGTTGTAGCAGGTACTTTTCTTCTCAATCATCAATATGCTACCGTGTTATTTGATTCCGGGGCCGATTATAGCCTCATTTCCAATGATTTTATCCCGTTGATCGATGCTAGTCTTAGCCCGTTGTCATATTACTTTGAACTCGAAATGGTAAATGGTGGATTGTCTAGAATTAGTCAAGTTGTTCGTGATTGTGTGTTAGAATTATGTGACCACCCATTTTACATAGACTTAATGCCTTTTGATATCGGTAGCTTTGATGTGATCGTGGGTATGGATTGGTTGTCGGCAATGAATGCGGTGATCGATTGTGGTAGTAGAGTAGTGAGATACCATTAGAAAACGGGGAAGAATTAGTGGTTCAAGGCGAGACGACCGAGCCATGGGAAGGGAAAGTATATAACGTGAACGTTACTAAGGTTGAGTTGAAAACCGTGCCCGTAGTTAAAGATTTTGAGGATGTATTCCCGGATGACCTACCGGGTTTGCCTCCATCTCGTGAACTTGATTTTCGTATCGACCTCATTCCTAATGCTACTCCCGTGGCCAAAGCGCCTTATCGCTTAGCCATGACCGAAATGCAAGAGTTGGCCGCCCAACTCAAAGAACTTCAAGACAAGGGTTTCATTCGCCCTAGTCAATCGCCATGGGGCGCACCGGTCTTGTTTGTCAAAAAGAAGGATGGATCTTTCCGGTTGTGTATTGATTATAGAGAATTGAATAAGCTAACGGTGAAGAATCGTTATCTTCTTCCTAGGATTGACGATTTATTTGATCGACTTCAAGGTGCTCAATATTTCTCCAAGATTGATTTAAGGTCGGGTTACCATCAATTGAGGGTCCATGAAGATGATATTCCAAAAACCGCCTTCCGAACAAGATACGGGAATTTTGAATTTACGGTGATGCCTTTTGGGTTGACCAATGCACCGGCGGTGTTCATGGATTTGATGAACCGGGTGTGTCGGCCCTACTTGGATCAATTTGTCATTGTCTTTATTGATGACATCCTTATTTACTCCAAAACAAAAGAAGAGCACGCCGAGCATTTGAAGCTAGTGTTGGAGTTACTTCGGGGAGAAAAATTGTATGCCAAGTTCTCCAAGTGTGAATTTTGGCTAGAAGAGGTCCATTTCCTTGGTCACGTGGTGAGCAAGGAGGGTATTCATGTGGACCCTAGTAAAATCGAAGCGGTTAAGAATTGGAGACGACCCGAGACACCAACCGAGATTCGCCAATTTCTTGGTTTGGCGGGTTATTATAGGAGGTTTATAGAAGGCTTCTCAAAGATCGCCCAACCCTTGACCTTGTTGACACAATGGGAAAGGAGGTTTGTTTGGGGTGATAAGCAAGAACGGGCCTTCCAATTGCTTAAAGACAAGTTATGTGATGCACCAATCTTGAGCTTGCCCGACGGACCCGATGATTTTGTGGTGTATTGTGATGCTTCTGGGCAAGGCTTAGGGTGTGTTTTGATGCAACGTGGAAAGGTGATTGCATATGCATCAAGACAATTGAAAGTGCACGAGAAGAATTATCCAACACATGACTTGGAGTTAGGAGCGGTCGTGTTTGCTTTGAAGTGTTGGAGGCATTACTTGTATGGCACCAAAAGTGTGATCTATACCGATCACAAAAGCCTACAACACATTTTCGATCAAAGCGAGTTGAATATGAGGCAACGGAGGTGGCTAGAGCTTTTTAGTGACTATGATTGTGTTATCCGGTACCACCCGGGTAAAGCAAATGTTGTAGCCGATGCCTTGAGCCGGAAAGAACGTGTCCATCCAAGAAGAATTAGAGCCATGAGTTTCACCGTGCAAAGAAGTGTTCGTGACACCATTATTGAAGCTCAAAGAATGGCTACCTTACCGGAAAACTTCATCAATGAAGCATTGCATGGCTTGGAAGAACAATTTGATCGGAAGGATGATGATGGGTTGTACTTTGTGGATCGATTATGGATTCCCGTCTTTGGGGGTCTAAGAATGAAATTGATGAACGAAGCCCATAAGTCGGCATACTCGGTTCACCCGGGGTCCGACAAGATGTATTTTGGCATGAGGGATTTGTATTGGTGGCCGGGGATGAAGAAGGATATTGCTAGGTATGTTAGTGAATGCATTACATGTTTGCAAGTCAAGGCCGACCACAAGAAACCACCCGGTTTGCTAGTTCAACCGAGAACACCGGTGTGGAAATGGGAAGAAATTGCTATGGACTTCATCACGAAGTTACCAAGGACTAGTAGTGGTCGAGATACCATTTGGGTGATTGTTGAACGATTGAATAAATCGGCTCACTTTTTAGCTATTCGAGAAGACGACAAGTTTGACACCATGGCACGCTTGTACATCAAAGAAGTGATATCCAAGCATGGGATGCCGATTTCCATTATAACCGATCGGGATGCCCGATTTATTTCAAAGTTTTGGAAGGCGTTCCAAAAAGCAATGGGTACTCGACTTGATATGAGTACGGCGTTCCACCCACAAACCGATGGCCAAAGTGAAAGAACGATCCAAACGCTTGAAGATATGTTACGAGCTTGTGCCATCGAATTTGGTGGCAATTGGGACACACATTTACCGTTGGTCGAATTCTCCTATAATAATAGTTATCATGCTACTATTCAAATGGCTCCATTTAGGGCCTTGTATGGGAGAGATTGTAGGTTACCCTTAGCTTGGGCAGAGGTTGGTGAAAGCCAACTCATTGGGCCCGAGATTGTCGTTGAAACGACCAAAGTGATCTCGCAAATCAAGGAGAAATTGAGGGTAGCACGAGAACGACAATTGAAGTATGCAAATGTGAGACGAAGACCCCTCGAATTTGAGGTCGGTGATTTTGTTTTGTTAAAGGTGTCTCCTTGGAAGGGCGTGGTTCGTTTTGTCAAGCGTGGCAAGTTAGGGCCAAGGTATATTGGTCCATTCAAGATCTTGGAGCGTATCGGTCCGGTCGCATATCATTTGGAACTTCCTCAAGAATTGAGTGAAGTTCATAATGTGTTTCATGTTTGTAATCTTAGGAAGTGTTTGGCGAATCCAACACTTCATGTACCTCTTGAAGAAATTCGAGTAGATAAAACGCTAAAGTTTGTAGAAGAACCGATAGAGATACTCGATCGTGAAACTAGAAAGTTAAAAAATACTCGGTATACGATCGTCAAGTTGAGATGGCAAGCTAGGCACGGACCCGAGTTTACTTGGGAACGTGAGGATTCTATGAAAGCCAAGTATCCTCATTTGTTTAGTGACTAGGGTTTTGATCGAATTTCGGGATGAAATTCCTTTAACGGGGGAATAATGTAACATTCGTGAAATTTGACTTTTGTTGACCCGTTAATTGTATGCACGATTGACTAATTAGCATTAATTAAGTAATATGTGATCGAGTTAATTGTGATTTGATCGTGTTCAAGGTGTATATGTATATGAGTAATGATCGTTGTGATTAAATTGGGTTCGTGTACTAGTCAAGATTGTTTGATTGATTTAATTGATTTCTCCATGCTAATTGTAGTATAAGTAATTAAAGTCTTTTGAAAGTGGTTGATCCATGGGTATGAACCTTGACCCATGACCCAACCATATCCCCACCCATACTCTTACACTCTCCATCCACTCATTCATCATTTCCTTATCTTATCTCTCTTTACACTTATTGCAAGAGTTTCTTCTTACCCTCATCTCTCTCTCTAAAATTTACTCACCATATTAAATGTTCAAGTAAGATTTTTGTTAGGGTTTTACATCTCCATCATCACCATAACAACATATCAAAAGATTTGGGTTTTTGAAGTGCAAGAACATCTCATTCGTGTCTAATTTCGGGTTTATCACTTTGGTGGAAGATTTTGGTAAGTAGATTCATCCCAAATTCATCATTTTATGGTTATGAACTTGTTTTGTAGTCAAACCTTGTAAATCCTTGGTCAAATCCAGGTCAAACTCCATTAGGTCAATTCTAGGGTTTTCAAATAAGTCAAAGTGAGCCAAGCTCGATTTCCAAGCTTGGATTGATGTTTGAGTCGAAATTGTGTCATGGGTTATACTCTTTTATGTCAAAATATGTCGGTTGTGCTTCAAACAAGTCATGAAACTCCTCAAAACCGATTCTTAGCTCGATTAGGGTTTCTTAAACCTTCAAACGGGTCAAACTCGAATTAAACATGAAATTTGTGTTAATGGATGGATTTCTTGGTGAGGGTTTTGTTTAATTATGTTCCTTAAAGCATGTTTAAGTGTTAAACTGAGTTGTCAACCTATCTTGATCATTTTTGAAGTCAAAACTAGGGTTTGATTAGTCTTGGGTCGTGTTTTGTCTCCCTTTTGCTGCTGCTGTTCGACTGGTTCAGGTCCAGGCGTAAGCTACGCCCCCCTTGGCGTCCCTTACGCTGGGGAAAGCCTTGGCTGAACGTACAATACGCCCTCATGCAGCGTAGGATACGGTGCTGGTGGGTGCTGGGTGTAAGATACGCCAATTGTGGCATAATTTACGGTGTCCTACAAATGCCGATTTAGCCTTACGCCCAAAAACCTCTGTTTAGATTGATTTTTCATGCACGAGACGCCATTTGCAGGCAAGTGTACCCTATGTTGGGTTGAGCGTACCTTACGCTGGAACCTTTTCAACCACCGTAACCTTACGCCGATCGTACCGTAGTTTACGCTTCATAATCTTGTACCACCGTAAATTACGGTGAAGACTACCGTAATTTACGGTCCCCTCCTGATGACACTTTTCTGTTTTGTTCTTGTTAGAGCTTGTCGAATTACGTGGTTCTTGGGATCGAGTCATAAGTCATTCTACCTTCTTCCTTGACCTCTTAATGGTTATTAATTATAACAAAACAACATTTAAGTGTCGTGTCCCTCTTGGAACTTAAATATTCGACTTATCTTGTTATACATGTGAACATAATGATAGGTTGAGGACGAAAAGCGATTATAGAATCACCATAGCTCGATATTAATTCGTCATTGTAGGGCATGGTGAGTTCGTAGCCCCTTTTCGTTACTTGATTTTGGGGTGAAAAGTGTACATCGTGTTTCATGGTTTCGTTTGATCGTTATGTGTTCATTTATGTAAGTAATCAATGTTATGTGATTGTTTGGCTAGTTTATCAAGGTTATGTGCTCGTTGAATTGTGAATCAAGGTTGTATGATTGTATATGTTCGTATCAAGGTTATGAGGTTCATTAAATGATCCAATCAAGGTTTCAAGGCTTGGTGGTCGTTTAACGATCCCAATTATGAGATCATTTAATGACCCAATCAAGGTTTCAAGGTTGTGTGATCGTTTATCGATCCAAATCAAGGTTTCAAGGTTATATGGTCATTTAATGATCTAATTATGTTCGTATCAAGGTTAAACGGTTGTTATCCCGACACTTGTTTCTTATAGTCAAAACCTACGAACTCACCAACTTTATGTTGACGCATTTTAGTACACTTTTCAGGTAATCAAGTGAATCAAAGACGTGATGGATGATTGCATTGCATATGATAGGATTGAGCTTGGACTTTTGTGGATCCATGATTCATTGCACCCGTTCATGGGTTATGCCTAGGATCGTTAGCCATCATTTGAACTATCTCTTTTGTAAACTATTGATGGTGTTGTGCTCCTTGTGCATTATTTGATCCGATATTTGTAATTGTACTTGAATTGTGTTGGATTGCTTAAATCCTTGAATGCATTTAGTAGTCTCTACTTAATTTCCATGTCACGTTGAAGCTTTTCTATTAACGCCCCATGTTTCCGCCTAGTTGGGGTGTTACAATAGATATTCAAATTCATTATCTTATCATCACTGCAACAACCAAACAGATTCACCAAATGGGCTTTGAAAATTTAAATGCCTTTTTCTTTTTATGATTATGTATTAGATCTAAATAAGCAATAGGTCCGTAAAGATTGTTTATTTATTATTTTGTTATTGTTTTTTAATTTCATTTAGATATCTTTCCTTTTATTCATTATCTGTTATTATTATATATTTAGATCTCTTTTTTTTATATATATATTATCGGTTTTAGGTAAAATAAAACAAGTATTAAAGTAAAACAAATAAAACAATAGATTTCTCTTCATTGAAAATCATTGTGCATCATGAAAATCATCGTGCATCAATTGCTTCATGAATCTTCGTGCATCAATTTAACCATGATCTAAGGGTCAAGATCTTGTCCTATTTGTTTTACTTTAATACTTGTTTTACAATACCCAACCCCTATATATTATCTGCTATTGTTATATTTATATATTTTATTTTGGAGAACTCTTTATTTTATTTTAATATATCTAGGTTTGTGTTGAAAATTGAAAATGAGAATATGCATATTATATAAAAGATGAATTCAAGTTTTTGATTTCCATTTTAGGTTGGAAAATCAATTTGAATCAGGTTTATGGTTTGTTTGTTTGTAGAAGAAGATGAAGAAATTACAATTTTAAACATCACAAAGGCTTGAAATTTAGCCTTGAAACTCGAAGAATAGTAGCAGCTCTAAGGCTGAAATTACAGCCTACCATTAGAGCACCACCGTCGCAACACCATTACCACCACAGCACCACCGCCACAGCCACAACCACAACCACACAACCATCGTTGTGATTTTGGATCTAACCACCATCATAGCTTCTAACAACTACTCCTTAGATGAGTTTTGGTATTTTATATGAGTTCTTCATTTAAGTTTTCAATATTATTTGCTTAGATTTGGAAAAGGGGGGAGGTTGATTAAGGTTTGGGGAAATGGGATGTGGTTTATTTTTTTATTTGGCTGTTCTGTATGATGATGGATTGGTGTAAGGAAATAAATATCATACGACTGGTAAAAAAATTTGTTGGGATTTTCGAGTATTTAATAGTTTTTCTTCTTAGGATTTTCTTGAGTGAGAGATAATATAATGAGTTTAAAGGGGTGACAATAAATGACATATTTACCCCTCACGCGAGAGGCACATGATGTGTTTAACGGTGGAAAATAGACGGAACCGTCTTGTTGGACTGAGGATGCAGTTGGTGTGATACCACAGGGACCACGAACACCACTTTTCACATGTTTGTATGAAACTTGCAATTGGTGTGATATCACAGGGACCAAAAATGCAATTCGTTCTATTTAAAATTTAAACTTCTTAAACATTTACCATTTTAATCACTACAATAACTAAATAATGTGTACCATTTAATATAAAATAATTTAGTCCAAGTAACTTGAAATTAGTTTAAACTGTCAATGAGACACAAATCAACCGGCAAAATGTTTACGTACTATGAAGAGGTTTTCTTGGTTTACCCACAAATTTTTGGTTTGACTTCTTGGAGTGATAATTAAGTTTATAGTGTTTTTCCATAAATTCCATTGTTGGGTTCTATATACTATACACAGGCTCAAAAATTGGGTGTTCAAAAATAAATAAAATTTTAAAGTTTAATTTATTACTATAAATTAATAAGTTTACATAATAATACATGTAAATAAATTAAAATAAAATAAAAACTCAAACTTGTAGTAGTATAATATCACTGTAAGTCAGTAACTATCTTTTTGTATAAAACCATTATATATATTGTTATTCCTGTAAGCCCTCTCTTACAAAATCATTATAGACATAGCTATGCAAAGTTGGCAATTATATTGGAGGAATTGGTAAATGACATCCCTAATCATTTAGCCATGTATTTTTACTAAATAGCGTGCACGTTTATTTAGTTATAAATTTTCTAACTTTTCATTTCTAATTTTTTAAAAAATGCAAGGAGTGTTTCATCTCTAAAAAACAAATAAAAATTTTAAAAACGTGTAAAAAACATCCTTTATTCCGGTGCTTCCAAATGGTCAATCTAATTGATGACGTACGTCATGGAACCGAGCTTTTCTTGAAGAATTGAAGGTCAATTGATCGAAAGGCCAAAAAGATGATTAGTCAATACCTCGGTTAGGAAGACTTTGAATATTTCACGTTCGTTTGATAAAGATACAAAATGCTAGTAGCCTATTCAAGGTGTTCGACGGTTTGGTTTTTACCAGGTTAAGATGTAAACTTAACCGTTTAAAAAACCGAAAAAAACCAAACCGTTTTTGAATTTGGTTTTGGGTTTGGTTTGTAACCGAAACTGAATTATATATTTGGTTTTTGGTTTGGTTATGGGTATAGGATAATGATAATAATTTGGTTAAACCGAAAACCCGAATAACTTATATTATTATTATGTATTTTTAAAAATATTTAATACTTATCTTTCTTTATATGGGTAATTATTAATGTACTTCTTACCTTTGATATCTAATTATTTATTATTCCTTTTTCCATAGATATAAAAATTTCGATTGACAAACAATGAAGAACTTGATAAAAAATTTCTAATTATAATGACAAACAAGAGTTTATCTATTTCCGTACTTTCTAAGATTAGTTTCTTTGATGATGACTATGTTACTTATTTATACATTTTGTGATTAAAGTCTAAATTGACCACTTTGGTGAAAATTTGGAATTATGAACCTATTTTTGTTGAATACAACTTAGACATTAATATGGTGCATTTGTGTTTTCCATTTTTGGTTTTTTCGGTATTAATCGGAACTGAATTCTTATTTGGTTTTCGGTTTGGTTTTTTATTTTGAATTAGGTTTTGGTTTGGTTCTGATTTTGAAAAATAAAAATAAAAAAACGAAAAACCCAGACCAAATAGACCGAATAACCGAAAACCGAACCGATGAACACCCCTAGCATAGGATAGGTTAAAGTTCTGCCTATCCCAATAAAACATTGTTTGTGGAGTGAGGGGACTTCCGACAAGTAGCTAAAAGTGATTGGTTGGGGTAATATTATATATAAATTATAAGAGATAGAAAGAGAGATACATGTGAGAGTCAAACAACAATGAAGCAACCCACACGGATCGCTCAAAACACAAACCGCAAGGTAGGGGTGATGTAGCCGGCGATCCGGCGACGGTTTGGGCGTGGGACGCCGGCTAACCGCCCCATTTACTTTAGCCTAAGGTGTCGGTTATGGGCAAGGTGAATACCGACCCCACTTACGTGAAAACCTTATGCCCCATAGATTTCGTATATTTCCAAAGCCCTATGCTAAAATAATAAAATATGCTCCTAACACTCAAAAAAGTAAATCTTAAACATACTTAGAATATAACGCTCAATAGTGAAAATTTATTACAACATAGTTTCATAAACAAAGTTTGTATTCTACAATGAAAACTGACTCAATGAAACCACTTGGTGAACTTTAAAAGAATTTGAAAATATATAACCTTAACAATTATAAGAAAACACATCTAAATTCTTGTTAGATATGATATTAATAGGTTACCAACAAAATAAATACCATTAAATGAACTAGATTAAAATAGAAGATCAAATCTGTGGATAAATGAAAAAAAAATGTTAAAGTGTTAAATAATTCTCTTAAAAATCCTGTTAACTATGTGATCATTATCAAATGATTAGATTAGGAGAGAGAATAAATGGATTACATTTGTCACGATTTAAAGTTTTTATGAGGATTATTAGATTATTTATTTAAAAAAACAAAAATATTCTCCAAAAAGAAAAGAAATAGAAGATGAAAGTTGGGCAGTGGTGTGAAATGGGGATGGATCTATGGTCCCTTAGTTAACTAATTAAACACTTGACATTTGGGCTCCAAAACTAAGGTGCTCTGGATAGTGGGGCAGCCCAAATAGGTCTAAAACTGGGCCTGGCTATCAGCTTGATGGCTTGACGAATGATTGTTTATTATTATTACGTTCTATAATTCTTTTCAAAAATGTTGATGTTTGATATAAAAAAAATGTTGATTGATTCATTTTTGCATCACCGGTCCCTTGTATTATTTGTGGGGGACCTGTGAGGGCATTTACTATGTAAATGTTTAAGTCAACTGGCATTCAGCCATGTTGCCTGTGCTTTCTTGTGATTAATACAAATTCGAACCAGGGGTGACGGCCTTTTACCGGGAAAAAAAATGATATAAAAAAAATCAACGTTGTTAAACATTAGCCAACCATTAATGGTTACCTTTTCATATTATTTATTTTATCACTAAAAAGCTATAAATACACTATTGTTTTACTTATTTTTATCACAACTTCTATATTTGCAACAAGGTCATAACAATATGAATAACCAACAATATAAATTTTCAACCAATCTATTATCTTTATGTAATACATCTTCATCATACACCAAACAATTTTTAAAGTTCAAAACGAATTACCGACCAATAACACAGCCAAAACTACAATCATAAACATCGTCATCATGGTCCTAAGATCATAAAAGAGAAATGGATTTTGTAGAACAGCCCATGAAGATCTAACAAGAAGATAGCATCTATCTCATATTTTAAGGGTTCCTGTTCCTCTTCACCTACCTATTTCCTGAACAAGCTCTTTCTCTTTACCTTATGATGCCTTTGAATCATCTCACCACCAACATAATTTATTTAACATTTTTATTAAAATTTATTTTTTATCGAAATTTTAATAATTAATTATTTTTAATACAGTTTTAGATAAGTTTTAATTATATAACTATTAAATAAAATTGTAAATAATATTAAAATGTGTGGAGGGAAAATGAAATATTAGGGGGAAGTTGACAAAATCAATTTCTTTTTGCGAGCGTCACAAAAAAATGACGGGAGAATTTCGAACCGGAGGGAAAAAGTTTCGTCGCAATAAAGAGTTAGTTTAAAGAAAATCAAAACTAAATTAGGCTTTTTTTCACGATAAAATTTTTCGTCACAAAATAGAATTTCATCGCAAGGCATAAAGTTTGACTGTGAAAGTCAAAAAGTGTACTATTTTTTTTTGTCATTTAGCAGCTTTTATGCCACGAAACCATTTCATCACAAAAAACCTGTTTCATGGTGGTGATGGTATAAATGACTCCCCCCCCCCCCCCCCCCCCCCGGGCATGAGTGGGTGGCTTTAGCGGCCACAGACTAAGATGGGTCAGTGTAAATGGTGCTGCTGACTTGACTCACTCTCTCCTTTTTTATTTATTGTCACTTCAGCAAGAAGGACAGCAATCTGAATGCACTGATACATCAATCACTCTATTAACTAGACCATTATCATGCCAAGAAAACATTGTGTGAGCTTGTAAAGACTTGGTTAACTCATCTTGGTTCTCATATGAAAAAGCTCATTAATGTGATTCATGTTGAAGGCTTGAAGCATATGCTCGGGGGCCGGGTAGGGCAAAAAATTTAGCCCACATGGATATTGGGTGATGGTGGTGACATTGTTGTCGCCAAGAGCACATGTTAAGTCATCATGTATATACTATGTTTTTGTGTGCTTTCGTTTTTTTCGTCCATTTCTGGTCGGAAGCCTTGAGGGGTGAGCAAGTGATTTGTCAACACTTGCCGACGAGAGACTTGTCTTTTTCTGATTCTGTGTCGTGATCCGCTGAGACCACTACTTCAGCGAGGAACAACATGTCTTTAAAAAACTCCTTGAGCTTCTAGCACATTTTTCATTTTATGTGAATCAGGAGATCAATAGGGTACCCGTTGAACTACAAACCACATACACTCTTTATAATGACACTTAGTGGGATTTGGATCTCAACAAAAAAAGTACCATTGCCATGGGTCATGGGTGAGTGAGTCGGGGGAGTTTTTCCTTCATGTAAATATATAATATTCTTGATTACATATAGTAATTCTTTTGGTGCATGTAATCGTGTTTTTCAATTAAATTTGTCATTCAACAAATTAAAGAAATTAACTTAGGGGGAGAGGAGTGGAGGCTGGTTGGGTGGCTGGTTGGCTCAACCAGTTGGGGAACACCGCCACCATCCCAACTGGCTGAGGGCGGGCTGCACTTGGGCTGGTTCAAAGCCAGCGGCTGGTTGAGGAATATAGAGCCGTTGGGAGCATGTGAATGGGGGACCACTTATTAAATGAAAAAGGAAAAAAATAAATTGATAGAGTTGAGAAAGTGATGAATGTCATGGAAAATGGTTGGGAGGGTTGAAAAGGAAAAATGAGTTGGAGAGATGTAATTGGTGGGATTTGGGAGGGTTGGGATTTTGAGCTTCATGACTCCCTTCCCTCTTAGTAAACAGAAATTAGTTAGCAAAATATGGATACAAAAGAAAACACTAGGAACGATGGTTGGTTGGCTACATTAACAAATGTAACTTAATTTGTCTAAAAGCATCAACGAACTATGTTCTTTGCATCGTGACATGTAGCCGGCCAACCCTTTTTACTTAATACTTATCTCGTCTAACATTGGCCTCGTTAATCCAAGTCTCACGTGTCAATCCTTAATTTTTTATTAATAACTTCTAGCTTTTTTACCCTAATTAATATAATTAAATGAATCATTACTCTTATATTCGGAATTTTGAGAATACTCACTCGATCATAAATTTTTTTAACAATGCATTGGACGTAAGTTTTTTATAGAGAATATGACATCAAGAAACGCATTCAATGTTTGGAACTTGTGGACGATGTTAGAAAGTTGTCTAGTCCACAGCCAATTATAATTTGTAGGAGGTGGTTCCGAGCCGTTTGGTTATGAATCATTTACGTTTTTTCTTTTTTTCTTTTTTTTTTTATCTCTAATGGGTCAAAAGGCTATACATGAAATGCTTGTAAGGAAATATGTAAAATTGGTTGCAGGCACTTTCTTGATGCTTTAAACCTTCCAAATCATATTCTTGAATTTTTGGTTTATTCTTCAGAATAAAATTGGACAAGATGTGTTTTGGGTCAATCCAGCGGATTTGCCATTTAAACGAAAGTGCTCATTTTGCAACCTCTACAAATCACCTCAGATTCGCCTGTAGTATATATCCCTCCTTCTGTTAATTGGTTAACTTGGTATTGTTAAAAACTATAAGTTTATTTTTTATCAAACTTTAACACAAGATCAGCCAAATATGTAAGAAGGTAAAAGTTAAGGGTTTATTTTTCTATTGTCTTGAATTATTTGAAAGTGCAGGTACTTAAAAGGAAAATTGCAAGGATGAGTCGGTGAAGGCTTTTTATATATACATCATATATTTATTTTTAGAGATCAGATCTTTATCCCTTTGTTTTTCGTTTTCTCCGTTCATCATCTGTATTCTGTCTCTATATTCTGTATAGATCATCTTGATCTAATTTAGTTCTTGTTTTATTGTTTAATCTTGAGAGTTGTAGTGAGGTTAATTGTAAGAGTGTTTTTTGTTTAGATAATCGCATCCATTAGGGGGACGATTAATTGTTTCTTTGTATTGTTTGATAGCACTCATTTGAGGACTATCTTGATAAATAAAAGTGTTCATTCCACTGGGTATATAATTTATCATGGTATCAGAGCCAAGTTTTGGCGATTTGAAGATCTAGGGTTGAAGGAAAATTAGGGTTTGATCATATTTAGGGGTTTTGTGCTTCGCAAGATCTCGGTTTCAGAAAATTAGGGTTTTCATCTAATAAATCCTAATTTTGTTCGTCTGATTATCATTATTTGCTTCCGCTGAGTATCATTGGTGATACTCTCTTCTACATCAACTCCTTCTTTTCCGATAGCACTGTAAGTACTCTTTCCATTATCTGGTGGATTGCCTTGGATCGATATACAGGGTTTTTACGGCTGCCTTGACCCTCTTCCTTGAAGAAGTGTGGAATCCTGGTAGTAGTTCTTACCTGCAAACTATATTGAACCTTGTGTGATCTATTAAACTCCAGATAATTTTATATCTGCTTATTTGTGCTATTTTGTTCTTGTGTGCTTTATCTGTATTTGATTCTGTGATTTAATTGTTGTTACTGTCTATTTCTGTCTATTTCTTTGTTAAAATGGGTGATACTAGTATTACTACTGTGAGTGGTCTTGATATTGGTAGTCCTTTGTATCTTCATGCTAATGACACAACTGGTGTACCTATTGTTTCTATAAAACTTGTTGGAACTGAGAATTATAGAATATGGGCTAGTGCTATTAAACTTGCATTGCAAACTAAAAATAAAATGGGATTTATTGATGGTACTGTGGTGAAAACTGTTTATGCTTCAAGTCCTGTTTTAGCCCAGCAATGGGAAAGGTGTAATGCTGTTGTTCTGTCTTGGTTGCTTGGTTCTGTTTCTCAAGATGTGTATTTAGGACAAGTTTTTTCTGAGAATGCTTCTGAAGTTTGGACTGAATTAAAAGAAACATATGATAAAGTGGATGGCTCTGTGATATATAATCTGTTGCATAAAATCAATACTTTTAAACAAGGTGGTTTACCTTTATCTGAATATTATCATAAAATGAACTCTATGTGGAGAGAATTTGATTCACTTACTAAACTGCCAACTTGTACTTGTGATGCTAGAACTGAAACTGCTACACATGATAAACTGATTAAACTTATGCAGTTTTTAATGGGATTAGATGATGTGTATCAACCTGTTAGAAGTACTTTGTTAACTAAAGATCCATTACCTGATGCTAAAAGTGCTTATGCTATCTTGTCTAGAGAAGAATCACATAGGTTTAATCATAAAAATTCTGCTACTGAAAATAAGCTTAATGCTACTGCTTTTGCTTCTAGAACTGTTGATTATAAGAAGAGGTTTGGAAATAATAATAGAGGACCTAATCCTAACTTGGTATGCAAGAAGTGTAATATGATAGGACATACTATGGATAGGTGCTATGAGATTATTGGTTATCCTCCAGGCTTTAAGAAACATCCTAATCCTATAAGACAGAATCATGGTTATAAACAAGGTTTTAATGCAAATTGTGATGTTAAGATGAATTCTGTGCAAAGTTCCAATATGAATGGTAATATGAATTTTGTGCAATCTGTTCCTTCTTCTGTCCCTTTCACTAATGAACAAGTGCAGAGGTTGATTTCTTTAATAAGTGATAAGCAGCCTGCAGCTGTGCAGTCTAATATGGCAGGTATACCTTCTTTCATGAACAACAATGTATTTTTCAATGCTAATTTTCATAAGTTTTTTTGTGCAAATACTATTAAGAATCTCATACTTTGGTTAGGATGGATAATTGATTCTGGTGCTAATCAACATATAACAGTTTCTGATGAAAATATGTTTGATGTTATTGATATTTCTAGTCTTAATTTAACAGTAGGTCACCCTAATGGCACTTTAGCTAAGGTTACCAAAGTTGGTAATCTTAAATTGACTAATAATGTGATTTTGTATGATGTGCTTGTGGTTCCTAATTACTGTGTCAGTCTTATGTCTGTCCATAAAATGATCAAAGATAGCAAGTTATTTGTAGGTTTTGATGAAACTAAGTGTTATATTCAGGATTTGAGAAGGGAGAATGTTCTGGGGACTGGTAGTGAGAGAAATGGTCTTTATCTGTTTGACTTGCAAAATAATGTGATTGGTAAGTCTAATAATGCTATATGTATGTCTTTTCATGTTTCTAAGTCTTTGTGGCATTGTAGGCTGGGTCATCCAGCTGAACAAGTTTTAACTGTCTTAAAATCTGATTTAGGTCTTGGTAACAATGAGCATACTACTGTCTGTGATATTTGTCATAAAGCTAAACAAATTAGAGAACCTTTTCCTCTTAGTGACCATAAAACTTATAAAGTTGGTGAGCTGATTCATCTTGATTTGTGGGGTCCTTACAAAGTCATTAGCAGAGAAGGTTACAAGTATTTTCTTACAATTGTTGATGATTTCTCTAGGGCAGTTTGGGTATATTTGTTAAAAACTAAGGATGAAGTATTTTGGTTGTTTAAATCTTTCTCTGTTCTCCTTCAAAATCAATTTAAGGTCAAAATTAAAACTGTTAGATCTGATAATGGCACTGAGTTTGTTAATTCTAAGATGAATGAGTTTTTTAGTGAAAATGGCATGATACATCAAACTTCTTGTAGTCATACTCCTCAACAAAATGGTATAGCTGAGAGAAAACACAGACATTTGTTAAATGTGGCTAGAAGTTTAATGTTTCAGGGAGGGATTCCTCTTAGGTATTGGACTGAATGTATTCTGACTGCTGTTTATCTTATTAACAGGTTACCCTCTTCTGTTTTAAGTGGAAAATCTCCTTTTGAAATAATTTATAATAGAAAACCTAACCTCTCCCATTTGAGAAGTTTTGGATGTTTATGTTATTCTACAGTTTTAAACAATTCTGATAAGTTTGCTCATAGGTCTGTAAAATGTGTTTTGATTGGTTTTTCTTCTACTAAGAAAGCTTATAAACTCTTAAGTCTTGAAAATAATGATATTTTTTATTCTAGAGATGTCAAATTTTATGAAACCATTTATCCTTTTAAAATGAAAAGTTCTGAAAGTGTTGAAAGTGTTTCTGAAAATGATCTTGTTAATTTCTTTAATAGTCTAGAGTATGACATCCAAAATAGTATGGCTTCTAATCCCAATGATGAAGGGAGAGGTACACTTGGTGATGATGGCAACAGCTCCCAGGGTTCTGGTAGAGCACCTGCAACATCAATAAGTGATGAAAACCTACCTGAGGGAAATTCTTTAAACACACATTCTGGTAATCAAAATGTTGTTCATAACAATGAGGGTAATCTGGGTCTTAGAAGGTCTGATAGGACTTCTAAACCTCCTGTCTGGTTAAATGACTATGTTGTTGAGTCAAATTTGGCTTATGGTCTTGAGAAGTATGTGAATTATAGTCTTCTTAATAATGTGAATTACTGTTTTTCTACTACTCTTAATAAAAGCTTTGAACCTACTTGTTATGATGAGGCTGTTAAGGATCCAAAATGGGTAGAAGCTATGAATTGTGAAATTGAAGCTCTTCATAGAAATAACACTTGGACTTTAACTAATTTACCTAAAGATAGAGAAGCTATAGGATGTAAATGGATATATAAAATAAAGTATAAAGCTTCTGGTGAGATTGAGAGGTTTAAAGCTAGATTAGTAGCTAAAGGTTTTAGTCAAAGGTTTGGTCTAGACTATGAAGAGACTTTCAGTCCTGTTGTTAAAATGACCACTGTGAGATGTCTTATTAGTATAGCTGTTAAAAAAGGTTGGTCTTTGTTCCAGTTAGATGTAAATAATGCTTTTTTATATGGTGACTTGGAAGAAGATGTGTATATGACTGTTCCTCCTGGATGTGTTACTGAAAACAATAATCAAGTTTGTAAATTAAACAAGTCTTTATATGGTCTTAAACAAGCTCCTAGGCAGTGGAATACTAAATTGACTAATGCTTTAATTGAACATGGTTTTGTTCAAAACAAGTTTGATTATTCTCTGTATACTAAGCAGTCTGATCAAGGTTTTGTTGCTCTTCTTGTATATGTGGATGATATTGTTGTAACTGGTGATAATATTTCTGAAGTTAATGAAGTTAAAGATTTTTTAAGTAAAAATTTTTTGATAAAGGACTTAGGTTTTCTGAAGTATTTTTTGGGTATTGAAATATTGAAAAATGATCAAGGTGTTTGTATGACCCAAAGAAAGTATTGTTTAGAAGTCTTACATGAATATGGCTTACTTGCTGCCAAGCCTCTTGATACTCCTATTCCTGCTAATGTTGTTCTTAGTACTAAAGAAACTGAACATGATAAGTATTTGATAAACATTTCTAAGTATCAACAGTTGGTTGGTAAACTCATATACTTGACTCATACAAGACCAGATATATCATATGCTGTCCATTGTTTAAGCCAGCATATGCATGCTCCTTTACTGTCACATTTCAAGGCTGCATTAAGAGTACTTAGGTACTTAAAAGGTGCTCCTGGTGCTGGTATACAGTTTAATAAGAACAGTAGCTTTGATCTTAATGTTTACACTGATTCTGACTGGGCAAAATGTCCTAGTACTAGAAAGTCAGTTTCTGGGTTTTGTGTTTTTCTGGGAGGATCTTTGATCTCTTGGAAAAGCAAGAAACAAGCTACCATTTCTAGATCATCCACTGAGGCTGAATATAGATGTATGGCATCTGCTACTTGTGAAGTTATATGGTTGAATAATCTTCTTCAAAGTCTTCAGGTTAATTCTACTCTCCCTGTAGAAATGTTTTGTGATAACAATTCTGCTATACAACTTGCCTCTAATCCTGTATTTCATGAGAGGTCTAAGCACTTTGAAATAGATTGGCATGTTGTTAGAGAAAAAGCTACTTCTGGTCTTATAAAGGTAGAGAAGGTTGATTCTAAAAATCAAGTAGCTGACATTTTTACTAAAGGGTTGAGTATTTCTCAACACAAAGTTTTGTGCAAGAAATTAAGTCTTCTTGATATGTTTGGAAAACTGGGAAAATCATAGTACTTGTGTTATAAGTTTGAGGGAGGATGTTAAAAACTATAAGTTTATTTTTTATCAAACTTTAACACAAGATCAGCCAAATATGTAAGAAGGTAAAAGTTAAGGGTTTATTTTTCTATTGTCTTGAATTATTTGAAAGTGCAGGTACTTAAAAGGAAAATTGCAAGGATGAGTCGGTGAAGGCTTTTTATATATACATCATATATTTATTTTTAGAGATTAGATCTTTATCCCTTTGTTTTTCGTTTTCTCCGTTCATCATCTGTATTCTGTCTCTATATTCTGTATAGATCATCTTGATCTAATTTAGTTCTTGTTTTATTGTTTAATCTTGAGAGTTGTAGTGAGGTTAATTGTAAGAGTGTTTTTTGTTTAGATAATCGCATCCATTAGGGGGACGATTAATTGTTTCTTTGTATTGTTTGATAGCACTCATTTGAGGACTATCTTGATAAATAAAAGTGTTCATTCCACTGGGTATATAATTTTTCATGGTATCAGAGCCAGGTTTTGGCGATTTGAAGATCTAGGGTTGAAGGAAAATTAGGGTTTGATCATATTTAGGGGTTTTGTGCTTCGCAAGATCTCGGTTTCAGAAAATTAGGGTTTTCATCTAATAAATCCTAATTTTGTTCGTCTGATTATCATTATTTGCTTCCGCTGAGTATCATTGGTGATACTCTCTTCTACATCAACTCCTTCTTTTCCGATAGCACTGTAAGTACTCTTTCCATTATCTGGTGGATTGCCTTGGATCGATATACAGGGTTTTTACGGCTGCCTTGACCCTCTTCCTTGAAGAAGTGTGGAATCCTGGTAGTAGTTCTTACCTGCAAACTATATTGAACCTTGTGTGATCTATTAAACTCCAGATAATTTTATATCTGCTTATTTGTGCTATTTTGTTCTTGTGTGCTTTATCTGTATTTGATTCTGTGATTTAATTGTTGTTACTGTCTATTTCTGTCTATTTCTTTGTTAAAATGGGTGATACTAGTATTACTACTGTGAGTGGTCTTGATATTGGTAGTCCTTTGTATCTTCATGCTAATGACACAACTGGTGTACCTATTGTTTCTATAAAACTTGTTGGAACTGAGAATTATAGAATATGGGCTAGTGCTATTAAACTTGCATTGCAAACTAAAAATAAAATGGGATTTATTGATGGTACTGTGGTGAAAACTGTTTATGCTTCAAGTCCTGTTTTAGCCCAGCAATGGGAAAGGTGTAATGTTGTTGTTCTGTCTTGGTTGCTTGGTTCTGTTTCTCAAGATGTGTATTTAGGACAAGTTTTTTCTGAGAATGCTTCTGAAGTTTGGACTGAATTAAAAGAAACATATGATAAAGTGGATGGCTCTGTGATATATAATCTGTTGCATAAAATCAATACTTTTAAACAAGGTGGTTTACCTTTATCTGAATATTATCATAAAATGAACTCTATGTGGAGAGAATTTGATTCACTTACTAAACTGCCAACTTGTACTTGTGATGCTAGAACTGAAACTGCTACACATGATAAACTGATTAAACTTATGCAGTTTTTAATGGGATTAGATGATGTGTATCAACCTGTTAGAAGTACTTTGTTAACTAAAGATCCATTACCTGATGCTAAAAGTGCTTATGCTATCTTGTCTAGAGAAGAATCACATAGGTTTAATCATAAAAATTCTGCTACTGAAAATAAGCTTAATGCTACTGCTTTTGCTTCTAGAACTGTTGATTATAAGAAGAGGTTTGGAAATAATAATAGAGGACCTAATCCTAACTTGGTATGCAAGAAGTGTAATATGATAGGACATACTATGGATAGGTGCTATGAGATTATTGGTTATCCTCCAGGCTTTAAGAAACATCCTAATCCTATAAGACAGAATCATGGTTATAAACAAGGTTTTAATGCAAATTGTGATGTTAAGATGAATTCTGTGCAAAGTTCCAATATGAATGGTAATATGAATTTTGTGCAATCTGTTCCTTCTTCTGTCCCTTTCACTAATGAACAAGTGCAGAGGTTGATTTCTTTAATAAGTGATAAGCAGCCTGCAGCTGTGCAGTCTAATATGGCAGGTATACCTTCTTTCATGAACAACAATGTATTTTTCAATGCTAATTTTCATAAGTTTTTTTGTGCAAATACTATTAAGAATCTCATACTTTGGTTAGGATGGATAATTGATTCTGGTGCTAATCAACATATAACAGTTTCTGATGAAAATATGTTTGATGTTATTGATATTTCTAGTCTTAATTTAACAGTAGGTCACCCTAATGGCACTTTAGCTAAGGTTACCAAAGTTGGTAATCTTAAATTGACTAATAATGTGATTTTGTATGATGTGCTTGTGGTTCCTAATTACTGTGTCAGTCTTATGTCTGTCCATAAAATGATCAAAGATAGCAAGTTATTTGTAGGTTTTGATGAAACTAAGTGTTATATTCAGGATTTGAGAAGGGAGAATGTTCTGGGGACTGGTAGTGAGAGAAATGGTCTTTATCTGTTTGACTTGCAAAATAATGTGATTGGTAAGTCTAATAATGCTCTATGTATGTCTTTTCATGTTTCTAAGTCTTTGTGGCATTGTAGGCTGGGTCATCCAGCTGAACAAGTTTTAACTGTCTTAAAATCTGATTTAGGTCTTGGTAACAATGAGCATACTACTGTCTGTGATATTTGTCATAAAGCTAAACAAATTAGAGAACCTTTTCCTCTTAGTGACCATAAAACTTATAAAGTTGGTGAGCTGATTCATCTTGATTTGTGGGGTCCTTACAAAGTCATTAGCAGAGAAGGTTACAAGTATTTTCTTACAATTGTTGATGATTTCTCTAGGGCAGTTTGGGTATATTTGTTAAAAACTAAGGATGAAGTATTTTGGTTGTTTAAATCTTTCTCTGTTCTCCTTCAAAATCAATTTAAGGTCAAAATTAAAACTGTTAGATCTGATAATGGCACTGAGTTTGTTAATTCTAAGATGAATGAGTTTTTTAGTGAAAATGGCATGATACATCAAACTTCTTGTAGTCATACTCCTCAACAAAATGGTATAGCTGAGAGAAAACACAGACATTTGTTAAATGTGGCTAGAAGTTTAATGTTTCAGGGAGGGATTCCTCTTAGGTATTGGACTGAATGTATTCTGACTGCTGTTTATCTTATTAACAGGTTACCCTCTTCTGTTTTAAGTGGAAAATCTCCTTTTGAAATAATTTATAATAGAAAACCTAACCTCTCCCATTTGAGAAGTTTTGGATGTTTATGTTATTCTACAGTTTTAAACAATTCTGATAAGTTTGCTCATAGGTCTGTAAAATGTGTTTTGATTGGTTTTTCTTCTACTAAGAAAGCTTATAAACTCTTAAGTCTTGAAAATAATGATATTTTTTATTCTAGAGATGTCAAATTTTATGAAACCATTTATCCTTTTAAAATGAAAAGTTCTGAAAGTGTTGAAAGTGTTTCTGAAAATGATCTTGTTAATTTCTTTAATAGTCTAGAGTATGACATCCAAAATAGTATGGCTTCTAATCCCAATGATGAAGGGAGAGGTACACTTGGTGATGATGGCAACAGCTCCCAGGGTTCTGGTAGAGCACCTGCAACATCAATAAGTGATGAAAACCTACCTGAGGGAAATTCTTTAAACACACATTCTGGTAATCAAAATGTTGTTCATAACAATGAGGGTAATCTGGGTCTTAGAAGGTCTGATAGGACTTCTAAACCTCCTGTCTGGTTAAATGACTATGTTGTTGAGTCAAATTTGGCTTATGGTCTTGAGAAGTATGTGAATTATAGTCTTCTTAATAATGTGAATTACTGTTTTTCTACTACTCTTAATAAAAGCTTTGAACCTACTTGTTATGATGAGGCTGTTAAGGATCCAAAATGGGTAGAAGCTATGAATTGTGAAATTGAAGCTCTTCATAGAAATAACACTTGGACTTTAACTAATTTACCTAAAGATAGAGAAGCTATAGGATGTAAATGGATATATAAAATAAAGTATAAAGCTTCTGGTGAGATTGAGAGGTTTAAAGCTAGATTAGTAGCTAAAGGTTTTAGTCAAAGGTTTGGTCTAGACTATGAAGAGACTTTCAGTCCTGTTGTTAAAATGACCACTGTGAGATGTCTTATTAGTATAGCTGTTAAAAAAGGTTGGTCTTTGTTCCAGTTAGATGTAAATAATGCTTTTTTATATGGTGACTTGGAAGAAGATGTGTATATGACTGTTCCTCCTGGATGTGTTACTGAAAACAATAATCAAGTTTGTAAATTAAACAAGTCTTTATATGGTCTTAAACAAGCTCCTAGGCAGTGGAATACTAAATTGACTAATGCTTTAATTGAACATGGTTTTGTTCAAAACAAGTTTGATTATTCTCTGTATACTAAGCAGTCTGATCAAGGTTTTGTTGCTCTTCTTGTATATGTGGATGATATTGTTGTAACTGGTGATAATATTTCTGAAGTTAATGAAGTTAAAGATTTTTTAAGTAAAAATTTTTTGATAAAGGACTTAGGTTTTCTGAAGTATTTTTTGGGTATTGAAATATTGCAAAATGATCAAGGTGTTTGTATGACCCAAAGAAAGTACTGTTTAGAAGTCTTACATGAATATGGCTTACTTGCTGCCAAGCCTTTGATACTCCTATTCCTGCTAATGTTGTTCTTAGTACTAAAGAAACTGAACATGATAAGTATTTGATAAACATTTCTAAGTATCAACAGTTGGTTGGTAAACTCATATACTTGACTCATACAAGACCAGATATATCATATGCTGTCCATTGTTTAAGCCAGCATATGCATGCTCCTTTACTGTCACATTTCAAGGCTGCATTAAGAGTACTTAGGTACTTAAAAGGTGCTCCTGGTGCTGGTATACAGTTTAATAAGAACAGTAGCTTTGATCTTAATGTTTACACTGATTCTGACTGGGCAAAATGTCCTAGTACTAGAAAGTCAGTTTCTGGGTTTTGTGTTTTTCTGGGAGGATCTTTGATCTCTTGGAAAAGCAAGAAACAAGCTACCATTTCTAGATCATCCACTGAGGCTGAATATAGATGTATGGCATCTGCTACTTGTGAAGTTATATGGTTGAATAATCTTCTTCAAAGTCTTCAGGTTAATTCTACTCTCCCTGTAGAAATGTTTTGTGATAACAATTCTGCTATACAACTTGCCTCTAATCCTGTATTTCATGAGAGGTCTAAGCACTTTGAAATAGATTGGCATGTTGTTAGAGAAAAAGCTACTTCTGGTCTTATAAAAGTAGAGAAGGTTGATTCTAAACATCAAGTAGCTGACATTTTTACTAAAGGGTTGAGTATTTCTCAACACAAAGTTTTGTGCAAGAAATTAAGTCTTCTTGATATGTTTGGAAAACTGGGAAAATCATAGTACTTGTGTTATAAGTTTGAGGGAGGATGTTAAAAACTATAAGTTTATTTTTTATCAAACTTTAACACAAGATCAGCCAAATATGTAAGAAGGTAAAAGTTAAGGGTTTATTTTTCTATTGTCTTGAATTATTTGAAAGTGCAGGTACTTAAAAGGAAAATTGCAAGGATGAGTCGGTGAAGGCTTTTTATATATACATCATATATTTATTTTTAGAGATTAGATCATTATTCAATTTATTTTTCGTTTTCTCTGTTTATCATCTGTATTCTGTCTCTATATTCTGTATAGATCATCTTGATCTAATTTAGTTCTTGTTTTATTGTTTAATCTTGAGAGTTGTAGTGAGGTTAATTGTAAGAGTGTTTTTTGTTTAGATAATCGCATCCATTAGGGGGACGATTAATTGTTTCTTTGTATTGTTTGATAGCACTCATTTGAGGACTATCTTGATAAATAAAAGTGTTCAATCCACTGAGTATATTTTTTACAACTTGGTATTCATATTTGCATCGTTACTGATTTAATGTTTTACTTATCAGACATACTAACGAATTTCCTCATCCTCCATCTAGTGTCGAGCAACTAGCTAAATATAATTATATAAAGTAGGTTCGTTGATTTCACATTTTTGTTATTACATTTCTTTAATTTATAACTTTTGCATAGTTGCACATAGTTATCTTTCTATATTTTATGTGTTTTTGCAGCCGTCAAATCAAATAGTTGACTCTTTGATTTGGCTTGCCATTCAAGACATGATAAATGATGTTTGGAAGAAAAAGTTAAAGTTTGTTTGTGGTTCTCAAGGATCTGATGCTGATATACCATATCGATAGTGATACAAACCAAAAGGTAATTTCCATGAACCCTCTTTGATGCATCATTTCATTCAATGCAAAGTTTGTTTGCTACGTTAATAAATTTAGTTATTTTGCTTAGTAGTTTTTGTAATACTTAAATTTATGCTTTTAATCTGTTTTTGATCATGATTCGTATGGAAATTAAAGGATAAAAGGTGGAGAGAATGAATATTTCATTAAGTCATATGTATAAAATGGGTGGAAGGCTTTTTACAAAGGAGGTGGGAAAGGGTATTTATACTACTAGTCTATTTTCACTATGACCCCTTCCACACTTGGATAATTACAATTCAACAACATTATTTTATAGCTAACAATCTCCCCCTTGGTGTTGAATTGTAAAAGTTGCATCGTCTTCGGTCTTTAAATCTTGGTGGGCCCTTTATGTTGAGGATCTTTGTTGTTGAGTGACCTTGAAGCTTTCCCTCTGTCTTCATCGTCATCGATCAACTTTGACTTGTTGGATCCTTAAGCATTCTGTGAAGGCGACGACTCGGGTTTCTTGTAAAATGCGGAAGCTTGGTATAAAGTGCGGAAGCTTGGCTTGGTATAAAGTGCGGAAGCTTGGCTTGGCTTTGAGTGTAGATTTGTCATTTAGCTCCCCCTCAAGTTGAGCATAATCTTCAGAACAAAGAATCGAACTTATGCATTTTGCTCCCCCTCAGATGGGCAATTCATTGTGCTCCCCCTCAAAAGGATAATCAATCTTTTAAACTTTTCTCCCCCTCATGATGAACAGGTGAAACGTGTTCATCATGCAACAATGATCGATAGCACACATGGTGAATGAAAAGGTTTAATTATGAAGTAACGTCTCAGCATGTTTTGAACGGGTTGTACACAGAAATATGCACAAGCCATTTGACATCAACTTACTTTAAAGCAATCCTTGGAACCCATTTGAGAACGGGTCCAAGAGACTTAGATACTTTTGAAAATTCTTTGAAGTTGTGTCAATTCGATTCAAGAACATTGAATTCCACCTTGATTTGAAACTTGATGATTCATTTTGAAGTAGCTTTTGTGAAATAAATGGTGATTTGAGGGCATGTGTAGGAGTTTGAGGTTTGGAATTTGGTGGCATATGTGAAAACTGTAACAACCCTTAATTTCCGACTAGGATAACTTACTTATAATTATCTAGGTATCTATCCCTAGAGGTTTATTAAGAGATTTGACCTTCTAGACAATTAGGGCATGGTGATATTTGCCCTCTAGTTCAATAGAATGCCAAAAGGAAGCCAGTTGCCTTAGAAATGCCATAAACAATAACCATAGACAATCTCAAACTATAAATTAGTTCTAACTGAACTTGGTGAATTATCATTGAACCAAAAACTTTATTTCGAGAAGTTAAGTTATAAATAAAAATAATTGTACAAGACTCACATGTTGTGACAACAATCAACAATCTTATAAATATCCAACAATTTAAACACCAAGCTAATTAAAGTATATATGCGCATAAATACATAATGACCATCTTGAAAATGTAATTATAAACTATCACGTACATGAGGTGAGTTTAAATAATAATAATAAGTGAATATATATGTCTATTGTGAGTACAAGTTTATAACAAAGTGATTAAGTAACAAATTGAAACACAAAAATTATATATATATACATATATATACACGGCTACATACACACATATATGTACACAATCATGTCCTAAATTGCTAAGTAACTAGTAAATAAACCCTCATACATGAACCTATACTAAATAATACTTACACTTTAAACAACTAACTAATTTAAATAATTACACTACACACACATATATATATTTATACATACAAAAGTATTCATGCATGAATCTAGACCAAAACACAACCATATACACCCTTAACTTTCAAATTTACACAACACACACTTTGCCTAGCCAATGGGCTTCAAGCCACCACCCAACTTGACCAATGAGCACTCTCCCAACCCATTTTCCTTCTCCCCATCACGTTTTCTAGCTAGGAACTCCCACCCCCACACTCATTTCTCACACAAAACAACACACACTCTTCTCAAAACTCTCTCAAACTCTCCCTTCTTCCAAGAGTTCTTTCTTCCTTTCTTCCTCTCCATTTTCGGTTCATACAATCAAGAAGGAAGCTCAAAATCTTAAATTAAACAACAACAATAATAAAGGGTTTTAATCTAGGTGCATCAAGGAATTGTTTAAAGCAAGCTTGGATTCATTTGGAGACTTCTTGAGCTCGAAAAATCAGCCCCCAAACAGCCCCATTTTCGAAATTAAAAGGTTGATAATACACCTCCTTGTTCAATAAATCTCTAGTTAATCTTGTTCTTTCAAAAACCAAATGTTTTCTTCATCTTTTATTATCATTTTCTTCTTGATTTAAACTCAATGAGGGCAAAGTTGATAGATCCTTATCTCTCATGTTCATGCATGTTAAAATCAAGAGAAAGGATTCCATGATTCAACCTAAACAAGACCCAAGAGTTAGTAGTTGTAAGATTTGTTGCTAAATGGGTTTAAGGCTTTGATTAAATCTGATTTTTGATGAATATTATGAGTTTATATTCTGTGATTTTTCATCAAGAATGATATTTTTAAAAGTTAGATTAAAGTTTATAGCTTGATCTTGTTCAAAAGTGTTAGATCTTAACATGCATGCTTAGATTTATACTAGTTTATGTTGATTTTGAATTAGGATGTGAGAAGGATCTTTGGATGATGATTGATGATTTTGAAATTGATAATAATCTGTAAATTTGATGTTAAGAGCTACAAAATAAAGTATTAATCTTGTAAATAATAAACTCAAGTGCTAATTAAGCAAGAATGGTCATTGGTGAGTTGATATAATCAAGAACATTCTGACAGAAATAATCTTCTGTCTTGGAACGGATAAACTGAGCATGTGAGGGCCGTTTCAAGAAAAACTTTCAAAATAAAAGTTGTAGATAAACGAGTTAAATTTAACCACCAACTGGAATCACTCAAAAATACTGAACCAAACAAAAGATATGATTTTTCTACTAAAACTGGTCAAAACTTCATTTTTGTCTGAATATTTTATCAACTTTGACAATTTTTATCTCCTAATCCATAAGGTTCCAGGAGGCCATACTCGGTGGAAAGTAAGTCCAATGTGTCCTAAACGTAAAATAAAATCATGGAATTTTTATTAAGAGCAAAACCCAAAGAACTTTTATAAAACTTTCGAGTATGCAAAACAGTGACTGTTTTGACCACTTCCATTTGTAAAAATATTTAGAGGTAGTAAACATTCTTTATAAATTAAGCCAAAATTCACAAAATAAGTGGACACATATAGGTTATTGTATAAAAATCAGGAGGGTCCAAATAATTCGGTTTAACCCCAAAACAGTAGCCAACATTTCATAAAATGTGAAGTAAAAACAGAAAATTCTGAAGTAAACCAATAATTTGTGTAATGGGCTAAAAGATACACTAAGGACCATAATGGGCCAACCTGGCCCAAATAATAAACCCATTGAACCAATAAATCAGTAGGCCCACTTGGACCAATAAACCATGTAGCCCAATAACCAATATAACCCATTAAGCACATAACCCAAATAAGGTTAAGCCCAATAACTAAATTAAGCCCAAGTCACCTAAAAGCCCATAACACTTAGACCCAATTTGGTAATGGCCCATAACACTTAAACGAATTTCATAAACCCGGATAATCATAAGATATATCGAGAAGTATGTGAGTTTGAAAGATAAGCGAAATCAAAGTAACATAAAAGATAATTAAGTGGAATGGACATAAGTAATTACGTTAACCAAACTATAAATTGATATCACAATGCTAATTCGTGCTAAAATCGGTTACACATCAAATGATGAATAAGGATAATATAACTAAATATGGCATTCTCATATGATAACCTAAGATGCCAAACGAAACCACAAATGAAGGCAGGTTACCGAAATTCTAACAACTTATAATTACATGTATATTGAAAGTGACTTTTTCACCATCAATCCCTACAACCAAAAAGATACGAGTATTAGCAATACACTTGAATTCCTTAATTGATGACAACTTAATGATAGTGGCATTTCTAAGTGATGGCTTAAGATAGGAACTTACGTATATTAGTCCTATCGTAGGGATAGTCTTGGCTCGAAATGTGATTGAGGAATATGACGGATATATGATCAAGGAAGCGATAGATGGGAAGTACCCATTTTGGATAAGTGAATATAATATGCGGCATATCAAGGTGAGTTATAGCCCCCTTTCAAACTCTTTTATATGTTTTACTTACGGGGTGAAAAGCATGATAAATAAAATTGCTTTCTTTTATGAAATGATATTCGAAAGAATGATTATGATATGGGAATTATATTGTATGTTCATCGTGTTATATGTTATATGATGAGCTTGAGTACTGTCAAACGGTGGTCCCATGTACACTACTATTAACTCATTGAGGCCTGTAGTTAGAGGGTTGCGCAACTAGGATTCGTCCCCTCACTCACATCAGTGGCGACAGGTTGATTGGCCGCCTATGTGGCCGCCTTCAACGGTGTCGGTCATGGGGTGCTCTAATCTACTTTTATTGGTCGTCTCCATGGCACGACCCATTCATTATTATTATTGCACGTGATTGACAGCATGTGCTACTGTTATCATATCTTCGGGACATATCATCATTATTGTTATTTGGACGTGAAAGGGTCTTAGTAGTGGCTCAAGACAAACTCATCGAATTATGCCTTTGGCTAAATATTATTGATTATTACTTATGGTTGGATATTATGGATTGAACATACGGTTTGGGTATTGGACCTTATATGGAATCTCAAAAGTTGTTGAAATTGGCGATATTGAAGTATTGATGACCGAATGGTTTTGGTATGATGAATGATTAATCGATTGATATATTTTTCTCTCACGATAAATGTGACAAATGAGAACTTTATAATTTACCATGGATTTCTCAACTCTTTGAAATGACGTTATGGTATTTTGAAAACTTGATGGTTTGATATGGGAATTTTTGTCGGTCATGTGGTTTGGGTGAATTGATATGAAATAATATGTTTCTCTAAGTTTTGAAATGGATATGTAACGAGATTTACTTGCAAACCTATGCACTCACCAACTACGTTTTCGTAGTTGACACTTTTTCTTCATGCTTTTCAGGATTTAGCATTAGCTTTGAGGAAATGTATGCATCATGATTGTTTGCATTGCACTTTGGAGTCAAAGATCAAACCTTGTGACGGGCAATGGAATCCGCCTTGATCATTGTAGAATATCGTTTCATGTATTTGTTAATTGTCTCGTGGACTTAATATCCAAGTGTGGTGGACGCATTGTACTTGGGGATTGGTTCACATGCTTGTGCATTTGTAAAATTCTTTTATTAAATAAAGCTATGGTGAATGTTATTTATAATCCTTTGTTTTGAATACTCGACTTTCTGTACATCTCATTGTTCCGCCTTAGTTGGGGTGTTACAAAAACCAACCATATTGATCTCTAAATCGAACGGTTTTAGTGGTAGAATCCTTAAAAACTCGACAAGTGTTGAATTGAGGAACTGTAGGAGTCTTAGGGAAATTAGGCACCGATTTAGGAAAGGTTGGTTTGAACTTTTGAAGTGGTGGGGGAGATATCTTTGGTGGTTCGATGGTGGTTGATTTGATCTTTTGTGGTGTTTGAGGAGGTGTTGGTGCGAGATCCAAAAGTTCTGAAATTGAATATCTGAATTGTTTCGAGTCACTTGACTGAACTTCTGGTTTGGTGGGAAAAGAGTTGTTTTCTGATTGTATCAGTTTATTTGGAGAAAGAGAATCGGGATTAAGGGGCGATGATGATTTCACTTGAGTTGACAGGGTTGCAAGTTGTGTTTCTAATGACCGAGAATAGGCTTGAAGTTGTTCGATTATCTTTAGAAATTTCCTCTCTTTACTCACAAACAAAATGGACTTGTTTTGCAATTCGTTGCGAAGTTGAGATATCTTTTCAAGCGAAACAAGTTCATTCGACCGACTCTCATTGATTTCAACAGTGATTTGAAAGTGAGCTTCTCTAAGTTGATCACATAACTTCGTAATATTTGTTTGCAGAAGATCATTTGCCGACTTGAGCTCTTTGTTTTTCAATTTGAGTTTCTCATTCTCAAGCTCAATTAAATGGAATTTGTTAAAAGCATGTTGTTTGGTTGAGTAAACCTTTGCAATGCAAGGAGTGGTATGAGGTCGACTCAATGTAGTTAAACAACATGAGCATATCATATCTTCATGACGTTTCTCTTGATCCAAAGTAGGATTTGTAACCGTGGATGAAAAAAGCTCTCTCAAAATGGGATCATTTGTAAAAATGTCTTGTGATGTATGAGTCGTCATCTTGGAATCAAAGGATTTAATGGCAGCCCAATTAAAGAGTCCAAATGAAGAGATATACTTAGCCCAACAACTAATACCTAGTAATAGTCCTTAGCCCAATCACAATAATCAGTCCAAGATTGAATACAGTTAAGCCCAACTACAAATTACTAGCCCAAAGCTAAATTCAACATCAAAAAGAAATATGAATGAAATTCTCAAATAAAATAAAATAAAATATGACAACTTTGATCAGGAAGGTGATCACGTGAATGCTTAAACCCCACTAGACACAAATTTAAATTCAATACTCACGTGAAGATATATAAAAAAAATAAAAATGGAAGCCAGCTAATACCCACTTTAAAGATTTGACCATTCACACTTTGACAGCACAAATTCAAATGTGACAATTCACTTTTGCTATATAATCACGCGTGACACACTTTAACTTGTCACTCACAATTACCAATACACGTTATCTCTGTCACACTTACACGCGGAGACCAATAATGCAATAGATCACGGGTGTTTTGTTTCCAACCAAGCTCATTTGAATTAAAGAATACATGTATCTGACAATACGCTACTCTTCACGTGATGACACACGCTTTTCAATACACGCTATGTCTTATCTATACTCTTTCCTTATACTTTTACTCACAAAACAACTTTCACTTTCTTTTAAACTAAATCAATATCTCTCTCTCCCAAGAAAATATTTTCATATTCAAAGATAGTCTATCTTGCTTTCTGTCTTTCACACCACAGCCAAGTAACAATTATGGTTGAACAAAATGGTGACCGAGCAAGAGACTCAAGTAATCACAACAAACAATCAAGATTCAAGTTGATCGACGACGGTAGGTGCTATTTTCATGATACCAAATGGGTTTCAAAGGGATGGGTTAAGTTTACTTGAAATAATGAAATGGGTTTTGGAAAAAAATGGGTTTTGAAAAAAAATGGGTTTTTTGAGTTTTGATGAACTAATACCGGTATTCGAACAAAAGCCGGTATTAGTGAAGAATTAATGAAATGTGAAGGAAAACCGGTATTAGTGAAGATTTAATGAAATGGGAAGGAAAACCGGTATTAGTGAAGAATTAAAGAAATTGAAAATGAAGAACAAATACCGGTTTTCGATTTTCAAGTACAAAAACAAGAAGTAATACCGGTTTTGGTAAAATATTAACTATTACCGGTTTTCAAGAAGACAAACGGGCAGAGTTTCGACTTGGAACATGAGGAATATAAGAACAAATACCGGTTTTGGTGTAAACCAGGTACCTTTTTGAATATAATAACGAAACAAAAATTTTCAACTTGAATGAAACCGTAGGAAACCCGGTAGGAAAACCGGTAGGAATACCGGTATTACAACTAAAATTCAAAGAAAAAATGAAAACCGGTAGGAAAACCGGTATTACAAAGGAAATTACAGAAACTTGCAAAAATGAAGGAAAAAGGTCCGGATTTTGCGCCTTGGGCTCTGATACCAATTGTAATACTTAAATTTATGCTTTTAATCTGTTTTTGATCATGATTCGTATGGAAATTAAAGGATAAAAGGTGGAGAGAATGAATATTTCATTAAGTCATATGTATAAAATGGGTGGAAGGCTTTTTACAAAGGAGGTGGGAAAGGGTATTTATACTACTAGTCTATTTTCACTATGACCCCTTCCACACTTGGATAATTACAATTCAACAACATTATTTTTTTGTCCTTCTACCCATGGGTTCATTTGGTCTTTGTCTAGTTTATAAGGCCACATGGAGTTGGTTTTGTTTAAAGTTCAAACAGTTTGAACTCGCTTTAGTTAAATTTGACAGATAAAAACTACTTAAAGTTGAAATGAGTTTAATGCGGATCAGGTTAGAAGTGTCAAATATTTTTTTGGATAGGTGAATTGCGCTTGAAACTTCGTGTCACGATTCGAAAACGGGAGGTCTAGCATACGTTCTCTTAACCGGATCCGCGCTAGAGAGCTCCCTCGAAGTAGAAATGCCTATTTCAAATACCCGATGGGGGAAAACCTCCTACTAATCCGCCCGAAGGCACGACGATTAATAAGGGTAAACCTGCTCTCTCAGACTCGAACATGAGTATATCCAAGCCAAGCCCTCATAGACGGACTACTTATATCTTAAAGGTGGCCAAATGGGGATTCGAACCTGTGACGTGAAAGTCACCGAGTCCATTCCAAATCACTGGACCAACACTTCAAGAAGTGTCAAATATTTAGTATTATTTTTACAATGCGGTAACTCGTTTTATGTAATAGACTATATCCTCTGTATAAATAATATAGTTTTGTAATCATATTTAATATAAATTATTTACTAAATTTAACAAAGATGTATGAAAAACCTTTGGTGGGTCGGACCAAACTGACCCCTTTTAACTTCACATACAAGTTACGTGTGTAACCTGAACCTATTATGACCCACAAGCCTACCAGCTTGACCCGCTCGTCTGCCCCTACAGGGTTGTTGTAAAATGTCCCGTTAGAATCTGAATTTTAGAATTTGTGTATTATACAATGTATTACGAGGGGTCTGCTCGTCTGCACCTTCAAGATGTTGCTCCAGATGCTCTCAAAAAGAAAAAGAAAAAAAAAATCACACTGGATGATTGTTTGTCAAAATACAATAATTAAATGATGCTTCATGCTTTATGCATATACGTAATGCTAATGTCTTAATTGACTTTCGGTATTCATGAGTTGTTTTTGTGAGATTGATTACTATTGGGGACCTAACATTGATGTGGTTGGATTTTTTTTTTTTTTTTTCATCTTGCTTCAAACCATAAACCTCGTGAAGATCTTGTATGCTCGTTCTGGTCCTGAGCCTATCTACATATAGGTTTGGTATTTTTGTAAGTTTTTTCTCGCATAGACTTATAAAATCTATATCATCAAGTTTAAGCTGTTTTTAATAGTTAAAAAAAAGATGCAAAATAAAGTGACAATCACACAATCTGCATAGGATTGAGATTCTCTAAACACTACAAGAAAAATGTCGATTAATGACCACTTTATTTACTAAAATTTGGTCACTAATAACCTTATTTAGTTACCATTAAAATTTGGTCACTAAACAAAATTAGTGACGAAAAGTGACGAAATTTTGGTCATTATGATAAATTAGTGACCATATTTTGAGTGGTCACTTTTCGTCACTAAAGGTCCGTCACTAATTTTGTTTAGAGACCAAAAAATGTCATTTTTTGGCCACTAATTTTGTTTAGTGACCACTTTTTCTTAATGGTAACTAAATAAGGTTATTAGTGACAAATTTTAGTTGTCACTAAACAAAGTCGTCACTAATCGACATTTTTCATAAGTGAAGTTGGAGTAACTTCAACCATTGGATTAAATCCAATGGTCAAGATTAAAAGTTGATGTTTTAATCTTGACCATTGAATTTAATCCAATGGTTGAAGTTACTCCAACTTCATCTGGAGTTTAGAGAATCTTAATCCATCTGCATAGTAGATACATTGCACTATCTAATTAGATGCGAGAATATAGATATATAATATCGAACTCAACTATTAGACAATGTGAGTAAGCATATTGATAACGAAGGGCACAAATTATCTCCATCTGATTATGCGGGAATAAGCAATCGGTATCTTGATAAACGAGCATAGTGCCCGCGCAATGCAGCGGTGACAATTATTTAGAAATTTGAAAAAAATATTTATCTTAAGAAAATTATAACTTTGAAGTTACATGTATTATATTTTAAAAATAGGCTAAAACCTTTAAATTTAAATACAGTTATTTAGAGGTTTTATTTATTAGTTATTATGATATGATATTTATTTATATATGTATAAATAAATCATTTTTAAACTATCTTTTATTTAATAATATCTTATTTAATTTATACATTGATAAAACAAATACTCTAGTTTGTTATTACATTTTAAGTTACATTGGTATACCAATAAAGCCTTTTTTTATAAAAAAAATAGTTAGGTAGAACCATCCGTAATTTCACAATTTCACACGTCACATCAGTTTTCACAATTTCATCAGTTTTAAGCCGTTATGGACATAGAATCACGCAAAACGCAGGACACTATATATATATTTTATAAGCAACTCTAAATATTTATTAAACTAAAATATATAGATATATAAAAGTACATTGAATTTGAATTATAAGAATATGTGTCAGATTGTCCTCCATTCATTTCCATTCATAACCCATTTATAATTTTTATTTCATTTATCTTTGTTTTTCGGTTTCAACAGTCAACACAAAACCCTTATTTGTTTTTGTTTTGTCTGATCTCACCATCACTATCCCTACTTTTATAAACCATTCACCCACCAGGCCACCAATCCAAATTAATTTATTCATTATCATCATTATACAAACATTTCTTTTCAATCTTTTCAATCATCGTTCGAACTCCATGTCTCCATGGTTTTGCAGCCGTCAATGGTTAGAAGATTTACATATTCTTTCATCTTCTTTAGAAACCCACCACCGCCGGACATTACCACCCACCACCGCGGGACATCACCATCCACCATCGCCGGTACCAAATCAACATCATCATACGCCACCACATAAGGGAGAAATACCAGATCTGGCAACAATCGATCGGATCTTCAACGATTTGACCTTTTTGGGAGTAAAATCGGCTACTTTTTCCGGTGAATTTTCCGGCGAAGTGTTTGGACAGAAAAGTAGGCAAGGGTTTGTTCGCGATTGAATTCTGATTCGATTGCAATGGGTTTCGTGTCTTAATTCGAAAAAGCGAAAGAGTAATCACGTTTTTCACTTTTCCGGCGAGCTTTCGAATTTTCCGGCGAACCTTGAATCGGTTTTATTTTGGCAATGGTTTGTGCGGATTTTGTTCCTGAGCATTTTGGTGACAATTTCGAGTTCCAATTCGAAGAAACGGAGGAGACAATCGTAGATCTAAGTTTTCCGAGATTCATGAACTTTCAGGCGGCGGTGGCGGTGTGTATGGTGGATATAATAGCGGCGGTGGCTGGCGGTAAGGGTGGTGGTGGTGAGCGGCGGTAACGACAGTGTTGGCGGCGGAGATTGGTGGTGGCGATGGGTGGTGGTGGCAGTACGTAACTGTAACACCCCGAGCTAAGGCTCAAAAAATTACGGAAATCATATAGCACAAGGTGGAATTAATGTAGAACATGAACTAAATGCAAATAGAGGATCCGGTGAATCCATAAAAATAAGATAATTCAAGTACAGAATGCATAAGGAGCAAGTAACCATCAAAGTTTACAAAAGATCATCAAAAGATGGCTATCGATACTAAGCATAATACAAAAGTAGGCAAATGAATCCTTGATCCATGTAAGTCCAATGCCCGGGTCCAAAAGCAAGCAAGTCGATCATACTTCACGTCCTACGTTAACATGGTTACCTGAAAAGTGTACTAAACAAGTCAACACGAGGTTGGTCAGTTCGTAGTAATGGTTCACAAGGAACCATCATCAATAAACATAATAGGTATAAGCAAAGGCAAATCAATACATACAAGTAGCCTTTGAGTGTCACACTATCAATCACATCAACATTTCAAGTCATACAATAATGCATGAAATAGAATATGCACAAGTGATGTCAATATCAATGTATGTGCCGTATGCATAACATGTCATGAAGCATATCATAAGTGTGACCATCAAGTCAACAATGCAACGATACTCACATGTCATCCCAATGAACAATGTGGCATCTCAAAATCATCGAGTATTGTATATGTCTATACACTCGGATGTCCATGTCCGTTTCACCATCATCCACAACATTACATGTGCATGTCCGTTTCAATCACAAATCCATCAGTCACAACAATTCAAATTAACCAAGCAATACGTACATATACTTAGGAGGATTCTACTTTCAACGAGTTCTCGATGCTTATATATAGGGTCACCCGCAGCCTTCCCACCACATCTCAAACCCTTTGAAGGCATAACCGACCTTTATGTATGTACAACTATCCTAAATAACCATCCACCACATTCATATACGTAATCCATCAACATACAATCAAAATCATCCATCAATCAACAATCAATCAAGTCATACCATCAAAACACAATCAATCAAATCATTACTCAAATCAAACATTCAATCACACAATCAAACAACCAAACACATAAGTGTACACTTTTCAGCCCGAATCTCAATTGAGTAGGGAGCTACGGAACTCACCTTGATCGGCAAAAGGAGTTAAGTTTGATATAAAATCGAGTTAATGTCGTTCAATGTTCACTTCACGTCCACCACCTATCATAATAATATACGCATTTATTATTATATATTTATTTATACATTATACGTCATTAAATGTACCAAATCCTAATTAGGGTTTAAAACGTGACTTATGATATTCGAAAGGTCTTCGGGACTCGTCAAAGTCGTTAAAGTATTCGG
>CM067171.1:51839236-51865832 GCA_034093135.1 Erigeron breviscapus | reverse complement strand
CAAGTACCTTATTTTGGAATTCAATACCATTATCACTTCGCAACTGACAAACTTTTCGAGTATACTTGAGCTCAATTCTTTTAATGAGAGAGATGATTTCAGCAGATGCATCACTTTTGGATCTGATGAATACCACCCAGCTGTATCTGGTGAATTCATCAACCACAACTAGAGTGTACTTCTTTCCAGCTCTAGTTTGAACATTCACTGGACCAAAGAGATCCATATGTAGCATGTGAAGAGGTTCAGTGATGCTAAAATTTTGCCTAGTTTTAAAACTAGCTCTCTTCTGCTTACCCATCTCACACCCTGGACATGGTTTTTCTTTATTGAAAGAAATCTGAGGTATCCCATCAACCAGTTGTTTGCGAGACAACTTGTTAATGTTTTTGAAATTAAGATGGGATAATCTTTTATGCCATAGCCAGTTGGTGTCCTCATCAGCTTTGGTATAGAAACATTGCTCTTTTGGAGCTGGTTCCATATCCATGATGTACACATTTCCTTTTCTTGGTGCAATCATCACCACTTTCCAATCCTTGTTAAATATGGTGCCTTGTGCAATATCGAACAATACTCTGAAGCCATCATCGCAAAGTTGGCTGACACTGATCAGGTTGTATTTCAAACCATTCACAAATGCAACTCTTTTGAATTCGACTTGTCCATTATTGAGCACACCATATCCTTCAGTCTTTCCAGATTGATCGTTACCAAACGTCACTGTCGGTCCATCTTGGACAGTGAACTCTTCCAGTAGGGGCTTACATCCGGTCATAGCCCGGCCAGCAGCGCTGTCCAGATACCAGATATTCTTCTTTCGATCGCCCTACACACACACAAAAATCATTAGTTCTTTTTGTGAACCCATCTTTTCTTGATGGGTTCGCTGGACTTCTCTACAGAAGCCACAGTTGACAGTTGTGGTGTTGAACTGGAGGCTGCATCTGGAGCTTTATCACCAGCTCCAGGTGCAGGAGTAAAAACAATTGGTATTTGATACTTACTCCCTTTATTTTTACCAGATTTTGTTCCAGAAGGAACATTCTTTTGTTTAGGTATTAAAGAGAGTGGATTAATATTTTGTTTGAAAACTTGAGGTAATAAACCTCCTTCCAGATTGTTAATCCGGGCAGTACAACTCTGAACCTGCCGAGACAAAAGTTGGAGTTGACTTTCCAGATTAACCAAAATATTATTTTCTTCAGGCAGTTGAACCTTGGACCTAGGTTCAACTGGTGCTTTAGTCTATCGGGTCTTGGGCACCTTAGACTTTTGAGGTAAAGGCTTGTTACCAGTGGCCTTTTTGACTGGAGCTTTAGCCTGTTTGGCTCCAGTTTTAACCTCAATGGGGGTGGTCTCAAAGGTTTCAGTTTCAACAGCTTCAGATTGATCATAAGGTGTTTCAACCTTGAGAGCTGGAGGCAATGCATGAAGGTCTGGTATGAGAGATGCCATCTCCAGATCTCCAGATTTCCATGCATTCTTCTGGGCATCGATAGTTCTTGAAAATGCATCATAGTTTTTGCCAGATGCTTTTACCCATGACTTGATAATCTTTTGTTCTTTTTCAAGATCAGAAAATAGTTTTTGATTATCAAGTTCTAAAGCCTCAATCTTTAAAACTGACTCCTTGAGAGCCAACTGGACACTTTGCAAATCATTTAGTTGTGGTTTAACATTGTTCAGTTCAATTAGGATAGTGTCAAGATATCTTTCACTATCAGCTCTTACAGTTTCCACAAATGCCAAATCACCACTTAATGATTCAGCCAGGTCCAGTTTTAGTTCAGGGTCAACCTGGTTATCATAGTCACATACCTTCTTCAGTATGATGTCCACCCATCTTCCAGAGATGACATCTTCTTTTACCACGTGTTGCTGCTGTTGATCTTCCAAGGCCATGAAGCACATGTCCCTTTCCTCTTCTTCATCATCAGAGTACTCCCATTTTCCCTCAGTTTGTGTCATTAAGCACTGATCCTTTTTCTTTTCCATGGACAGGAGGGCAATCTGGGCCTTAAGCTTCTTGTATTTAGCTTTGTAGCTATCATCAGGCCGATTGAAATTAGGGATAGAGGGGCCAGTTTGGTTGTTCAACTGACTAGATCTGCATTCCTTCATAAAATGACATTTCTAACCACACTTATAGCATGTAAGATTGGTCTTATCCAGAGAGCTGGAGCTGGAAGCATTGTTGGGGCCATTAAATCTTTTGGATTTATGCTTAAACCTATTAAAGGTTTTAGCAATCATGGCGACCAGATCATCATCGTCAGTTTCATTACAACCATCACTGTTTTCAGTGGTCAGTCCAGAGTTTAAGAAACTGTTCAACATCTCCTTCATCGAGTGTACCTGGACACTCTCAGCAGACATTAAAGCAGCACAAGGTCGCTCAGTTACACTAGCAACCTTGGGACTCTGGGCATGGTTCATGGCATCTTGCTCAGCCACAAGTCTTGCAGCATTATTATCTTCAGTGAATCTGAAGGCTCCATAGAGCGATGCAAGAGTATGAGTGTGCAAGGTTTTACCTTGTCTTAAGACAAGAACCATGTTTTCCCATTTGGAAGGAAGAATATCACAAAACTTCTCAAGAAGAATATCCTTGTCCTTCTCTACACCCAAACCTCTCAACTGATTGATGAGGCTAGAAAATCTGGTGTATGTACCAGTTAGACTTTCATTGGGCAAGGCAAAGAAGGATTCATACTTCTTGTTCAAAGCAACTTTTCTTGTGATAATAGTGTCATCACCTCCTTCAAACTGAATAACTAACTCGTCTCACATAGATTTTGCACTGGGGAACAACACAAGTGTTGGAATTAGATATTCAGGAACAGCCCCAAGGATCATGTTCTTGAGTCTGGTGTCCAGATCAACAAGTCTACGATCCTCATCAGACCAATGGTCTTCTGGCTTTTCCCTTGAACCTCTTCTTCCAGTTGGATCAAGAAGAGGACTGACCCCAAGGGACATGGGTATATATGGTCCATCCTTAAGGATTTTCAACATATACCTTTCAATCCCACCAAAATGCAAAAGCATTCTAGCCTTCCATGTACCGAATGTCTCACTGTTTCCATCAACTTTTGGAACAGGAGTGTTAGAGTAGTGTACATGGACATGGTTTGGGGCAGTAGGAAGAGGAGGGTTGGTGTTAACATTTTGAAAAGGTTGTGCATTAGTATTCGAGGGGTTTTCACCTGAACCAGAACCATCTCCACCTTCAGTAGTGTTCATCTTAGCAGATCTAGGCAAGTTTATTAGCCTTCTGCTCTGATACCACTTGTAAGTCCCAACTCGATAGATGGTACTACTGAAGACACCTCTATGTCGATGGTGGAGTTACTTTGCAATATATGCACTGAACTGGAGACGACCAGTTGCAGTATGTATATACCAAGTTCTAGATAGATTACTTATATAAAAGACAATAAGTAAAGAACAATGCAATAATACAAATAACTTGTAAGATAACTTGATGAGACAATATGCATTTTTCAATGTGTAATTTATTTATTGATATTAAACAAATTACAAGGTTGATGCGGAACCAAGATAATACACGAATGTAAATATCCTAACAACCTATGAAATACAATTGATCTATACTCGGAATTTCTCAAGACAATCGAAATACTTAAAGTTGTGAAATGTTCCTTTTAGCGATTGAGAGAAGATTGCACAAGTTCACCAAGAATATTGCAGGTTTGCAAAGTGTGAAGTGTTTGTATGTTTTTCACTTTGTGAGTTGAACACTTAAATTCTTGGTTGTGCAATGACTTGTATTTATAGGCAAAGTTAACATTGGGATGTTAACTTTAGCCGTACAAATGTGGTTGTGAGCATTTAAGGAATAGCATTTAATTCCTTAAAAAGCAGTGTAAAGTCGCATGATAAAGCAACTTTACACAACCACCTTTATGTACCTTTTATTACTTAAATAATAAGACAAGGCTTATTATCCGGGTAAAGGTACATAAAGTATACAAGTCAATTCCTCGTAATCAGTGTAAAGCTTTGTAAGGGCTTTCCACTGATGGTCTCCAGTTTGTAACTGACTAGAATGCCAACTGGGCTTCGCTGCCATTGTCATTCTCTATCTTCCATTTGTTGTCTTCGACTTCAACTGGAATGATTCTTCAACTGGTCAGTTCTCAACTGGAGGAAGTCTTCAGTTGCGTTGACTGTACGGTGCAACTGGACTTCAATATATTTCTGGACAAATCTTCTTGGTCACCAGTTTTACTGGGTCACCAGATGCAACTGGTGACTGGTCAGTGTGAACTGGTGACTGGCCAGTTCCAGGTGAACTGGTCCTAACATTTATTGATATATAAACAAATACAAGGATTGTTGCGGAACAAAGATAAACACCCAAGTGTAAGTATCTAAACAATCCCGAAAAACAAGTGATCTAAATAACTTGGAAATACTCGTAAGTTTACTTAGAGTATATCTCACAAGTTGCAATGCTAAGGTTTCAAGCGGTTTACAAGTTGTGAGAAGACTTCATATTTATAGACCAAGTTCATGATGACATGGACAAGATCGTATAAAAGTGGTTGTGAGCATTTAAGGAATTAAACTTAATTCCTTACATGCTTGTACTAGGAAGAGTATATAAGTCAGTTGATGTGACTTATAGTACTACGTTCCAAACCTATACTTTTACCTTGTACCTTTTATTAATAGATAAATCTATTAACTGGGTAAAGGTATGCAAAGTAAAAAGTCTTCCTCGTAATCAGTGTAAAGTGTTGTAAATACTTTATACTGAGATGCTTCAGTCTTCGATCTGGTAGAATCACTCTTTGCTCGCTTCTGAGATGATTCTCTTCTTCATACTTCAGTCTTTGACTTCAGAATGAATGCTTCAGATTTATCTTGATCTGAACTGAAGTGAAGCTTCAGTGAAGTAATTCTGAGACGGCTCAGAATTCTGTACAAACGTTTTCACTGAACTTCAAGCTATTTCTGAACAAATTATACTTGGTCGATTTACGACCTAACAGTATTTGACTAGATAACGTATTTGGGTCAACCCGTTTGACCGATACAAATTATCCAAGAGACCCAACCCTATCCAAAACCCCATCCCACCCATACACTTTCTCACCCACACATTCTATCTCCCTTTCTCTTTCACCATATTCATTGCAAGACCATTTTCTCTCCCTCTCTCTCTAAATTCTTGACTCATTAATTGTGTTTCAAACTAAGATTTGTAATAAATTCACCATCTATATCATCAATAGTATATCATATCAAAAGATCAAGTCTCCTAGTGCAAGAAATTGCCATTTTCGGGTTTAAATTCGGATTTGAAGCTTGTTGGAAGAATTTGGTAAGTAAACTTGCTACAATATCATCATTATATGTTCATTATCATGTTTCTAACCTAAATGAAGTAAACTTGAGTCAAAACACAAGCCAAAATTGTTTTTAGTAGAAATTAGGGTTTTTATTCATTAAATGGCTCAAGAACTAACCTTTTTTTTCGGATTTGTGAATGTTGCAGATTGAAACATGAGTGGGTTATGTTTATAATCATTTTCCTAGTTGCTATGAACGAATTCGGGGTCGAAACTTGAGCTAAAACACTTCTAAACCGAAATTAGGGTGTTATGGGTTGTAATTAGGTCAAAAATAGAATTTGATGAATTCATGGATAAAAAATTGCGATTTGATTCTGAAATGTCGAAGCTGGACACACCTCTTTTGATAGAAAGACTTTCTAGATGGAAAATACCTTCTCCTTGTCACTTTGAATGCCAAAAATCGGATTTTTGAGTAAAATGGGTCGAGTATGGTTGTTCTTGGTCGTGTTCTTCATTTTAGCTTGCCCAGATTTTTCATTGATTCCCTGCCACCGTCTGCTACGGCTGAAGCGGCGTCCATGACACTGTTTAGGTTGCTTCTATGTGCGTCTCATACGGTGGGACCACCGTATGAGACGATGCTCCCATTCGCCAATTTCGAGTTTTTGAGCCAGACGCCATGTTTTACTGTTTTACGGTAGCAAAACGCTACTTAGACGCTGAAACAAACGATTCCAGACCACCGTCTAGGACGGTGGTCACCACCGTCTGACACGCCAGCCCATGCTTGGCACACCGTCTTGTACGCCACTCCTTAACGTCCCACACGTTGAGCCATATTTTCCACCGTCCCACAGGGTACATCTTGGCGTCTGAGACGCCTACCTACAAAAGTTGTTTTCCTGCTTTCCCTTGTTTCAATTCGATGGTCCTTTCCTTGAGTCGAGCTTTCTTTTAAACCTTTTCCTAGTCCTCTTAGTAATGTAATGAAGTCTCGGAAGTCGTTTAAAGTGAAAGAGTCTTTTAAAACTAAATTATGGTTTTGGCTAGTGGAAAATAATGACGTGTATTGACATGTATATATGTATAAAGATAGGTCGTGATCGTGTGACGTTTACTTAACGCTTTTAGCTCATTCTTAACTTCTCATTGCCGGTCAAGGTGAGCTCGTAACTCCTTACTCAATTGAGATTCGGGCTGAAAAGTGTACATACTTGTTTGATTGTTGATTAATTGATTGATTGATTGTTCGATTGACGGACTTATTGCTTGATTAATTATGCTTTCGGTTATGAATATTTGTTGTGATTAGGATAGTTGTACATACATGGAAGACGATGATGCATTCAAAGAGTTATAGATGTGGTGGGAAGGCTGCGGGTGACCCTATATATAAGCATTTATGGTTCCTTGAATGCAGAGTCGTACGAAGTGTAGGTACATCATGTCTCTTTAGTTGTTTGATCGTTATATGTTCGTTTATTTATTCAATCAAGGTTTCAAGGTTTTGTGATCGTTTATCGATCCAAATTATGAGATCATTTAATGACCCAATCAAGGTTTCAAGGTTATATGTTCGTTATGATCGTTATGTTCGTTATAACCAAATGAATGTTATATGCTCGTTATGATCGTTATGTTCGTTATGTTCGTTATGATCGTTATGTTTCGTTATGCTCGTTATATATGATCACTTGGTTATTAAACCATGGTTACAAGTTCGATATATGATCGTTTGGTTATTAAACCAAGGTTAAAAGTTCGTTACATGATCGTTATGACCTAATAAGGTTATATGTTCGTTATATGATCGATATGTTCGTAATATGGTCGTCTATTGATCGAATCAAGGTTAAACGGTTGTTATCCCGACACTTGTTTCCTATTACTTGTCCCTACGAACTCACCAACTTTATGTTGACGCGTTTTAGTACACTTTTCAGGTGAACAGGTGAATCAATTACGTGTTGGATGTTTCATTGCATACTAGGATTTGGACTTGGACCTTTTCATGGATCCATGATTCATTATCCCCGATTAAGGGTTACGCTTATGTATGAAACGATACTTGTATTTCTGAATGTTTTGTATGGATTAATTAATCCTATTTATGCATTTAGTTTAACTCTACATAATTTCCATGTCGTGTTGTGCTATTTGTGTAACCCTCATTATTCCGCCTTGTTGGGGTGTTACAAATACCCTAATCAGAGAAAACACACTCAATCCCTAAAAACCCTAATCACATCACACAAACCAAAAGGCTCATAAATCGGCTAGAAACAACAAGCTATAGGCGTAAAGCGGCCTACGGCCCTCTGACCGGAAGGGAATCGCCAACGAAACATCTAAAACCCCTCTCACACCGTCGGTTAGACCATAGTGCGATTATTTGATCAATCAAATGGCGAGTATGTCAGCAGCCGGAAGGTCAGGATTGGAAGCAATCTGATCCAAATAATCATACTTCTTCTCGGCAAACTGTTTCGCCGCTTCCTTTAAGGCTGCAAAGGCTCCTCTTTTGTAACCCGGAATCTGTGTAATATCCAACTCCGGAGCCTGCGCTTTCGCTTTCATTAAACCCTTGTTGACGCCCACAGTCAATGCACAGTTTTGGACTGCACCCATCTCCCGGGCAAAATCGGAACTCGAGCGGAGCCTATCAAAGATCAAGGGAATGCCCCTTACCAGCTCCGCCCTATCCAGCTGCGGCCTCTCCACATCTTGCCCCAACTCTTGCATCCTACCTTGCAAATATCTCTCCCTAGCCTTGTGCTCATCAATCTCCAACCCAAGTTGCTCCACCTTGGCTTTTTCCTCAAAAAGTTCATCATCCAATTTCTCCCTTTCCAATGTTATTTCCTCAAGTTTATTCCGGAGCACAGACACTTCCTGCTCCGCCATCTCCGCCTGCTGCCTCTTAATAACAAGCTCCGCTTCCATATCGCAAGCTTTCTGTGTTTGAACCTCCGGATCTTCAATTGTATTCCTGAGCTTACGACGCAGCCCTGTTCTTCTGCTGTAATGAATCTTTCTAGCTTCCAATACATCCCACCTACGCCAAAAATCATTCTGGTGGCGGAAGCAAAATAGTTAGCACAACAACACGGGGCACCCTTAAGCAATAAGCAAAGAATTTGTACATAATAATGACATCAAAAATAAGATAAGTAGAAGAGCATACTTGTTTAGAGATATGTCGGATGGTAGTTTCATTGGTGGAACTGCGAAATTCTTCGATGGATAACAAAGCCACCTCCTGACGACGGGCCGGAACCATGATACCACTAACAAAATCTTCTTTCTCCTCCTCCCTATCCAAATTACTATCGGAGGGAATTCTAGAAAAAACCACTGTACAGACTCTTCGAAGTGGTAACCTCCGGAATGCGTTGGGACGGAGGGCGGTTACTACGGGAAAGCTCCGGATCATGATTACCCGTGGCGGAGGCTTCATCATCAGAATCTTCAATCTCATGAACATCTTCAGGTAAACTCTTCTTCAATTTTCTTACAGCCATTGAACCTTTACTTGCCCCATGCCTCGGAGGCGCCGCAACGAATTCTTCCTCCTCCACAACCCGGTAGCTTCCGCCAGCAGGCTCCTCCAACTCTATACCACCCAAAGGTTTCGGCTTCTTGCGGGACTTTGGAATTGTTTTCTTGTCAGTTTTCCTCTTCCGAGTACCTTTCTTTCCGGAAGCTTCACTGGTGGCAGTCTCTTCTTTCTCACCTTTCTTGTTTAACAAAAGTTGTCTAGCAAAATCCTCCTCAATTTCTTTCTTGCGAGCAATGGTTTGTGGGGTATCTCTTAAAGCCGTAACCTCTTTCTCGAGCGATATGCGAGGAACTTCTGGAACAACTTGCCCCTCCGGAACATCAGGAACAACATCGATGTCTTCTAAATCACTACCCATGTACTGCATGAAATCCATGACTGAAAAAACAAAAAACAAAAGACAAAATTAGATTTCATAAAAGCAAAAAGTAAAGACACGAAATGAAGAAACAACAAACGAATTATGGCTACGGCAAGTAAATTTTGCAAGTAAATAAGAAAGAAAAATTCTTATAGACCAGATTCGAGGGCTCGGAGGCTCCGTACCCTCCCCTTCTTTATTTACAAGTCTGGGAGTGGCCGGATGATATGACCAAACAGAACTCAGCTTGGCTAAGTATAAAACAGCTTCTGGAAGCGTCCGGCTTAGTGTCGGAGGTTTACATAGCCTCTACCAAGTCTTTGTCAAATTCGATTTCCGTAGAGTCAGCCAAAGTGCCACGAGCATTGCCTTTCATATTCAGTAAAGATGGATACTTGGAAGGTACAATGGAGGAGTCCACATAAATAAACCTCTTCTTTCACCCCTTTATAGACGTAATCACCCCATAGATACACTCCGGCAGCTTCGAGCCGGCCCTCTTCTCGATGGTGTACCAATCACCATCGGCACCCAAGCGAAAAAACTTCCGAAAATACCCACCGTAGGCTCCGCGTTGCGAGCCCGACACGCAGCCTCGAACATGGTGATTCGAAGGGCCCCGAAAGGTGTCAGTTGGGAGATATGACATTTAAAGTGTTTTAACACCTCGAGAAAAAAGGTGGTTAACGGAAAGCGGACGTTTGCTATTTCGAACATGGCCATATATAAAACTACTTTCCCTGCCGGAACCATCCTCGCATTGTCGTATAATGATAACCTGGGGGAAACCTATAGTCGGACAGAAACTGGACTAACTCCTCCTTCGAAGTGTTACAAAAGCTAATACATAAATCCTTCCTATTACCCATAATAAAATTACAAAGCAAAAACTGAAACACACACCTGCGAAGGATCACAACAAAGAGAGGAAGCTATAGAGGCTACGGAGGCTACGGAATCGAGAGAAAAAGAGAGCGAGATTTTGAGAGAAAACGAAAAACATGAAAATGAGTTGGAAAAAAGAGTAATTATAGGAAGAGGAGAAAAGAACTGTTCACACGATGGGACGTGTCGAAGCAGCATGACGCAAGGAACGAACACGTGTTCCCCACTAACGTTTCAACTAGCATTATTACGAAGATTCCGGATATAACACGTGTTATCCACTAACGATATCATAATGAAAATAAAACAAAAAATGAAGCGACGTAATTAAAGATTGATTTCCTTCTTTTTTTCCTTTTTGAGGGGGAAGAGTGTATGATAATATACGAAAGGTTACGGATTACAGCCTCCGGACCTATCTACGACACTCGCGACACCCAAACAACAAACAAAGATGATTATGATTTTCGAAACAAATACACCTAACTTTTATCCTACCATCATGAAAGAACACAATGCTAGGCTGGGGGGCTTGATGATATACCATCCTTAACTCTCCGCATTACGCATATTAAGTATAGTCGGAGCCTTCATTAAGGCGAAGGTCGGAACCTAAATTGCGACAAGTTAAACCAAAAGGCTCCGCCTTTTGCTACAAAGCTGCGCCAGCCTACAGACAACTAGTACAACTTAGAATGTGCACAAGTACGTACGATCGGTACTTGTACCTTCAAGTCAGAAGTTGTTACGCGTCTGTCCAAACTATAACGGCTACTTGAAGACGTTACTGTTACCGTTAACCTTCCAGCTTCTGGATCCTTCCTAAGAGGCCTATAAATACCCCTTAAAGGATTCACCTAAAACCCTAATGAAAACACACACAAACACTCTCATATATTACACTTGGTGGCGTGAAGCTAATTAGTACTTCACACCATTAGGGAACCGCCAACAAGTATAAACCATCCATTATCATTTTCTACAACAAGATTAACCCCTATTAATTTAAGTGTAAACATACCCTTAAACAATAATCGATTAAGCATTTTTTATTGACACATATAATATATATCATAATTTTATAACTACATATATTTTTACTTGTGTTTCGCCTTCTCGATTATTGCTGCTTCTGTACATTGGGCTCCACTGCTTGTTTATTTAGTTTAGATTTTGTTTCTACTTGTTTGGAAATGTCTGAAAATATAGACGAGAAGAGGAGGGCAATTTTTAAAGGCTCACTACATGTCTATATAGTATTTATTTTTTAATGATTGATGGAGAAGAAACAAATGAATGAATTTTGGAAATACCAGACCACTAACTAAACCAACGACTAAAAAAACATAAAGTCAGCAACTTGCTAATTAAGTATTACTCGTAGTATTTAGGATGGAGTTGGATATGTTCCTAAGTAATAATTTAACTATACTCTGTTCAAGAAAAAAAATAATTTAACTATACTAAGCTAGTGTCAATGTTTACCAACCAAAAAAAAAGCCAGTACATATATAAGATATACTAAAACAAGAAAAAACTAAAACACAAGTACATATGTATGAAAATGTTTTAAAAACCGTTCAAATGTTCAACCAGTTGATCGACTTGTTACTTGATTAGTCGACATGTTTTTAGGCTTAGACTTCAACCATTAAGTTTTTGGGCTAAACTAAACAACCTTTTTATATCCAATTTTTCTTTTCTCGTAAAAATAAATTTTTTTTTTTTTTTACATTTCGATTCTATTGTTTGTATTGTTTAAATTATAGTTTTAGTTTATCTTGAAAGTAAATTTTTAATTCATAGTTTTAGTTTTGGTTCCTTTTATTTTCAATTGTAGTTGTGACTTAAATTGGTTTATAGACTGTTCTACATAACTAGCCAGCCAAATTATTTACGAATCGTAACGACTGAAATTGATCGATCCTATTTTTTGTTGTTGAATGGAAACTAAAATTCGATCTATTAGCATGTGTACGTCGTCTTACATTTTTTATATCTAGTTGAAATCTAATGGAAAGCAAAGTAGTAACAGTTTCATCAAATTAGATGCATGTGACATCTTGTCTGAGTTCCGGTCTTTCCATAATGCCCAAAAGGTAGCTTGAAACTTGAATTAGGACCAACTTACCATTAATTAGATTAGGAAAGCCCGAAGTATCGACCCATAACACAAGAGTATTTGTTTAGGAAAGCCCAAATTATCGGCCCATAACTATTGGAGGCCTTATGCATTTCATGTTCGTGATACACTGATACATGTTATCTTAGCATTTTTTATTTTTTTTTGTGAATTTTTTTTTTCCCTTTTTCCTCGAGGCTTGCTTAGAATGCATCAATGACGCTACGAAATGAAAATGAAAAATTGACAGCATAACTTCTATGGGTAGAGTTTTTTCTCTTGGTCTTTATTTTTGTAATTGACACAAGTTTTATATATTTCGTACTCCTTACAGTTAAAATCTCATCAAGAGTTTAGAATGTGTATCATCGTAAAATATCTTGGTTGAAAAAACTATCAGCCCATAACACAAGGTTGTGAATCGAAGTTAAAAGCCCGAAGTGGCTAAGCACAAGAGAGTATCAAATTCATACAAGGCTTTGCCATCATATAATTAATTGTAAACTACTATATAAGATATACACTTGTTGAAAAGAAGAGTTGCGAAATGACCATTCTATTTAATGAATTAATTTACATCATTAGTCCTTATCTTCTAAAATATCTCACTACCCTTTTAGATCAATTACTTTTACATCACTTCCCCCAACCATCACCACTCGCCGCCATCACCACTCGCCGCCACCACCATATCACCGTGCATTGCGCGGGATATCCTTTTTATCTTTTAAAATATTTCCACCACCACCTTTACATCAGTTACATTTACATCAACCTACCACTCGACACTGTCATCACCACTAATGGTCACTGCCATCACCACCCTCGCCGACACCACCAGACCGCCGTTGCGGCTACTACCGTCGCATTACGCGGGTATCGTGCTAGTATCATATAATTAATTGTAAATCTAAAATAAGAATTAGCTACTTGTCACTTTCGTCCATCATAAGATTAATGATTACTCTTTTATTATGTTTTTTGAAAATTAGTAGCTTCCCAAGCTACGCCACGGATAGGCCGACCCATCCTTACATCATTTATGAGGAGTCGGACGATAAAGCCTTCTTCTCAAAGAAAGATGTATCTGCCGCAACTCTTCTGGTAATAAAAACGTTGTCTGTTTATATTTTGTTTTTTAGCGGGTTTGGTCATGAGGGAGAAAGGAGCGTGCGCTTTCTTTTTAAGTTTCGAAAGCAGAGTAACTTCAGCACCGAGTAGAATATGGGATAGAGTTCAAGTAAGACATTAACTGTAGGAATATGAAATTTACAAAAACAAAAAACAACATAATCACATGATTTTAGGTTTTTGTCTGAAACACAAGTATACTCTCGACATTGCCGACATCAACTAATAGTTTATACTAGTATTTTTACCCGGGCGTTGCCCCGGGAGAAAAACAAAACTCTCGTGACAAAAGTTAAAAAATATTAAGCCAAAAAACAAATTTTCGTGGCAAAAGTTAAGAATAAAAGTTTTGGTCAAAAGTAAAAAAAATGAAACTTTGGTAACAAAATTTAGAAACCAAAAGTTATGTGGTAAAAAGCAAATAAAAGAAAACTTTCGAGGAGACTTAAAAAAAACAAACTTATGTGAAAAAAAGTACAAAAGTTAAGAAACTTAAACTTGAAAACAAAGTTTGTTTGGCGAAAGTTTAAAAAACGAAAGTTACGTGGCAAAAAATAAAAAGGGAAATGTAAAAAAAAGAAAGTTTCTTTGGCGAAAGTTTAAAAAGTAAAAGTTATGTGGTAAAAATAAGAAAGAAATAAACTTTTGATGGGAAAAGCTTAAAAACGAAAAGTTATGTGGCAAAAAGTAAATAAAGCAAAACTTTGGTGGCAAAAGTTAAAAAACTTAAACTTGAAAACAAACTCCGTTAAATACCTTTTTGTAACTACCGTTAGTTAAAAATAACACTTAACGGTCGTTAAGGGCGTTAGTTATTTTGGTTGTGCATTAACATCTTGTACCTTAAGCATGTAGGGGAGTACTTTTAGCTACAGTACTCCCCCCTCACATTACCCCTAAGTTACTTTTTAGTATTCTCTATATAGATTTAAAAACCGTGCGTGAGATTCAGTGCCCTTTCACAACCCTTTCTTATTTTAATAATTTTGTGGGCCCCACACCACATGAGTCTCTACCGTTTCTTCTACCGTTTCTTGACAACATTATAATTTGGGGAAGATGTGTACGTGGCACTTTACTGACTATTGCGTGTCCACATGCTTGCAACATGCCAACATTTAGTGGATAGTGGAATGTGAATAACCTTCACCATAGTCCATGTATATAAATATGCCTACTTGATTTTTTACTTTTAACTTTTTCTTTTTTTGTCATAATCGTATACTCATTTTGGAGGTTTTTAAGTGTTGTTTTAAATAAAAAAAGTGTTAATATTTGTTACCGAATATAACTAAATAAAGCGACGTTTCTGTTATAACAACCAAGTTAGCTTCTAAATATTCTTTTGTAGCACTTTTGATTGTTCATTGTATACCTTTTTTCTAACCTTTAGATGCTTTTGTAGTGTACATTTATCATTATGTATATATATTACGACTTTATGTAATTACAAATTTTATGTGTCGTTATGTGTCCCGGGGCGAAGCTAGGGCACAAAAACTAGTTTATATATAATTTGTGTGAATTATTAAAATTTTCTTACACAATAATCCTATGTCTTCCATTATTGTTATCGATAAACATTTCCAGCATCCAAAGCTATAACCCCACAATCAACTCATTATAATTCTTTTCTTTATTTGCCCAATGGTCACATTCTCAGTTTCTCACAGTAGCCACAAAATGATAACCACTGGCCAGTGCTACATTTATTTTATCAATAGTTGTTCCTTTCTTTTTCAACTAGCGAATTTCCGGCCCTCGCAACATGTTGCAACAATTGTGTTATTCTAGTGTATTTGTGTTGACTTTTTAATTGTTGAATTAATAATCATTTTCTCATTGATAGATTTGTTTAAAAGTAGTGTATCATATCAAATATATATTTATTTAAGGGTAAAATCACAATAGTTTCCATATGCGCATTGCGTGGTTTCAATATTATGATTACATTTTGTTATTGATGATGTATCACTGTATATGTTTGCTAAAAACTTTGACATATAAAATAGATACTTATTCAAAAGCAATACCACAATAGAAAGAAAAAAAAAATTTATTATATCGTTTAAAAACCGAAAACGATTATGTTTTGTTATTGATAATATTGTTTCGCTATATATGTTTGTTAAAATCTTTAACATATGAAATAGATATTTATTCAAAGGAAATATCACAAAAAAAGAATAATATTTTTAATATATTATTTGGAAACCCGAAAGAAAAAAAATATGTAAGAAACCAAGAAATAACATGTAGTTTTAAACCGGAAAGCAAGTCAATGTGATAAAATCTGAATATTGTAAAAAATGATTAAAAGTTTTCAATATATTATTTGGAAACCGAAAAAAAAAATATGCAAAAGACCACGAAGTAACTCGTAGTAGAAGAACCGAACGGAATACAATTTGGCAAAATCCGAATAATAATACGGGTTGTGGCATGGACGAATAGTAACTCACCACGCAGGTGAGTTACTATTCACAACCAATTCCATTAGTATAGTAATAGAGGAGTACCCGCACAATGTGGCGGCGGTGACGGCGATGGTTGGTGGCGGGGGCGGTGGCGACAGTAGCGGCGGTAGTGGCGGTAGCGATAGAGGTGTGATCGTAAATGTAAAAAAAAAAGAGTAAATGAGTAAAGATATTAGAGTTGTTTAAGGCTAAAGGTATTTTTGGTATAAAAAAATGCTGAATTTTCTAAAATAGGAGAAGTCATTTTGCTTTATAAAGGATATAGATATAGAATTATAGATAGATATAATTAATAATAGACGGATGCCCGCGCGATGCGACGGATGGTAGCGACGACGGTGTGGTGACGGCGGCAGTAGTGGCGGCGATGTGCGAGGTGGCGGTGGTGGTGATGTGGTGGTGAATGTAAAATTAATTGATGTAAGGGGGTTAAGATGGTTATTTAAGGGTTGGAGGACCTAAGTTGTAAGTTATTTCATTAAGGGTATTATAGGTATATAGGTGAAGATGTTTAAATTTGTGAATAAATAAGAGGGGTAATATGGTCATTTCAAAGTCTTAATTACTTAAAGGGAGGTAGTTTGTTTTATATAGTAGTATATATATATAAGATCATTAGTATAGTATATATAATATCTCCAATCTCGATTTCTTCGTTGTTTAATAGTTTCTCTTTGAGTTTAAGTTTTCTTCATCTTCTCTTTCACCTTCTTATTCAATTTCTTAATGATCGAGTCGCATATACATTTAGTATGGGAACCGGTCTGTACACCACAGATTTTAGCAATACATCACCAACTGTACTTTACATTGTTGTACTATACAACACTGTAAAGCACGTTTGATGGTACATTGCCAAAATTTAGTGGTGTACAGATAACAGATCACCTCCGAGTTAGTATAGTATTAGAGCAAGTTGATACCTTTGATCAACTTTCATTAGCTAGATTGTCAAGTATATACTCCCTCCGTCCCATTTTAGTTGTCCACTGTTGACTTTTAAAGTCTTTTTGTCTCAACTTTGACCGCAAATATTTTTGTTTATATTTTATAACACTTGATATAAAATATATAAATAAATTTGATTTTAAACGAACTTTTCAATGATATAACTTTTATCAAGTATTATATAATACAAACAAAAATATTTACGGTCAAAGTTGAAGCAAAAAGACTTTAAAAGTCAACAGTGGACAACTAAAATGGGACGGAGGGAGTATATAGTAATTTATTAAGGAATAGAATCTTTTCCATCAACTTTCAATTATAATTCGATAGTTCAAAACTCGAATATTAACCCATTTGAATCCTCAGCCTTGTCTTCATATAGCCACCTTGAATTTGACTTTTGTGAAAGGTCTCCTCGATCCATAAGCCGCCAAGAATTTGATTTTCGTTGAAAAAACCTCTCAAATATCTTAATTGCCTCATCCGATCTGTATCTGAAAGCTCCTTGATGATCATATAAATATGTTAGCCTCCCCATGGATATACAGTTGACTTAATTGTGCTCATTTGTTAAATTTAATTATTATTGTTTAACTAATGATAATGACTCGTCCATCACCAATTATTTTTCATATATACACCACTAAGATGGTTAATTTGACCGTTTTATCATTCAACATAATAAAAGAGAAGTTCAATAAAACAAGAGTAACATAGTAAAATAATTCAACTGCATTACCAGTGCATGATAAAAAATTGTGTACGGATCATTGCCTATTAGGCCGGTCCTTATACTCGCGTCCTCCCCGCGTCCGACGTACAGGAGCGGGAGGACGCCATTAGCACCGCTGCGTCCTTCGTCGCGTCCAAGGTATTTGTTCCACAAGTAGACGTGCGGCTTGTGTTGGTGTGGGCCCGATTGAAGCATGTTGCAAACTAAAAAAAAACAATTTTTGTAGTGAGAAGAAGTGGGAAGAAGTGGGTAGTATAAGGAGGGGGGTGTTCTTGGGGTGTTCTAAAAGAGAGAAAGCTGATGAATAGTGGAAGAAGTAGGGAAGAAGTAGTATGTATAAGAAGAGGCCTTACAGAGTAATTAATAATTAAATCGTTAAATTGTGGTACTTGGCATCTTCTTTTGCTAGCAAAACACAAGTAACGAAATAATCTTTTCATTCCCTTAAGTGTGCAAATTTTGGAGAAAATATCAAATTAAGTTCAATATATATCTGACACCGGTAATTCTTGATGTTTATTAGACCATCTTTAACGCCAGTGTGTTCAGCAACATATTCAGTCCAAAACACTGGATATTCGGCGCGATGGGTTATGGGATTCAGCGTATACATCGGCGTTTTCTCCCGGCGCGGTGACCACCGCGCTGTTATTATGTTGGGCGTATTTTTTATTTATTTATTTATTATTACTGCTATTCAAAGGTTGTTTATTGCTGGTGAATATATTGTGTGTATATATATATATTGTTAAATGTGAGTAAAATCAAGAAAAAAAAAAGTTGTATGTTTAAGGTTTTTTATTCGAAGAAGACGACGGAGGTAGGAGACGAACTAAAAAGTCAAAGATTGAAACTTAATTACTCTATTATTTTAGGGCTGAGCAAAAACCGAACCGGAAAACCGAAAACCGATAAAAACCGAAAAAAACCGAACCAAAGAAGAAACCATTGGTTTTGGTTTTGAATTTTTAAAAAACCGATTTTTACGGTTCGGTTCGGTTTTGTTCCAAAAACCAACCGAAAAAAACCGAACCGATCCAAAGTTGAAACCGAACCGACCCGTGTATAAAAACCGAACCGACCGAACTTATATAACTACAATTTTACAAAATACAAATGTCAGATTATGAAACAAACTTTGGATACTTTAGAAGCTTTGTATACTCAATATAAGATGAGGGAGGATGGAGTGAATGGTAAAAACATTGCATCTTCTACCAGTAATGTGTCTGAAAGTGGTTATGAAGATGAGGAGGCTGATTATGCACGATATCTGGAAGAAAATGGACAGGGGGTTGGAAAAACCGAGGTCGAGATTTACTTAGAAGATGCAACCGAAAAAAGGGACGATAAACTTGACGTCTTGAATTGGTGGAAAATGAATTCTGCAAAGTTCCCCATACTTTCACAAGTGGCTAGGCATGTGTTGGCAATGCCAATCTCGACAGTTGCATCAGAGTCCGCATTTAGTACCGGTGGTAGGGTTTGGTACACCCTGTATACATACCCGATCAATAACTAGAAAGCATATCGAATTCGGATTATACTTTGAATCATTCGTGTTAGTTGTTTGGCTTAGTGTATAATAAGGAACCGATATGCTTAATGGAAGTTGATTGGGTGGAGGGTTAGCCGTTGGTACACCCTGTATACATACCCGATCAATAACTAGAGAGCATATCGAATTCAGATTATACTTAACCCATTCGTGTTAATTGTTTGATTTTATGATGTATTGAGCATGACTATTTGAGTTAATAATGAACGATTGTAATGAAATTGATATGAAATGAGTATGTGGTATCGGTATGAGAGCATTGACTACTTGTGTGACTAACATGTGAGCATTTCCCTAATTTCTCTTCCATCCCCCCCTCACGATGAGAGCATTGACTACTTGTGTGACTAACATGTGAGCATTTGAGACTAACTCTCGGGTCAACGTGTCACTTGCTTTATAGAAATGGTGAGACCAAGGAGAGCCGGAACGAACTATAGGGCTGAACCGGAAGCTCAACCGGAAGTACAAGGAGGTAGAGGTAGGGGCCATGGTAGGGGCCGTGGTAGAGGTCGTGGTAGAGGCCAAGGAAGGGGTCGTGGTGAAGTTCCTGAGCCAAACATGGCTGAGGTGATCGCTCAAACGATCGCCAATATCATGCCAACCATTATTGCTCAAGTCACGGCAAGTCTTGGGCAGAACAATGTGGCTCAAAACAATGAAGCCCCAGAAAATGTAAATAATGAAAATGCTCAACCTCAGGACGCAGAAAACGAAGAAGAGGAACCAGTGAGAGTTGATAACCGTATACCCATGTATAATCAACATGGAGGATACCGACAGGGGTGTATATTTAAAGACTTTAAAAGCTGTGGGGCACCGGAGTTTAATGGAAGAGGCGGTCCCACAGAGTGTATAAGGTGGTTTGAGGAGATCGAGGCAGTGATTGAAAGAAGTCATTGCACATATGACGACCGGATTTCTTATGCGTCTGGCATGTTTAAAAATGACGCCTTGAGTTGGTGGAACCAAGAGATAACTTTGGGGCGAACTTATAACTTGGAATGGATCGATTTCAAGAACAAGGTGAAGGCAAAGTTTTGTCCTCCCTACGAACTACAAAACTTGACCATTGAGTTTGTTAATCTCAACATGGACGGAGCTGATTTCAAGGGTTATGTTAGACGATTTCAGGAGTTGTCTACCCTCATTCCTCACTTGGTGGATTCCGAGTCTCGGGCCATCGAGAAGTTTGTATTGGGCTTGAATCCTCAAGTCCGATCTTTTGTGAATTCTAACATGCCTACTTCTTTGGCCGATGCTGTCAACTAAGACGGTAGTGTGACTGAAGACTTGTTGAGGAGCGGTGTTCTGAGTAACTCCTCAACAAACAAGAGAAAGGAAATGGGAGAATCAAGTGGGATGAAGAAAATGGGAAGGTTTGATCCCAAAGACGCTAATAGGGGTAGAGTAATGGCGGCGGTGGAGCCAACGAGGAAAACTTACTTAGGACCTCACCCCTTTTGTGCAAGGTGTAATCGTCATCACTCCCCCGCTATCCAATGTGGGACTTGCTTTAATTGTAATCGACCCGGGCACGAGGCCAAAGATTGTAGAGCACCGAAAGCGGCACCATTGAATGTAGCACCTCTTCGGGCCGTCCCTCCCCAAGGTAATCAACAAAGAGGCGAGTGTTTTGGATGTGGTAGTCGTACTCACTACCGTAACAATTGTCCGCAATGGGTGGGACAACAAGTTGAAGTGGCGGTCCATCCGAATCAGCTCCAAATTACCGGGCCGAACCAAAACCGGGGCCAACAAGGTCAACAAGTTCAACCTCGAGGCCCAGCTTTTGCGGGAAATGGCAATGGGGGCCAAAATGATCCAAACGTCGGTTAAGGTACATTCCTCTTAACGGTCGTTATATTATGGCACTACTCGATATTGGAACAGACTATGATCTCGTTTATCCAAACGTTACTCCTTTGAATTACGTTCGTTCGTGTGTTTTAGAATTATATGTTTAAAAATTTTGGATGTTTAGCGACTCCATAACTAAATTTGGTCAAATACCCCGTGTATCTATCTTGACTCTAGAAAACGACTAAACTCTTCACGTACTTGGTGCTCTATGATATTAAGGTTCTTGACGATAAAATAAGTGCAATCTGAATACCAACGGTTAATACGGATCTTAGTTGTGTAGTAGGGTTTCTAGTGTAAAAAAAAAATACATAACGGTAGGGTTCTTAATGTCCCATGTACATCTTCCAACTCAAAGGTCCTTAGAACTACCGTCTCAAGAATCTGAAAACTAGCGTCGTCTCTATTAATCTTGAATCTCCCGAACGCTTTTCCGGGTGACTTACCGGGCTTGTCCCATCACGATAACTTAAATTTCGTATATGCTTAACTTCCTAACATCGCTCGCGTAGTCAAAACCCTTATAGACTTCTGAGATGCGAATAAGCTCGTAGTGAAAGACCGGGAGAGAGATTCGAAGGAAAACAAATTATAATGGATTTCACCATGAAGTCGCCGACGACAAGAAGTGGTCACGATACGACGAAACCGGTAAAGTCTGACAACTTGGCACATTAGTATGTAGAAGAAATGGGGTAGGTGCACAGAGATTCGATTTCTATCATTTCAGATAAAGAAAGTCGCTTAACTCCAGTTCAGGGAGCCATCCAATGAACAACGGGTACTCAAACCGACTTGAGACTTGATCACATGTGAAGAAAATGTGCTTATGACCATGGCGGAAATCTTGTGCAATGAAAGTTGTTACGCGAGTATTCGAACGTCACTAACCAAAGCATTAAGTAGTAAAGGTGTTACTCTCCGCTGGATGAGCCAAGAATCGAAGAAATCCAATGCAGCGGGCCTAAAATAGTAATTGGAATGACAAGAACAACTTCTCAAAACTAAGAAGATAGCAACTAGCTTGCATGCTACGAAGGAAGTGGGTCGATGTGTGTTGAAGACCGTTAGAGTTGAAACCTAAGTACCCACATTTGTCTAACTATTAGTGTTTTGTTGAATTTCGGGACGAAATTCTTTCAACGGGGGAATAATGTAACATCCGTGAGTTTTGACCCGTTGACTTTTCGGGTAATATGACTAACAATTTAAGTTAATGAATTATTTGAGTCGTTTTGTGAATTAAATGACAATGTGTTATATTCGGGTCGATAATATGTTTCGATCGGTGTTTAAATGTCTAATGATTGTGTTTTGGCTTGAGAAGAGAAACGGGTCGGCCCGTGGGTCACCCACGACCCATCAGCCCCTTTGACCCATTTCTCCCCCCCTTATCTCTTCCCTTGCCTTTCATTCTCTCTTCTACCTCTTTTCTCTCTTTTCTCTCAAGTAAAAAGGGCAAGACAAGAACCCATTTCATTTCTACTTCTATCTATCATCGATTGGTGTTTTGGAACTGGTATAACACTAGAATCATAGTCTTCTATACCTCATTATCGTCATATCGAAGAATCAAAGGTTGAAGTTCTTGCATTTTACCCATTTTGACCTAATTTCGGGTTTGAGCTCAAGAAGGAAGTTTTGGTAAGTCTAATTCATCCCATTTACTTCTATTTATGTTAGATTACTCGTTTCTAGTCATCTCGTACATTTACAAGTTCTAAATCGCCTTAAAATGAGTTTTGGGTCGAATTAGGGTTTGGCTAGGTTTTGATCGATCTTGGAGAATTTGATGATGTTATGGATGGATATACGGGTTTGGGCAAGTGTATTTAAGTGTTAGAAGGTCAAATGTATCATCAAAATGAGTCCTTTAGCCTTACAATGCGATTTAGGGTTTTGGTTCAAGTGGAAATAGGTTTTGGTTCTTGTTTTTCTACACAAACTGCTGCTGGTCGTGTTGCTGCCCAGTAAGGGGCGTAACCTACGGCCCTATGGGGCGTAGGTTACGCTAGTTATGTTTTGACTGGGCGTAGGTTACGGCCCTTTGGGGCGTAGCTTACGCCGAATGCTCCACCTTACGCCAAAAAACCCACTGTTTACGCCACTCCAGACGCCAAAACCTTCATTTCTAGAGGACCGTAGGTTACGCCCAGTTTGACCGTAACTTACGCCAGTTGTTTTCTGACCACCGTACCTTACGCCCCTTTTGACCGTAGCTTACGCCTGGTGGTTTTGAACCACCGTAACCTACGCCAGTTTAGGGCGTAGGTTACGCCCCCTTTGTTGCTGAATTTCCTGTTTGACCTAGTGTGACTTCCAGAACCCTATTAACGCCTCGAGCATCGTTCTAAATCACTTCTTAACTTATTTAACAATGATTAAGAGTCTTAGAAGTCACTTAACGTCGAGAATCACTTTGGAAACTAATTAGGGTTTTGCCGTGAAATTGATAAGTCATGTATACGTGTTTATGAATGTTGATGTGAATGTATATGTTCGATATTTAGGTGTTGGACGTGAAGTGAACATTGTACGGAAATAACTTGACTCTATATCAAACTTAGCTTTTCTTAGCCGATCGAGGTGAGTTTCGTATCTCCCTACTCGCTTGAGATTCGGGCTGAAAAGTGTAAACTTGCGTGTTTACTTACGTTGTCGATTGATTGATTGATTTGGTTTAAATGTTGGATTGATGAGACAGTTATCACGTTTGAATGACTTGATTTATGTTTTGTTAAGTATTTTGTTAATATTAGGATAGACGTACATACATGGAAGTCGGTTATGCTTTCAAAGGGTTTTAGATGTGGTGGAAGGCTGCGGGTGACCCTATACATAAGCATCTAGAACTTGATGAAAGTAGAATCCTCCGAAGTGTATGTACGCATTGTTTAGAGGAATTGATGGATGTTGGGAATGTGTTTGGAACGGACATATACGCCTTGTTATACTTGACTTGTACGGTACACACTCAAGCATACTTTTATTGTTGCATTGATGATGTTATTGACACGTATTTGATATACGTTGGGGTCTTACATACGTATGATACATGATTTGATGTTAATATTTTGCGTACTCATTTATTATACGCAATTACTTTACCCTTATGATCTTGTAATGATTTGATATTGTGACTAGGATAGTTGTACGTACATGGAAGACGATGATACCTGTAATGAGTTGTAGATGTGGTGGGAAGGCTGCGGGTGACCCTATATATAAGCATCTATGATTCCTTAAATGTAAAGGCGTATGAAATGTATGTGCATTGTAGTTTAGATGATTTGTTGTACGATAGACTGGTGATTTGGTTGATGTACTTCCAAGTGTTTTACACTTGAGAACATGCTTTTGTACTTACTGATTGGTTGATGTACTTCCAAGTATACTTACTTGATGAATGGTTCCACGTACTTCAAGTGTCATACACTTGAGATCGCGCAATGTACGACGTACTACCAAGTTGTTAGACTTGAGAATATTGTGTTGGTAGGGGTTTTGTTGTTGTCATGGTACTCTTAGGATGCGTTATCTGATGCCTAATTGTTGGACATACCTTTTATGCATTCTGCACTTACATTGATATTTACATCATTTGTGCATACTTATTACACATTTACAAATAATGGTGTAATCTTGTTGTTGGACGATATTGTGTTACTTAGAGGCTCGATGTAAGTCATGTCTAGCCTTTACTCGTATATTGTGATTATTGACGATGGTTCCTTATGGACCATTACTACGAACTCACCAACCTTGTGTTGACTATGCTTAGTACGCTTTTCAGGTTATCAGGTTATTCCGGGCGTGGAGTTGATTGTTTGCTTGCTGTTGAAACCGGACTTGGACTTATATGGATCAAGGATCCATTTGCCTTCTTTTGCATTGTACTTAGAACCGTTAGCCATCTTTTGATGTTCTTTTGTAAACTTTGATGGTTACTGTTCCTTATGTATTTTGATACTTGTTATTCGTATTGTATGGATTCACTGAATCCTTTATTGCATTTAGTTCATGTTCTACATTAATTCCACCTTGTGCTATATGATTTCCGTAATATTTCGAGCCTTTGGCTTGGGGTGTTACAGAATGGTGGCCCATGCAGGTCGTAGAGAATTAGGCGGTTGACCTAGACTACGGCTTAAGTTAAAACTCTTCATATAGCATGCATGGTTAGGAAATTCGTGTGCAATGTGAATTATGTGAATCCCGTGTGAGTTCGTAGTTAAGACCACTTGTGTGATAGCTTGAATTCAATGTGATGAATGTGGTTGATATGGTTTGTTGTTGTTATTGGTTGGAGCTAATTTGATGATTTAGGGCAAAATGAAGTGATGCCATTAACTTAGTATAATATTGTGGCAACCCTAAAAGAACCCGATCAACTCTTTTATGGTTACCCAACATTATAGCAAGTTAATGACATCATGGATTGCGCATGCATGGCTTAGAGTATAATAAGGAACCGATATGCTTAATGGAAGTTGATTGGGTGGAGGGTTAGCCGTTGGTACACCCTGTATACATACCCGGTCAATAACTAGAGAGCATATCGAATTCGGATTATACTTTGAATCATTCGTGTTAGTTGCTTGGCTTAGTGTATAATAAGGAACCGATATGCTTAATGGAAGTTGATTGGGTGGAGGGTTAGCCGTTGGTACACCCTGTATACATACCCGGTCAATAACTAGAGAGCATATCGAATTCAGATTATACTTAACCCATTCGTGTTAATTGTTTGATTTTATGATGTATTGAGCATGACTATTTGAGTTAATAATGAACGATTGTAATGAAATGATATGAAATGAGTATGTGGTATCGGTATGAGAGCATTGACTACTTGTGTGACTAACATGTGAGCATTTGAGACTAACTTTCGGGTCAACGTGTCACTTGCTTTATAGAAATGGTGAGACCAAGGAGAGCCGGAACGAACTATAGGGCTGAACCGGAAGCTCAACCGGAAGTACAAGGAGGTAGAGGTAGGGGCCATGGTAGGGGCCGTGGTAGAGGTCGTGCTAGAGGCCAAGGAAGGGGTCGTGGTGAAGTTCCTGAGCCAAACATGGCTGAGGTGATCGCTCAAACGATCGCCAATATCATGCCAACCATTATTGCTCAAGTCACGGCAAGTCTTGGGCAGAACAATGTGGCTCAAAACAATGAAGCCCCAGAAAATGTAAATAATGAAAATGCTCAACCTCAGGACGCAGAAAACGAAGAAGAGGAACCAGTGAGAGTTGATAACCGTATACCCATGTATAATCAACATGGAGGATACCGACAGGGGTGTATATTTAAAGACTTTAAAAGCTGTGGGGCACCGGAGTTTAATGGAAGAGGCGGTCCCACAGAGTGTATAAGGTGGTTTGAGGAGATCGAGGCAGTGATTGAAAGAAGTCATTGCACATATGACGACCGGATTTCTTATGCGTCTGGCATGTTTAAAAATGACGCCTTGAGTTGGTGGAACCAAGAGATAACTTTGGGGCGAACTTATAACTTGGAATGGATCGATTTCAAGAACAAGGTGAAGGCAAAGTTTTGTCCTCCCTACGAACTACAAAACTTGACCATTGAGTTTGTTAATCTCAACATGGACGGAGCTGATTACAAGGGTTAT
>CM067171.1:51812150-51838236 GCA_034093135.1 Erigeron breviscapus | reverse complement strand
CAAAGTAAAAATTGGTTTGCTGGTCTGCACCCCAGGTGCGGCGCACCAAAGGAGTGGTGCGGCGCACCACAGCCCAGTTTGGTTTTTTGGTGGACCCCGATATGCGACGCACCAAGGGCTGGTGCGGCGCACCTGGTCTTAATCTAAATTCCCTGGAAGATTGGTGCGACGCACCAAAGGGTAGGTGCGGCGCACCCATTGTTGATAGAAATTCCCTGGAGGATTGGTGCGACGCACCACATGGAGGGTGCGGCGCACCACATGCCCAGATTTCACAAAATGTGTCGTTTAGCTTATATTTTCGATCTTATACTTGTTCTAGGTTATTGGAGACACCTAGTCATCGTTGTATTGTGCTTGTAGCTTGTTGTTAAACCGTATCGAGGTAAGATACACTACTTTTGTCACGCTGAGGGTTCAACAAGCAAAGGTTTCATACTTATAACTTCCTTAACGGTAACTTATGATATATGTGGGTATCTCGGGTACACGGGAGGTATTATGGGATATGTAGTTGACCATGAGACCTGAAATGCAGACCCTAATGTAGTGAAATGAAGTATTGCTTAATGTAGTATATTGTTATGCAGTTTATGTAGTATTACGAAGTAGCTTGTGATGCTTTGAGATGTAGTATATGTTGTTGATTGTTGATATGTGCATGATTGTATGGCTTGCTCATCTAGTTCACTAGACTTGTTAAGTTGCCATGACACGTGCACGTTTAAGGGCCCAAACGTAAAAGCAGTAAACGTAGTAATGTTTAGGTAATGCAGTCACCTAAACTAAATAATGCAGGATCGAGCTCGTTTAACTTTGATGCAGGAAAGTGTTAAGCTTAACCCGTACTTGCCCTAGCCCGGCTAAGTGCGTTGACGTAGTTGTTGCTTGGGTGGCTCCTTGCAACATGGTCTTTAATGCAGGGCGAGTAATACGAGGGGTTTGACCAACCTCCACATACGGATTACTCTTGGATTGGCTTGCCATTCCTTAACGACGCTTGATGTACAACCGTGTGGGGTTTGTCATCTAGTCGGGTGTAACTTATGTTACACATTAACGCAGTTAATAATGTAGTAAAGCAGTCAATGTAGAAAGCAGTTATGTGGTTAAACGTGTGTAATGAAGTAATGCAGGATAGGCACATTTAGGGTAATTCATCCTAATTGATATGAAGTTGATTGCAGTTTGTGTGTCTTGTGTCGTGCCTAATGAGTTGTCTATTAATGAAGAAATGTTTTAATTGGACAAATGCTTTTAAATTTAAGTGTGATCTTACTTAGCTATTCTTATAGCTAACACTTGTTTCTTTAATGTGGTTGTTCCCTCAGGTTTAGCTTGATGGACTAGTGACGCAGGACATGTGAGCTTGGGTAGATGCAATGAAGGAGCCTTAGCTACCCATAGACGATTCTTCTTAGACATTTAGTTACATTTCGTACTTAATGTCGAATTTATGTAGTGTGTGAACGGTTGTTTTATGTTGGGCAACCGTTGGGTTTTCATTTGAACTATTGTTTGATATGGCATGTAACACCAACAAAACGCAGAAACCGAAATGTTTTTATCGGTTTTGACTTTTAAAGTCTTTTCTTCCGCAATTTGACACCGTTAGGGAATTACTCTAATCCCTCCCAAAGTGCTGAACCATCCATGGCAGCCGTGGATGTTAATGAAGTTAATGGTGGAGGACTTGGAGTTGTTAATGCACCTCGTGTTAATAACTTCAAATATGAAGTTTTCAGAAATGTGGTGCCAAGGAGTTTGATGGTACCCAAAATGCAGTGGGTGCTATGGAGTGGATCGAGGACATTGAGGTAGTTTTTGCATCTTGCTATTGTCCGGATGATATGAAGGTTTTGTGTGCTAGTAGGATGTTGAAGAAGAATGCCCGTAGTTGGTGGAGGGCTACTACAGTGTCTATGGCTCCTGAGGTACTTGCAGTTATGCCTTGGGGAACATTTAAGGAGAAGTTTCTAGAGGAGTATGTGGGAACGCGTGAGTTAAGGTTGATTGAAAAGGAGTTTAGATCGTTGGTTGCTAAACCCGGTGCAATTTCTGAATATGCACACTCGTTTATGGAGAAGTTGAAGTTTGTTGGACACTTGGTTCGAAGGCAGGAGGACCAAATTGAGGCTTACTGTGATGGTCTTCCCGTTAGTTATCGTGGATTATGTAGGCAACATGTGACTTTATCGGCGGCTATTAAGGAGTCAAAGAGGTTGGATGATGACTTCAAAAGCGAGAAAGTTGTGGAGAAAGTTGATGACAAGAAAGCAGGGTTCAAAAGAAGGTCAAATTGGTCATCTAACAACAACAATAATAATAATAATAAGTTCCGTGGGAATTCTAGCTCAAGTGGTGACAAAGATAAAAAGAAGAATGGGTCTTGGTGTGCTTTTTGCAAGAATATTCATGAAGGTCAATGTTCCGACAAGACAAGAAGGTGTCATAAGTGTGGGAAGTCGGGACATCTTGCAACAGAATGTAGGGACAAGACTCGTTGCTACAAGTGTCAAGAAACGGGCCATTTTATTGCCGATTGCCCACAAATGAAGAATGACGGGAAGAAAGCAGCCACTTCAACAACAAAAGTGAGAGCCTTGCAGATGACTGTTGATGATGCTAAGAACAACGACGAGGTGGTAAGTGGTACTTTCCTTGTTAATTCAAAACCTGCTTCTATTTTATTTGATTCGGGTGCAAATAGGTCGTTTGTGTCTACTTTATTTGCTCCTAAGCTAGGAAGAGTCACTACCCTTTAGATTACTCGATAGAGGTGGAAATTGCTAATGGTACGGTTAGTGAGATACGTGTGGGATATGATGATTGTGACATTGAGATTGAAGGTCGTTTGTTTCCAGTCCAGTTATTGCCTACTACTTTAGCCGGTTTTGATGTAGTGATTGGTATGGATTGGTTGTCTAGAAATGAAGCTAATATTTTGTGTTCCCAAAAGATTATTCGGTTTCCTACATCCGATGGTAATGTGGTAACGGTTTATGGAGATAAGAAAAGAGGGGGAATAAAGATCATTAGTATGATGAAGGCTATTAAATGTATCAGGAAGAATAAGAGTCATTTCTTGGCCTATGTTATTGATGTGAGAAAGGAGAAGCCTTCTATTGCTAGTGTTGATGTAGTATCCGATTTTCCCGATGTGTTTCCCGAAGATCTTCCGGTATTCCTCCCGACCGTGAAGTTACTTTTCAGATAGATCTTATTCCCGGTGCTACACCTGTTGCTAAAGCACCTTACCGATTAGCTCCTACAGAAATGAAAGAGTTAATGTCTCAACTTCAGGAGTTACTTGACAAAGGTTTCATACAACCTAGTTCCTCGCCTTGGGGAGCTCCGGTTCTCTTTGTTAAAAAGAAGGATGGATCTATGCGCATGTGCATAGACTACCGTGAGTTGAATAAGCGAACGGTTAAGAATAAATATCCTCTTCCGCGAATTGATGATCTCTTTGATCAACTACATGGTGCTTCATATTTTTCAAAGATAGATTTACGGTCCGGTTATCATCAATTGAAGGTTAAGAAGGAAGATGTAACAAAGACAGCTTTCCGGACTAGATATGGTCATTATGAGTTCTTGGTCATGCCATTTGGGTTGACTAATGCTCCAGCCGCGTTTATGGATTTAATGAATCGGGTATGCCGTCCCTTTCTAGATCATTTTGTTATTGTGTTTATTGACGATATTTTGATCTATTCTAAGTCAGAAGATGAGCCCCGTGAGCACTTGAAAGCAGTTTTGGAGGTGTTGAGGGAGAAGAAGTTGTATGCCAAGTTTTCTAAATGCGAGTTTTGGCTTCGAGAGTGCAGTTTCTTGGTCATGTCATTTCATCGGAAGGTATTAAAGTAGATCCTTCAAAGATTGAAGCTGTTTCAAAGTGGGAGCAGCCAAAGACTCCTACTGAGATTAAAAGTTTTCTTGGTTTGGCTGGATATTATAGAAGGTTCATTCAGGATTTCTCCCGAATAGCCAAGCCTATGACTGAACTAACAAAGAAAGGAGTAAAGTTTGAGTGGACCGATAAGCAGGAGAATGCATTTCAAACATTGAAAAAGAAGTTGTGTGAAGCTCCTATACTTGCCTTGCCTGAAGGTACCGATGATTTGGTTGTGTATAGTGATGCATCTATCACGGGTTTGGGTTGTGTACTGATGCAGAGGGGCAAGGTGATCGCCTATGCTTCCCGCCAGTTGAAACCACATGAGAAGAATTACCCTACCCATGATCTGGAATTGGCCGCAGTTGTTTTTGCATTGAAATTGTGGAGACATTACCTTTATGGTACAAAATGCACCTTGTTTACCGATCATAAAAGTTTGCAGTATGTCTTTAATCAAAAGGAGATGAACGTGAGACAAAGGAGGTGGATGGAATTACTTAAGGATTATGATTGTGAAATCAAATACCATCCGGGTAAAGCCAATGTAGTGGCGGATGCACTAAGTAGGAAGGTGCAAAGTTCTTCTTGTAAGTTGATGAGCATGCAAGTTCAAGCCAAGTCGGGGCTACTTGATCGAATTAAGGAAACACAAGTGAGGGCATTGATGAAGGATAACATTGACAATGAAAGCATTGGAAAGAAGAAACGTCTTGTGATGGAGACTAATAGCCGTGGGTTCAAAACATACAAGGGTCGAATTTGGGTGCCACTGCTTGGTGGTAACCGAGAGTTGATCCTTGAAGAGGTCCATAGAAGTAGGTATTCGATGCATCCCGGTGTCACCAAAATGTATGCAGATTTGAAGCCGATTTATTGGTGGCCGGATATTAAAGGAGAAGTGGCTCATTTTGTAGCAAAGTGTTTGACGTGTGCACGTGTGAAACGGACCATCAAAAGCCGTATGGTTTGTTGCATCAATTAGACATTCCCGAGTGGAAATGGGATCATATACCATGGACTTTGTAACGAAGCTACCTAAAACGCCGAAAGGAATGATATGATATGGGTGATTGTAGATAGATTGACGAAGAGTGCTCATTTTCTAGCTACCCGACAAGATGTGCCTTTAACGAAGATGGCAAAAATGTACATTGATGAAGTAGTTGCGAAACATGGAGTTCCTTTATCTATTGTTTCGGATCGAGACTCGAGGTTTGTGTCAAACTTTTGGAAGGGTCTTCAACGGGAGTTGGGTAGTAGAATAAATTTGAGTACCGCCTATCATCCCCAAACCGATGGGCAAAGTGAGAGAACCATTCAAACCTTGGAGGATATGTTGAGAACGCGTGTACTTGAATACGGTGGAGCATGGGATGATCATTTGAGGATGATTGAGTTTGCTTACAACAATAGTCACCATGCAAGTATTGGAATGCCACCATTTGAAATGTTATATGGAAGGAGATGTAGGACTCCAAGTTGTTGGATGGAGCCCGGTGAAAAGCAGTTGACCGGTCCCGAAATTATTGAAATTACCTCTGAAAAGGTTAAGGTAGCTAAAGAAGCATTGCGTGTGGCAAGAGAAAGGCAGAAAACATATGCAGATAAGAAAAGGAGACCGATTGAGTTTAATGTTGGTGATTTAGTGATGCTAAAAGTATCACCTTGGAAAGGAGTTATTCGATTTGGAAAGAAGGGAAAGTTGAGTCCACGTTTCATTGGACCTTTTAAAGTTGTGAAGCGCATTAAAGATGTAGCATATCAGTTGGAATTACCTCCGGAATTGGATGGAATTCACAACACCTTCCATGTATCCTACTTGAGGAAATGTTTAGCTGAGGAGTCAAGTGTGATTCCTATTAAAGACGTGAGTATTGACCCAATGAAGAGAATAGTAGACGAACCGGTAGCGATACTTGGAAGAAAGCAGAAGAAGTTACGCCGAAAAGTGATTGACCTTGTGTTGATAAAGTGGAAGCATAATCATGGAGAAAGCTTAACGTGGGAAACTGAAGCAGTAATGAAGGAAAAGTATCCCGAGTTGTTCCTTACTGATGAGATTTCGGGGACGGAATCCTCTTAAGGGGGAGGTAATTGTAACATCCCAAACTTTTCTTTACTAGTTGACTAATGCCGTTAAGTCAATATTGTGTGTGTCGTTAAGTCTATTTTGGATTTAATGTTTATATGAAGTTAATTGTGTGTTATGTGTGAGGCTTGTAAGCCTAAATGTTAATGTAGTATAAATGTGTGCAAAATGAAGATTAATGTCTATGTAGTGACATTTAATGAAGGATTAATGATATATATGGTCAATAAAGTAGTTTGTGACCAATAATGAAGGATTAGGAAGCTTAGGGGCTAGTTTTGACATGTGTGCAAAGTCAAAAAAACGGGTTTAGAGGCTTAGGGTTGTCATTAGAGAGCCATTATGCAGATTTTCTTCCTCTTAAACAATCCCTAGCTGATCCCCTCCCTTCCCTCTCAAGTTTCTCGCTAGATCTATTCGTTTTGGAGCCAAATCGATCGTGTATTGCTTAGATCTTGGATCTTTGTCACCTAATACAGGTAATATAGGTATTCCTCATCTGAAATCTGCTTGTGTGAGTCTTATATTAGTCTTAATCCAGGCCATAAGGGTTTGGGTTGGGTTATTTGATTAAACGTTCATCAATTTCATGTTATTCGGGTGATTAAATGGTTGGTTTATGATGTAAAGGATTTAGGGATTAATAGTTGATTAAAGTTGATGAAAGTGCAATTAAAAGGATTAATTTTAAGTCCCCAGGTTGGATTTGGGGAATGGGTTCGTATGGAATTCGTTTGATCAAAGAACAAAATTGGTTTGCTGGTCTGCACCCCAGGTGCGGCGCACCAAGGAGTGGTGCGGCGCACCACAGCCCAGTTTGGGGTTTTGGTGGACCCCGATATGCGACGCACCAAGGGCTGGTGCGGCGCACCTGGTCTTAATCTAATTCCCTGGAAGATTGGTGCGACGCACCAAAGGGTAGGTGCGGCGCACCCATTGTTGATAGAAATTCCCTGGAGGATTGGTGCGACGCACCACATGGAAGGTGCGGCGCACCACATGTCCAGATTTCACAAAATGTCGTTTAGCTTATATTTCGATCTTATACTTGTTCTAGGTTATTGGAGACACCTAGTCATCCTTGTATTGTGCTTGTAGCTTGTTGTTAAACCGTATCGAGGTAAGATACACTACTTTTGTCACGCTGAGGGTTCAACAAGCAAAGGTTTCATACTTATAACTTCCTTAACGGTAACTTATGATATGTGGGTATCTCGGGTTACACGGGAGGTATTATGGGATATGTAGTTGACCATGAGACCTGAAATGCAGACCCTATCGTAGTGAAATGAAGTATTGCTTAATGTAGTATATTGTTATGCAGTTTATGTAGTATTACGAAGTAGCTTGTGATGCTTTGAGATGTAGTATATGTTGTTGATTGTTGATATGTGCATGATTGTATGGCTTGCTCAACTAGTTCACTAGACTTGTTAAGTTGCCATGACACGTGCACGTTTAAGGGCCCAAAACGTAAAAGTAGTAAACGTAGTAAATGTTTAGGTAATGCAGTCACCTAAACTAAATAATGCAGGATCGAGCTCGTTAAACTTTGATGCAGGAAAGTGTTAAGCTTAACCCGTACTTGCCCTAGCCCGGCTAAGTGCGTTGACGTAGTTGTTGCTTGGGTGGCTCCTTGCAACATGGTCTTTATAATGCAGGGCGAGTAATACGAGGGGTTGACCAACCTCCACATACGGATTACTCTTGGATTGGCTTGCCATTCCTTAACGACGCTTGATGTACAACCGTGTGGGGTTTGTCATCTAGTCGGGTGTAACTTATGTTACACATTAACGCAGTTAATGTAGTAAAGCAGTCAATGTAGAAAGCAGTTATGTGGTAAACGTGTGTAATGAAGTAATGCAGGATAGGCACATTTAGGGTGATTCATCCTAATTGATATGAAGTTGATATGCAGTTTTGTGTGTTGTGTGTTGTGCCTAATGAGCTTGTCTAATAATGAAGAAATGTTTTAATGGGACAAATGCTTTTAAATTAAGTGTGATCTTACTTAGCTATTCTTATAGCTAACACTTGTTTCTTTAATGTGGTTGTTCCCTCAGGTATTAGCTTGATGGACTAGTGACGCAGGACATGTGAGCTTGGGTAGATGCAATGAAGGAGCCTTAGCTACCCATAGACGATTCTTTCTTAGACATTTAGTTACGTAAATTCAAAATAGTGCTTAGTTGTATTTGAATACATTGTATATTGTGTAAATATTGTTTGGTTGAGGGGGAGCTTTTGTAATATACTTGGAGTATAAATACCCCTCAAACCTTTATTCCTTGTAACCTTTTTCCCACTTTGATTATCAATCAATCCAGACTTCCCACATTTTCATACCTTTCTCTCAAGAACACATACTAAAACACACACTTTCCACCATTGATGAACTTTCAACTTCCGCACATTAAACACGAATTATTAGGTTTTAACAAGTGGTATCAGAGAAAAACAACAATCTGTTGACGATCCAGAACAAATTTCATTCAGATTGATGCAAATTTTGTTCAAAATTGAGAATTCGTGTTCATCACCATAACCGTTTTACCTGTCACGGTTCTTCAACAATTCAACATCAATTTTCACTCAATTCTTCTGTTTTTGTTCACAAATACATTTTAAATCATCTCCATAATCATTCTGTTAAGTTTCAGAATCCAATTCACAGAATTGATCAAATTCCAAAATTTTTGGAAAGTTGATGAGATTTTGATTTTTCAATTTGAGTTGATTTCAGCAATGGAATTGTTTCTAGGGTTGTGCGCGATCGAATTTTGAGTGTTTCTGGGCTTGAATCGAGTTATAACACTCAAAATTGAGTGAATTATAGGCAAATTAGTGAAACAGTAGATTTCTGGTGTTCTTACAGTTCTTCATTCAAAACGATCTTCATGACACTAAGACGATCTTCAACCAGATCGTCCTAGTGATTTCTTTGTTTTGGTATTAAGACGATCTTCCCAAGATCGTCCTAATATTTTTGGTTCTGTGTGAACTGTGTGTTGTGGATTCCTTGGGTAACTAATCTCATTGAGATTGGTTTTGCTCAACAAATTCTGACCTAGACCGTCTTACCTTGTCTCAAACAATTTTAAAGACGATCTTCTTTCAAGACCGTCTTACATTTTCTTAACTTTTCCTTAGAAAATTTTCAACAAAGTTTCTAAGACGATCTTCACATAAGATCGTTCTACCATTTCTGTTACTTAGAATTTTTTCAACTAGCTTTCTAAGACGATCTTCATACAAGATCGTCCTATCAATTTTTACTTAGAATATTTTCAACAAAGTTTTCTAAGACGATCTTCTCTCAAGATCGTCCTAACATTTCTTCATTAATACTTAGAAAATTTTAAGTTCCAATTTTCTAAGACGATCTTCTAAGTTCCAAATTTCAAAACGATCTTCTCAAGATCGTTTCATTTTTTTTTAATCAAAAACAACAAAAATAATTACAAATCATTGTTTATTCATTTCAGATGTCAACAATGAAGATTTCAGAGCTTGAGATCAGAAAGAATTTCTTAGCCAAACAACAAAAGATGAAACCATGGCTATTCGGGGATATTGATGCTGATTCTGAAGATCTCACATGTTTAATGACATCAACAACCAAGCTTTCACAGAATACTTCACAAACAACAAGTGAGGTACAATTCATCTCTACAGATGATTACTTGTCTGTCCAACCAACTGCTGATACTTTGACAAAGCAAAATCTTTCTTTGAAAAATAATCTGAAAATGGCTAAACAAGAGTTTGATAAACTTAATGAAGATTTTTCAGAACTCTCAATAGCTCATGAAGCTCTCAATGAATTATGATTCTTTAAAAGAAATGCATTTGTCAAGTAACAGTTCTCAGGTTGTTTCACCCAATGCTCAATTGACCAACAAATGTCAAGACCTTGAAAAAACTGTTCATTCACTCAAGCAAACCATTGAAACTTTAAAGCTTGAGAAAGCCAATGAATGGATAAGAGCAAATGCAAGACAAGCTGATGTTTAGTTTCTCACAAATAAAATGAAAGATTTTAGACCCAACTGTGAAAAACATGAAAGACAGATTTCTGATCTAAACAGTACTTGTTTTCTCAAAGGAGTTGAAATTGAGACTCTTCAAAAACAAGTTGAGGATTTGAAAACAAACATTTTGTTTTATCAAGAAAAAATCTATAAGATTGAACAAAATCCTCTTCTGAATTTCACTGCTTATTACAATAAATCGAAGATTGATAGATCAGAACTTCTTCTTGGTTTGGGTTATGAGAATCCAGCACATTTAGAAAAAGTCCAAAAAGAAGACCTTGGTCCACTTTATGATGGAAAATGTCTTAGACTTGGCATGATTCAAGAATTCATCAGACCATCTGAGGATGATTTTGAGTCAGATGATGTTGAAAAACAAATCCCAAACAAATTTCAGGTTGATTATGTTGCTATTAATGACAAATACAAGAAAACTCATAACAGATCCATTTATGAGTTAGAAGAAATAGACAACATTTCAATTCCTGAAATTGAGTCTCAAAAAGAATGTTTAAAACCAAATTCAGAAAGATTTTATGTTCCAACCACCATGTTGGAAAAAGAAATTGACGGTTTAAAACAAAAGATTGAGTCTCAACAACAAGTCATTGAACATCTGAAAACTCAAAATCAGTCTCCAAAGGTAAGTGAGACCACCAAGACCCAAATGTTGCATAATCTAACTTCTGTTGATTGCTCCACTCCATCCAATGGGAGTGAGAATTCTAACAAAGATATGCAGGGTGATAGCATCTCTCATCAAGATCTCCATGATATGTCCACCTCAATGCTATCATCATTCTTCCACATTGAAGAGAAAGTACAAGCTTTAAAAGCTAAACATCTTGCTTCTGTCAAGAAGATACTTTCTTTTGATACTCCGGTAATCACCCCTGTTGACCAAAATAAATTGAACTTAGAGCAAAAGATTGAGATTCCAACTGATCTAAAGACTAAAGCAAAAGCACTGATTGAGAAGTTGAACATCAAAACTGTTTTAAAAACAAAAGTTCAACCAAAAGACTTACAGTTTACTTTTCCAGATCTTTCTATTGAAGAACTTGATAAGTTTCTGGAAACTGATCATGTTTTTGCTCCAGAAATTGAAAAAGAGCTTGAAAAACTCTCACCCAAAAAGTCTAAACCAAAGAAGGAATCTAAATCTAAAATTGCTCCAACTTCATTTTATTCTCCCAAAGGTCAGCATGCCCCAGCTGTCAAAGGTAAAAATACCATTTCTGCTAACACAAAGCTTAAAGTTGATATTTCATCTGTTTCTAGAACCTCTGTTTTTAAAGCTATCTCTCAATCTAGTTGTCTTCCTAAGATGTCTCAAACTAGCCAAGATTTGCTAATAAAGAATACATCTAATGGTAGAACTAGTTATAGAGATCAGTATGGTTGGTTCACTGTTGCAACTCAAAAGAAACAGAAAATCAAAACCTCAACCAAGCAAAGCAAAAATCAGAATGTGTTATTAACTCCTCGAACTAATTCTAAGAATTTATCTGGTACAGGAGAGAAGACAACATCTAATAATCCAAAATGGATTTCTAAATCATCAGTTAGAAGAAATTGGATAGCTAATGATTACAAGAAGAAAGTTCCTGATAGGAAAATTGATTCAAATTTGAGTAATCTAGCTAAACCATGGTCAGTAAGAAATTCTAAACCTTCTACTATGATTTCTAAACCTTTGATTGTTGATTCTACTGGAACTGTGATGAATCTAAAGCATAAACCTCTTGTTCGAAAACCCCATTTGTATACTTTGAATGATTCCACTAACCCCAAAGGACCCATTCAAAGGTGGGTACCTAGAAAAACCTAATTTTGTTTTGCAGGTAATAAAGGTCTGTGTTTAGTATTTCTACCTCGGATACTGTTCAAACACATGATCCTGGAATGAGTTTCTTTTCAAGAAACAATCTCAAATAAGTGCTTCTTACCAATGCACTTACTTGCCTCTGCATGTTCTGTACAAATCCTTCATCTCTTTCTCTTTCATTCATTATCTGTCAAACATTGATGCTATGTTTATGTGCAATGTGCTTAATATCATGCAATGTTTGAGGGGGAGAAAAAGGATAATTCATGAATCTAAGGGAAGTTTGTGTATTTGCACTATTTGAAGAGAAACTCATTGTTTATTTTAGAAAAACCAAAAATAATTTTTTTTTTTGTATCTTGTCTAGTTTAAATTAAAATAAAAGTTTTTTTTTGTTTAGCCCATTTTTTTTCTTTTACCATAAGCCCACTTTGTGAAAAGCCCAAAGCCCATTTTTTTTCCAAGTTTTTAAACTCGGGTCAAAACCAACCCGACCCAACCAAATCGGTTTCTTCACTATTAAGGAGGAGGGAAACCAATAATTTCATTTCTTTTCTTTTTCTTTCCAGTTTCTCACACACACACTCTCAAATCACTTCGAAAACTAAGGTTGACTGATCATTGAAATAAGATAAGGGTTTTGTTGATAATCACATTCTGATCATTTCATTCCATTACATCATTGTCACCTAATCTCATCTTCAAATAGTTTTCGACTTAGAATGTAAGATTTTTTCTTTCATCTTTTATTGAAAATTTCTGCTTCTGTTGATGATTAAGTGATGATTGAATGATTTAGGAGCATGTTTAGGTTACATGTGTATGTTTATTACAAGATTAAATGATTGGTATTGTGATTTCAAAAATTCAAAAACCTGCAACTTAATTTGTTTTGTGAAAAAGATGATCTAAGACGATCTTCAATTTGTTTTAGGTTATTTCTTGATTTTAGTGATTGGGTTGTGATTGTTTACTTGCTATGGTTCATTTAATTGATTTGTTATGATAAGTTGTTAAAATGAATCATATGTGTGTTATGATAAACCTGGTTGGAAATAAAACGATTTAGGCAAAATCTTGTTATTTTTTAAGTCATTTTGTTTCTAAAACGATCTTGATCAAGATCGTTTTGGTTCCAGAACGATTTGGAAATAATATTGCCAAGACCGTCTTAGTTCCTATTTCTTATTCAATTTGCCTTGTAACCCTTGAGACCAAGACCAAGACGATCTTGATCAAGATCGTTCTAGGGTCTGAACGCTGTGTGGTTGGTGATTTAAAGTTGAAAAACAAATGAATGGGTAACTGAACTCGTAAGAGATCGGTTTGCTCAAAAACTAATACTTTTAAATGTAAAGGGAAATCATTGTGATGATTTCACTTTATATTTCAAAGTGTTAGAAGTTTTTTTTAATAAAAAAAAAACGATCTTGAATAAGATCGTTCCATTTTCCTTCACTTCAAAATCTTTTGATATAAAACCTTAAGACGATCTTGTTCAAGATCGTCTCATTTTCCTTTACTTCAAATTTTTTCAACATAGTGAATGTTGAGACGATCTTGAACAAGATCGTCCCATGTTCATTTTCCATACTTAACATTTTTTTAAATGCTAAAACGATCTTGAACCAGATCGTTTTATTTTCTTTCCTTAAATTTTTTCCCAATAACATATGTTGAGACGATCTTCTTTAAGATCGTTTTGATATTTTTTCAAAAACCTGAGTTTAACCTCAGGACGATCTTGTCAAGATCGTCCTAGGTTCCATACTTAGAAAAATTTTCAAAATTAAGAAAAATTTTCAAATTTTTTTTAATTTCTTTTACTTTTTATTTTTTTTTGTCAAAGTGCTTTGTATTATCATATAATCACAATTTATTTGAAATACAGGGAATCGAACGCCTTTGTGTACTTCCTTGCTATTTTAAATACTTGTACTTATATGATTATACTTTATATTCTGCGTTTATCTTCTCATTTCAAATGATTTATTTAAATCATTTGAGTGAAACTTATTATTTGCTATTCAAACATTATTTTATGTGTGCGTTAAATTTTCTTTTATGTCTTAAAACAGAAAAAAAAAAAAAAAATGGATCATCAAGAAGTTGTTGAATATGATGAAGAGGTTGCACTAAATGAATCCATTGAAGAGATTCTCATTGCCGGAAATACCAGTAATATGAGAAATAATAGAGCGTTGTTTGATCCATTCATTGCTCCCGGCTTTCCAAATTGTTTCGAGAATTCTTCATAATCATCCTCTTACATATGCTCTTACTGTTGAACAAGACTTAGCAGAAGTCTATCTTTTTGAAATGTGGAGATCAATTACCTTTGTTCAACCTTACGATCCAACAAATCCAAGAGCCAAAGCAAAGTCAAAATCTCCTGAACTTCGTCGTCAAGGTTACTTTCAATATCAATTGACTTCAGGAGAAACAACATATGAGTTTGAATTCAATATTGATGACTTCAGAAGGATTTTAAGACTACCTGAAGCAGACTTCAATGGACATGTTAATTATGATGATTTTGAGTCCAATGAAGAGATGTTTGCTGCTTTAATTTCAATTGGCTATGAAGGTTCTTTATCTAGGACCAAAGATTTCAAGTTGAAAAATCTGCCAAAAATCTGGTATTATGTGTACTCCATCCTAAGCAACTGCTTAACTCCTTACACAAGAGGGATGGACAATCTGACACAGCCAATGCTGCACATCTTCTATGGTGTTGTTTTCAACAGACATTATGACATTGCTCAACTTCTGTGGGATCAGTTGATAGTATTAGTAAATGGCAAAGTTTCTGCTCCCAAGAAGTATATTCCATTTATAAGATTTCTAACAGCAATTGTCTACAGTGCCATAAGACAAGAAAGAAGCATTCCAAGGCTTCCAGACAGCAGCAAAGTGATCATACACTTTTATAAGTATGTTAGAGATTCTGGAACTGCTAACTATACTTTCTTGATTCCATCATTTCTTTTAGATATGGTTTCAGATGCTGATGATGATAAAATAGCTTATCTGGACTGGATTAGAACAGCAATGGGACCGGAAAACCTCCCGGTTCTTGCCCAAGCTGTACATAGGACACCTGGTAAGGGGTCAAGTGTTAAAAGAAAAGAGCGTGAGGGTGAATCCAGTTCCAGTAAGCCAAAGAAAAAGAAACAAAGAGGAGAATTGTTTGTGTTGAAATTAAGCAAACAAGTGCATCAAAAGACGAAGAAGCAGAGTTTGTCAAAGAAACTCAAAAGCAAAGTTACAGCTGAAACTTCTTCTCCAAGATCTTCTGAGGAAACAATTTCTGTTACTAGGTCTCAAAGACCAATCCGATCACCAATTCCTAAAACAATCAATTTAATCCGATCACCATCACCCAGAACACCATCACCTCAAAGACCTTCATCTCCATCTTCACCAACACTACCTCAATCACCTATTCATCAATCTTCACCACTTCCGGATATTACAACACCTGAACCACCAATCATACCTCAATCTACCTCAACCATACCTTCATCATCCTTTGTCCGATCACCTCCACCGACTTATACTCAAGGCCGAAAGAAATCAATTCCAGTTAATATCCGCAAAACTTTTAAACGATCTCGCTTTGAGTATGACCGATTTCAAGAGCCTGAACCAGAAGATCTGATCACTTCCGATAAGGATGCATCTGATGATGATGCGAATCAGTTTGCTGATGATGTCATGGACATCCCGGAGGGACAAGGAAGGAATGAGGGAGGGGTTGAAAATACCAGAGAGGTTGAGAGGTCAGGGTTAGGTGAAAGGCAAAAAGAAAAAGTTGGCCTCCAATTAGTCTTAAACCAATATCAACGCCGGGTTTACCCTAGAGTAGAAATCGGGAACTGCCCATTCTCGTTTGCACCAAACTCTCCTAGCCATTCTGACTCCTCACAACAGGAGTTAGTCTCAGAAATACACGGGGAACATCCACGCTCACCACACTCTCCTCACTTGGAGGATGAGAGTGTTGAAAATAGAGAGGACCAGCCCCACCTCTCGCCTTCTATTCATGCACTAGAGTCTAGATCCCCTAGGCACACGGAAACACAAGCCCAGTTGAGTACTGGTGCCGGAACAAGCGGAGAGGGACCCACTTTGTGTGACCCTCAAGGACAGCTTGGAAATCCTGCCTTAGCTAACATCACGCCAGCTTTAGCCGCAGGTAACAGTCCTCAAACAGAGACTGAGGAGCAGTATGAACGCCGTTGTGACACTGCTGTTCCTCAGGATCAACCTGAGACTGTATTAACGGGCATTCTCAGTGACCCCGGTATTGTTAGTGGTGTTGCCCAACAACAACCCGATTCTGGTTGCAAAGCCGAATCATCAACTGTTGCTCATACTTTGAACCAACAGGAAATCCTGAGACAGTCGATGTCTAACCAGTAGCCCAACCCAAGAGATCCTATGGGTGACTAAAATGTAGGATTGAAGTTGTTGGGACAAACGTTATATCATGGTGTGGCAGTTTAGTGTGTGTGTTCTTGGTGTGTTTAGTGTGTGTTTTGAGAGAGAATTAGGAATAAAACTGAAAGATTGGGATTAATGTGTGTAAAATGAATTGGGTTGGTTATGATTTCTAAGGTGTGAGGGCTATTTATAGTCTAACAATACAACTATGCTAATTATCACAATTAGCCCCTCAACCTTAGTAATCATCTATCTATGATTTAACAACTAGAAAGTCCTATTATCTAAATTACAATTTATCACTATTTTTGGATTTCTAACATTCTCCCCCTTAGTGATTTATTGTAATGAATGAAATACGTGTTATCTTGTCTTGTAGGAATTAAATTGATGAGCCCGGTGGTGAAGACAATTGGTGTGTTGAAACAAGTCTTCAAAGCTTTTTCTTTTGTCTTTGGAGAACTTGATTCAGTCTTGGTCTTGGTCTTGAACTTCTTGAAGTTAAATCATGTAAGGATTCTCAATGTTCTTTTAGAACAGAGAATAATGAATGATTCTAAGTCTTGAATAAAGAGTATCATGAAGTCGAACACATGTGTGTGACTTAAATCTTCAAGAGTTGTTGAATCATGAATCAGAGTTGTCTTTTGAAATGCGGAAGGTATGAATCTTGGTTTCGAATGTATCAATCTTCGATTCTCGAATGAATCTCATCTTCTTGAAATGAAGTTTCATGAATATGAACTCTCCCCCTTGATGTATGCATTGGAGTTTCTTGATAAAATGTTGTTGTATGACTTGAAGATCTTTGAATGAAGTGTGTTTGATGAAGACTTCTTTTGAGGCTTTACTTCTTTGACTTGTATCTTCTACCAAATCTTTCAACCTTTTTGAAGCTTTGATCTTTGTCACTTCAACTCGAACACTTTGGAGAGTAAGCATTTGAATGAAATTTGGATGAAATTCTTTCTGAAGTAATCATGCTCCCCCTCAATCCATGAGTGTAAACATTTTGGAGCATCTTTGAACTTTTGAAGCATCTTGAGTGAAAAATCTTTTCATCTTCGGTTTCATTCTTATCTCTAAAGTCAATTCAGATTCCCCTTTTTCAAAATCAAAATCTCAATCAACTAAAGTTTAGTGAAGATCTGAAACTATTGACACATCATGAACAATTTTCTCCCTCTATACACAAACTTTGATAAGCTTGAACCCATTTGAAACAACCAAACACAAAAATTTCTCAACATAGACTCTTATTCCATTTCTATCATCAACTATGCCTTTTTCAAGAATAGAATGTATTCTTCAAAGCCTACTATTGATTCCTATCATTTGAAGACAATACCAAATTCATCTCCGAAGCAAAAGCTCAGTTGACAAAGACTATGAATCAATCATAATATTTTCTCCCCCTCATAATGACAAAATTGGGAACCAATGTCATTATGTATACAGTTGATTGATTAAATGTCACAAGGAATAATAAGACATGGAGAAATGTCAACCATCAAAACATCAACCCAAACCAGTAGCCCAACCCAAGAGATCCTATGGGTGACTAAAATGTAGGATTGAAGTTGTTGGGACAAACGTTATATCATGGTGTTGGTGGTTTCTGTGTTTGTGTGAAGAGAAATGAAACCGGATAAGAATGATCCGTTTGCATTGTTCAAAAATCAAAAGGATTAATGAAATGACCGATTGAAATGTATAACATTTTTCGGATTTCCTATGTATCATTGAGATATGCACAAAACAAGGCTCTAACATAGTTCGGTCTGCGGCTTTGCAACCACTAGATTGCTTCAAAGAATATAAATCATGGTTAACACTACCGAAGCATTTGATAACCACAATTTTATCCTTAAAGACTTTTAGGGATAACCGAGGTCACTTAGACTTCTCGTTAGCTCAATAATCACATAAATGTAATTATGAGACCTACGTTCAACGTTGGAAAAGATGTTAGCATTGGTAGGATTTCCATTCGATCATCGTGGAATATCAATTAAGATATCACTACGAATGTTCCGGCTATATCACAAAGATAAGCAATTATATCACAAAGATATGACTCGAATGTGTCCTATGAAGAATGAATGATGATCAATTTAATGACCAATCAAAATAGCTCTAGACACAAAGTGATCAAATGAAGTCGGGGACTGGAGCAGAATGTCGCCCTTTTTCAATATCAACATCTTCCAAAAGAAGAGTCAATAGAAGTGTGAAAATCTCCGTGAGAATAAAACAAGCATTTGTTAAGAAATACTTGAGTGGTTAGGAAAGATGTGCATTGCTTCACTGGGTCCATGAAGGCTTTTTCAATATCGAGATATCAACAAATGAAAATCCGATAGGGACGTGTTTTACCCGGCTTTTTGAGAATTTAGGGAAGGGTATCATTTCTTTTAACCCTTTTCTCACAACACATCACCTTAACCTCTCACTTTTCGACTTTACTCCCTCCAATCTATTTGCACGAAAACTACATCACTCAAAATACCCTCACTATCTAATGAAAGAAGTGAAAACTCCGGGGTTAGAACTCATCGGCGATGATGAAGTTCATGGAGTCAATTTTGAGAAATACCTATCGCTCATGTGCAAACTAATCACCGAACTTCTTTGAAATGAAAAATATTTGAAAAACAACAAATGTGTGTATGGAAAAAGTTTGAAACACATTTGAAGTTTGAGGATTTTTGAAATCACAAACTCCTCCTTAATCTATGCAAGAATAGATCAAAAAGTTTTCCATAGAAAGGTGGAGCAAAAATTGTTTTTGTGAGATCAAAAAAAGTTTTAGAAAACACAAAGTTTTGCAACAACCATAATGTTGAGAGTAAGACAGCTAGGGAGTACACAAAGGCGTTCAATCCGTCGCATCTTACAACAACAAGTTGTTGGCAATTTAAAACATGTAAGCAATTTGAAAATCCAATCAATTGTATAAAATGAGAGAACAAAGGAGTACACAAAGGCGTTCGATCCTTTGCATCTCATATCAACAATTGAGAGTTTGAAAAACGTTGGTTTATTTGAAAAACTTGATTGCTATTACACATACATATTCATAAAAGAACACTTGGAAGTACACAAAGGCGTTCGATTCCTTGTAATCTTATATGAATCCATATATATAATAACAATTTTGGAAAGGATAAAAATAAATATATCATTTAAGAACGGGTTGCATACATAGTATATGCAAGCCATTTTAAAAAAATCTTTTTGTTTATTTTTGAAATTTTTAATTTTGTATTTTGTTTTCTGGAATGTGTCAAGAATTCCTTCAAATGAAAAAGAATCAAGGTTTGAGATTTAACATACCTAGCTTGGAGATCAGAAAATTAAACCTCTTTTCATCCAATGGTTTTGTGAACAAATCTGCAAGTTGAAAGTCAGTTCCCACAAAGTATAGCTCGATGTCACCTTTCTCAATATGATCTTTGAGAAAATGATATCTAACGTCAATATGCTTTGATCGAGAGTGGTTTACTGAGTTGACTGCAATTGCAATGGCACTCTGAGAATCACAATAGATAGGGATATGATCATATTTCAGACCATAATCAGTTAGTTGAGTCTTCATCCATAAAACCTGAGCACAACAACTAGCCGCAGCCACATATTCAGCTTCAGCCGTTGATAGTGACACACAATTCTGCTTCTTGGAAGACCAACTCACAATTTTATCACCTAAAAATTGTAGAGTACCGGAAGTGCTCTTGCGATCAAGCTTACAACCTGCATGATCTGCATCTGAATATGCAGTTAGATTGAATCCAGTATCCCTTGGATACCAGAGACCTAAATCGGGTGTACCCTTCAGATAACGAAAGATTCGTTTCACAGCTTGGTAATGTAAATCAGTCGGAGCAGCTTGATATCTAGCACACATACATGTTGCAAACATTATATCTGGACGAGATGCTGTAAGGTACAACAACGAACCAATCATACTTCTATATCTCTTTTGGTCAAATGATTTCCCATTTGTGTCAGCACTTAAGCTTGTTCGAGCAGCCATTGGGGTAGAAATTGAAGAACATGAAGTCATATCAAACTTTTTCAACATGTCGTTTATGTATTTACCTTGTGATATAAAAATACCAGTTGGTAATTGTTTGATTTGAAGACCCAAAAAGTAATTCATTTCCCCAATCATGCTCATTTCAAAATGATTGACCATAAGAGATGAAAAGTTTCGGCAAAATGTTTGACTGGTCGACCAAATATAATGTCATCAACATATATTTGAACTAGTAGAACATGCTTACCTTGTTTGCGAATGAACAAGGTAGGGTCAATTATGCCTTTGGTAAATCCACCTCTTAGCAAGAAAGTAGTTAAGGAATCATACCATGCTCGGGGTGCTTGCTTAAGACCATAGAGAGCCTTGTCTAACCTGTAGACATGGTTTGGTCTTTGAGGATCAACAAAACCTTCTGGTTGATCAACGTAAACTTCTTCTTTGAGGTCACCATTCAGGAAAGCAGTCTTCACATCCATTTGAAACACAGTAAAGTTTCGGAATGCGGCATAAGCTAAGAATAATCGAATGGCCTCCATTCTTGCTACTGGAGCAAAAGTTTCGTCGAAATCAACACCAGGTTGTTGGCAATATCCCTTTGCAACGAGACGAGCTTTATTCCTTACTACCACTCCATTCTCATCCTTTTTGTTCTTGAAAATCCACTTTGTACCGATGGGATCAGCTTTTCTAGGATTTGGAACTAGCCTCCATACCTTCAGTCTTTCAAATTGAGCGAGTTCATCTTGCATTGCCTTAACCCACTCTAGATCTAGTTCACCTGGAACTGGCCTATCACCCCCAACACATCCCGTCTTAGTCAGGCTACAGTTTGCTGGAGTCCATGTCGGGTTTCGGCAATTTCATGAAGAATGGTTTCGGAGTAAAAATGGTTGGGAGGTGAAAGGTTAAATTGAGTTGTATGGATATTATTGGTTGAATTTGGGAGGGTTGATAAATTCAAATCCCACCACTCCGCCTCCCCTAATATCTTTCATGTTCATGTGAAGGGACACATTTATTAAGGCCATGAAAGGTGAGAGCCCAAATGACCGCAATGACAGAGGTATGATGTTTAATTATCTTGTACTATGGGAAATTGATTTTATGTTAAGAATGGTGTTAATAATAATGCCATCAAGTCGTATATGTGCATTTTAAGTAGTAAATGTTTTGACACTAATATGTTGGTTGGGTAATGCATTCTCAGCTATTAGGGTGGCAGCACAATGGTACCAGAATCATCTTGGTAGTCCCACAAAAATCTTAATAATCACAAATGACAGAAAATAAGAGAAAGGCTACTGAAGAGGGGATTCTTGCAGAAACGGGTATGAGATTAGAAAATAAGTATACTAGATTTGATTATCTTTGTTAAGATTTATGTTAGGAAAAGTATAGAGGGAAGTTCAAGCAGGATGGATACCGAAGATGTGTCGATTGATAGTCTTAGATGCAGCAGCAAAGATCTGTCATTGAACACCTTCAAAAGATTGCCATGGTTACTATGTCAGGAAATGCTACACTTAGTCGCTATAATGCTTTTTTATCTGGGTCAAATCTGTGATATTTTATATTTAGTTAAGACCGTTATTTGACCCAACCATAGCAAATAGCAAAATGCCAATTTAAGATAAATACTTGGTTCTTATCTACGATATTTGACGAAAGAGAACAAACTTAGTTTTGTCTCCAAGTTTACGGATTTGATTTCTAGACATTGGGATGAAGAAAAAGTGGTGACGAGTCATATGACAGATATTAAGAATCCACGAGGTTGCGGTTTGATGTAGGCTACTAACTAATTACACTAATATAATGTGTGATTACATTCAAAAATTGTAAGCAAACAATGCATCTCACACACAAATTTATTGATAAGCAAGCATTCTATACTCTCTAGTATATAGCTAAGTATGATTGATGATTTTTTAAACGGCACATGATTATCCTTGATACAAAGCGAGACATTTTTTGACAACACTAGCTGTATGTTTTTATGATCTTAGTTTGAATGAGAAATAATACGTAAGTTAAACACATAGGCCTAAAACATGACCAATTTGTTCGTTACATGACATATAATTCCAATTAATTACCTTTTATCATCTCAACTTTTGATTTTCAACCTTTTTGTTACATGGCTCAAATCTTTCTTTTTTTACGTTTATCTTTTAGTGTGGTAAATATAAATATATATAATGTATTTTCCCTTTGAAGAAAAATATTACTCCCTCCGTCCCATTAGAAGTGTCTTACTTTGAATATTCAAAGTCTTAATCTTTAAACTTTGACCTTAAATATATTTTTTTGTGTTATATAAAATTTGATGAAAATTATATCATTGAAAACACTTCTAAAACACAATTAATTCATATAACTTTCATTATATATTATCTAACACGAAGAAAATTATTTACGGTCAAAGTTGCAAAAGTTAGACTTTGAAATTTCATAACATGTCACTTCTAGTGGGACGAAGGGTGTATATATTAAGAAAATAGCAACTAGCATAACGCTGGATGCCAATTATACAATTACAACACTAGAATGTAACGAAAATACATATTCTAGACTTTACCCAAGACATTAACTGCAAAAATTGCAAAGAAGGTAAAATAAAGTTGAGCCAATTACAGTGAAACTGAGACAAGATAAAAACCTCCACACACAGAAACCGAGTCATCGGTTTTCATTCCGCAGTGTTTTTCCCAAACATGTCCCAGACAACAACGCAACAACATGAATCAATAATGAAAGCAAATAAAATTGATCTCTTCGCATCGCCAAAACTTTTATTTCTTTTCTATCTCATATATTTTTAATTTAATCAAAACTTCTAAAAAAAATTATAGCTTAATATTAAATATACGTTTTATTTATTATAAATAAATTTATTGTAAAATATTTTGAATTTGTCATAATTATATCACATATTGAAACCGAAGTTATAAGCTATGTTTTTTTAAAGTAAACGTGAAATGGGCCTAACATTACAGATATAAATAGTTATACAAATTTTTAATTGCTTAATATTACATAAATGTTTATTCGTTATAAATAACTTTATAGTATATACTTATCATACGCAAGGATACGGACGGTTTGGTTAGTTAGAAATTTTGAACTATTTTTTCAGGTTCAACCAAGCTGATAATTTCAGTTACCCGAAAATTCGGTTAATATCATTTTGGTTTACGGTTAATCATTTATTAACGTCATTCAAATATAAAAGTTCTAGTTTTCAATTAATATAGTCAATTTATATTGTTAACTATTTAATTTTGTATGCAATGCAAGTTTTCACTTAAAAGTTTCGTTATTTACTACTTTATGCAACAAATGAAAGTAATTAGCTAAATAGATTCATGTAATACATATGTGTGTCTATATACGTATCGACAAAAATCAAAATTCGATTCGGTTGATTGCGGATAATGAAAGCTAAAAAAACGTAACTAAACTGTTTGATATCGGTTTTTAGTTTTTCCAGGTTTTATTTTTCTTTTCTTCAGTTTTTTCGTTTTCAAATCAAGCAGTTGAGTCCTTTCTTTTTTACATTCCTAATCATAACTATAACTAATTAACTATATATCATGTTTGGGGTGGGTTAAATAAGGAACAAGCAATCAAAAGGGAACAAGGGGATCAATCTAGACCGTTTGATCTGGAGATCGGATGGAAATAAAAGATGCATCTCTGGCGACATCTCCAGCCATCTTCATCGGATCTAATCACCACTGATCATCTCCGGCAATCATCAGTTTCGTTTTCCGGTGGATACGGTACAGGGGTGGCCCTCATCCGTTCTAAAATGGTTGTCACCGGACGCATATGGGAATCGTATGGATTTGATGGGCGGCGATCCAAGAGATGGTGGTGTTTTGATACGGTACGGGCGTAGCCCTTGCTGCCGGCGCCGACGCCGTGGTTGGGGGGGTCGGAGATGATGGTGGTGGCGGTGGTTGTCTCGCCGGAGAAGAAGGAAGAAGGAGGAGGTGGTGACGATGGTTGTCTCGCCGGAGAAGGAGATGATGGCGGCGGCTGTTGTCTCGCCGGAGAAGGAGGAAGATGCTTGATCTGAGCCATCAAAATGCTTGATCGGACGGCTGGGAGGAGTCCCCTTGTACTTTTTTTTTACCCCATCCTCAAATTATCTATAGGTCCCAACTCAATAGATGGTACTACCTGAAGACACCTCTATGTCGATGGTGAGGTTACTTTGCAATATACACACTGATATGGAGACGACCAGTTGCAGTATGTATATACCAGGTTAATGGTTAGATTACTTATTAAGGTGACAAAGTGTAATAAGTAAAGACAATGCAATAAATAAATACTTGTAAAGTAAATCTGGTGAGATCGATATGTAATTTTTCAAGTGTAATTTATTTATTATCGTTAAATAAATTACAAGGTTGTTGCGGAACCAAGATAATACAAATATGTAAATATCCTAACAACCTATGAAGTACAATGATCTAATACTTGGAAATTCTCTTCAACAATCAAAACACTTAAAGTTGTGAAATGTTCCTTTTTGCGATTGAGAGAATATTGCACAAGTTCACCAAGAAATGCAAATGTCTGAATATGCAAAGTTGTTTCTTGGTTGTGCAAAGACCTCTATTTATAGATAAAATTGTCATTGGGATTCCAACTTTATCGTACAAATATGGTTGAGAGCATTTAAGGAAGCAATACGACTTCCAATTAAATGTTGTATAAAGTATGACATAAAGTCACTTTATTCAACCTGCTTTATGTACTTTTGTACTTTAAACACAGACAATTGTTATTGTTCGGTTAATAGCACATAAAGCATAAAGGTCTTCCTCGTAATCAGTGTAAAGCTTTGTAAATGCTTTAAACTGATATTCTCCAGTTTCTATCTGAATAGAATGTCAACTGGGCTTCGCTGCCATTGTCATTCTCTATCTTCCATTTGTTGTCTTCGACTTCATATGGAATATCTTTACATCTGGTCAGATCTCAACTGGAGGAAGTCTTCAGTTGCGTTAACTGTACGTTGCAACTGGACTTCAATATATTTCTGGACAATTTCTTCAGGTCTCCAGATGCAACTGGAGACTGGCCAGTTTATCAGTAAACTGGTCCTAACAAATTCCCCCTAATTGTCCTGAAATATTGCCAAGTCTTTTCAAGTTCTTGTATCTATACAAGTATGAACTGGAAAGACTTGTTTGACTAAATCTACTTAAATTTTCCAAGGCATTTTTATAGATCATTAAATGCCTTGGGTATTTCTTTTAAGTTTGTTAGATTTAATCTGTTATCTATCCTGTTGTTACAATCTGGTAACTTCATTTATACAGGAAAATGAAATTTACATCAGTTACAAGAAAGTAAAATAAAATTACAAGATGATAACTGGAAGGAAAACTTATACAGATGGCCCTTCGCCAGTTTTCCTTCTCTTGGCAGCTGTAGAGATGGGTTGGTTGTCTTCAGGATCAAAGTTCAGTTTTTCTTCAACACTTTCCTTGAACTTGATAAGACTTTGAAGCACATGAATCCAACCTCTTTCCAACTTGTTCTTCTGCTGCCTAGCCTCCAACACATTCAGCATCTCCACATGCTCAGAATGGCCATACCTATGGATGTCTGGATTTTCAGTTGAGCACAATGGTCCATTGAAGTACTGAACCCCAACTGTAAAGTATTGAGTTCCAGGCTTGATCGACACTTTAACATCAATGATCTTGCCTGGTTATATCGACGC
>CM067171.1:51759018-51811150 GCA_034093135.1 Erigeron breviscapus | reverse complement strand
TGTCATAAGACCAGGATCACGTGAGACCATTTGGTGGGCAGAATATCACAAAATTTCTTCAGAAGTATATCCTTGTCTTTTTCAACCCCGAGACCTTAAGTACCAGTGAGAGACTCGTTAGGTTGAGCAAAAAATGACTCATACCTCTTGTTTAAGGAGACCTTTCTGGTGACAATGGTGTCATCTCCTCCTTCATGTTGGTTTAAAAGTTCATCCCACATGTTTTTAGCACTAGGAAAAAGAACTAGTGTGGGAATTAGGGTTTCTGGAACGGCCCCGAGGATCATGTTTTTGAGAAGGGTATCTAGATTTACCAATCTCCTCTCCTCTTCAGACCAGTGTTCCTCCCTCTTTTCTCTGCCCCTTCTAGATCTAGTAGGATCAAGAAGAGCATTGAGAGGTGATGTGGGCACATAAGGTCCTTCGTTTAAAATTTTCATCATGTTTCTCTCAATACCAGTGATATGTAATATCATCCTAGCCTTCCACGTACCAAATTCATCGCTATTCCCACTGAATTTAGGAACAGGATTATTTGAAGTAGTGCACATGCACATGTGGAGAAGCAGGAGTAGGAGGAGGAGGTGGTGGATTAGTGTTATTAACAATAGGTGGTTCAGTATTTTGATCATTAACATTAACATTAGGATCGGGACCAAAATTAAAACTTGCTTGTGTATTTTCTGGGGTGGCCATCAAAGAAGCAGATCTAGGCATGTTTAGCCTTCTGCTCTGATACCAATTGTAAAGTCCCAAATACGAGATGGTTAAACCCAGAAGTGTAAAATACAACAAGTCTAATAATCACTAGAATGGACTAGTATTACTTAAATATAAATGCAAGTATATAAATAAAGTAATACACGACTTAAAGCAATAAACAAGTAAAGTGGAACATAATGTATTTTTCAAGGTGTATTTTATTTATGATGTTAAATAAAATACAAGGTTGTGCGGAATCAAGATAATACAAATAAGTTTGTATCCTAACAACCTATGAATTACAAATGATCTATATTTGTCAAATAACTCTTTTAGATCGAGATACTTAAAGTTGTGAAGTATCCCTGTTTAAGATCGAGAGTATTTAGACAAATTCACTTTAATGCTAAACGTATGCTAAAAAGTAATTTTCTCAAAGAAATGACTTTGTATTTATAGGCAAACAATTTCACCAGTGAAATTGTGCCGTACAAATATGGTTGCATGCATTTAATGAACCGACAAGATCATTAAATGCATTGGTTAAGGTACAAGGATAAAGTCACATCAATATGACTTTATTCTTTAACCAACCACCTTTACACACGTATAAACTTTGGTAAAGAACAAGTGGAATGTTCTTTGGAAAGTGTGTAAAGGCAAAAGTCAATTCCTCGATATCAGTGTTCAGAATTGTAAGGTCTAGAACACTGACAATCCTCCAGTGTACAGATCTGGTAAGACTTCCAGTGGACTCCGCCATTTGTCAGTCTTCTTTCTTCTGACTTCAGTGAGAATGTCTTCAGTAGAATAGATCTGGACTGGGGTGAAGTCCAGTGAGCTAATCTGGAATACTCCAGATTTCCTATACAAGTATTTGCTCACTGGTCTTCTTCATTATTTCTGAACAAATCCTTAGAGGGACTCCAGATTCCAAGTCTGGAGTAGGTTCAGTAAAATACGTTTATGGACAGATCTTCAGTAAGCTCCAGTAGTCGAGTCTGGAGCGAGTCCAGTAAATCTGGACCTAACAATGTTTTGTGTCTAGTATATTAAATTTTGATAAAATAAATTGAAAAGTGAAAAAAACAGGCATATGCATATGACATAATATTATTAGAAAAAACAAAATCTCAATTTGTAGTTTTGTACTATTTACTTCATCCCATGACTAATACTGTGTTTTTTTTGAAACATGAGTTAAACTAGAGGTACTAAAATGTAAATTTATTACAATAATAAAAAGAAAGCAATGACTATGCCTGCTACCTTTTCCTCTTCTTCTCTTGAAAACACACATGCACACACATTTACACCTCACAACAAAATAAATAAATTAAACCCCAAAGAGCTCTGAAAATTCCCAAAATCATTGTAGCGCTTCAAAAACAATGAGTTCGGAAAAGGTATTTGTCATTCCAAGGTGGTTCCTAGCACATATCCAAGGTAGTTCCTAGTAAATACAATTCGATAACACGTATAACAATTTTAATTCTTAGGTAGGTCCTAGGACCTACCTTCTAATGCTATAGATCCGCCCCTGGGTAAATCACAGTTGGTTTCTTTTTGCCTACAACGAACAAGAATTAAAACATTTAAGTTATGATCAAACGAAGAAAATCTAGCCCATTTTAATGTTTTGACATTACTCAGTATTATATAAAACAAGTTTCTTTTTAACACAAATCTTTCATATGCATTTGTAATCTAAAGCTGCAATATTTTTATTGATAATAATTCAACAACAACCTATAATAGATATAACTTTCGTTCAAAAAAAGATAGATATAACGTACTCAGTATCATCTTCATAATTTTGAATATTCTTAACTTTTGATGACGACTCTGATATTGGTGCTCGATCATCATGCTGTAACCCTTGATCAGTTAATTTCTCTTGATCAGAATCTAAAAATAATCCTTCATCGGAATCTGATAACAACCCGTGATCATCATCTAACGGGGAAGAAAGAAAGGATGAGCAATCCGATACGGAGAAGAAAGAATTGAAGCGTGATTCATGTTGATAGGTAATTTTGTGTCGATCATTATGCTGTAACCCATAATATTAGAGGGAAATTAGTGTAGGGTTATTTAACCTAGGTTAATCTTATTTAGTTAATACTGGATGATATGGATGGGCCACATAAGTTTCCACGTCAGTTAGTAAGAAACAGTTTGTAAAATATGAGTTTTTTTTTTTTTGAAAAGTAAACTTCTATTATTAACTCACTCCGGCAAAAACACCGGCAGTATATATGTACAAATACTTACACAAGCTTGAAAGAACACCAATCTAACCAAGATAACCTATCATTTTTGGTTCTATTATGGAACCACAAGAACCCCATGGACCTGATATTGTGAATAATGTTTCTCTCATTGCTACTAGCGTTAGCGAATTTAATCTCACATCTAGCCTTCCAAATGAACCAGCAGCTCGCCATGATGATGCCTTTGATAGCCAACTTTTCGATATCACTCTTCCTTTGCTGATCGTGAAACACCAAAAGATCCTTGACGTCGAAGATGAAAAATGGGGACGTATTGCACTAGCCCTGAACAATATGAGTTAGTAGCATGCTATACTGACTCTTATTTTACAAACTGTTTCTTACCAACTGACGTGGAAACTTATGTGGCCCATCCACATCATCCAATATTAACTAAAAAGTTAACATAAACTTAACCCGGGTTAAATTCTTGTTTTTAATAATATACTCGTATCTAGTGTCTCGTAACCTATTTATCTTCTGTCTTCTAATTACAAAATGTTATCACTTCCAACAAAACAAATCCAATATTTATAAGCCAGAAGGTAGATCCTCTGAATCAATCGTATATGGTTTTTTCGACTCCAATTTTTATAAAATTTGTGAAATCAAGATCTGTTCAAATATGCAACTTAGTATAACACTACGAAGTAGGGATGTTGATTGTTGTGGGTTTGGGTCTTGATGCCCGAATTTCTATATTGCAGATCCGTTTCCTTATCCTACGAGTATATAATCATGTATATACAACTTTCTATTGAAGTTTTATTAATGGATTGAAGAAAAGTTATAGATTGTACACCATTTGTTTGAGGAAATTCCATTAGATTCGATCGAGTTTGATTACCTTGCTATTTATGATTTGTAAGTTATAAGGTAATTCAGAGGAATTCGGTTGAGTTTTTGTAATCGTACAATTTTTGTTGTTGAAGATAATGAGAAAAGGTTGTTGCTTGAGAAGAGTCTTATTCGCCTAAGCATGGCTCTTACATGAAGTGAATGATTTAGTATATGGTGATGTGGAGCATAAGAGCAGAGCACAGCAGAATGTTTTCCAAGACAATTATCAATTTAGATAAAAAGATTTGTTTTTATAATTGGTTGTATTGATGTAAATTCATGTATATACAAGTTCACACACAATTTGAGTAGTAGGTGAATCTCTGTACTTGTTTTCATATTCATTTGAAGGCATATGAATGAATTTAAAAATAACTATAACATGTGTTTGTCAAGCAATGTTGCTATCATATAGGATAAACGGTATGCTTGAATCTCTAGAAATCATAATTAACAATGTATGTCGTCAATTAACAATGGATATGTAGAATAAAATTCAGTCTGCATCTCTGCAACATTTAGTTTCGTTGCGACAAGCCCGTTTGGGTTTAAGGAGGCACGTAGGCTTCATTAAAGATAGTTGGAATTTGGGGACTCCAACTCACTCCCACCTACATTTGGAACTGTTTTAGACTCCTGGACCAAATCTGCTAAAGACCATAGTATCACATCTATAACAGGGAGTTACAAGGCTGAAGTCTAGACCAAATCTTGATAAGCCAATAAATCTATAGACAATATTAACCTGGAAACATTTAAAGTCATATAAAAAAAACCAGCTGAAAATGACTATCAACATCAGTAGTAACCAAATCACTTCAATAGAAGAGCTTTTGTTTAAAAAAACAAAACTTGGCACTAGAAAATATCAATAATGTATTCTTTCATTATGAAACATCACTGGGCTAATAATCAAAACAAATCCCTCACACAAAATAGGTCCTCATCTTTTACTCAAACAATACTCCAATTTCTAAAACCAACCAAAAACAAAGTGCCATCAAATAATGAAAAACACACTAAAAATGTGGCGGACAACAAGAATAGAAAAACTCTCTATGGAAAGCTAACTGTTGTATTTGGAGGGTTAAATGATGCATCTGCAAGGGCAACTTGTGATGATTTATGAACTTGATATTCTCCTACATCTTGCAACGGTGGAGAAAATTGGTGAAACATATCTCCACTTTGCACATGAAATTGATGATTTTGCATAGGATAACTTGGAAAGAATCCACCAAAGTGAGGCTAGAAATTGGCATACCCGCTATTACTCATATCACCCGAAACAGAATATGCATTCTCATTATGATTTTCCTGCAAGACAAACAATACCCCTTAAATACTTGAAAAAATTATTGCTTAAATTTCAGACATATTAATCACACAACTTTTTAGCTAAATATTAGTTTAACATGATTACCTCTTTTTCCTTCCTCGAACGCTTTTTATTTGCTATATTATCAACTTCACAACCAAGTTCCCCATCTTCAGCATCTTTCAAATTCTGAAATCACAATCGAACATAATCAAAAGATACTCTTATTCTTTTAAAAGTGAAATATACATGATTTACTAACATACCTTCTTCTTTTTCGGCTTTTTTGTAATGATTTCTTCAACATTGGACTTGAACCTCTTACTCTAAGGACGACCTTTTCTTCGCACTACCAAGGGATCAAGAATCTTTGTGCTATTCTTAGTAGAATTACTAGGCCCCGGGGTACATATGAAGCTATCAGGAACACTTTTTTTACCTGTAACTTCACTCATTATTTCACTGATTCGGTTAAGTAGAAGACTACATTTTTCTTCTAATTCAGTTGCCAAGTCCGCTACTTGTGAGAAAGCACTACACATTCTATCATAACGACGCCCCTCATCTGAGCCAACCCAATCACTATAAGTTACTTTAACCTTAGTATGTCTCCTTTTGACATCTTTTCTCCATCTCCGCAAGATGTATTTATCTGGCACCAAATATATCTTCTCATTGTTAAGTACCGTAAGTGCATGCCTACACAACATTCCACGAAACTCAAACAAGCGACATTTACATCTCACATCACATTCTTCCTCCGAATCACCCTTTCTAAACAAAACACTAAATGGTTTCCTTATTATACTTCCATTGACCATAACATCCTCAAGTACTTCATATTCAAAAACCATGTCTTGATTTAAAAATATTTGTAACATCCCAAAACTTAATCGTTCATGTTGACTAACGTCGTTAGGTCAAATTATAAGTCCGTGATACGTTTGTGTGGAATTATGTGTTTATATGTTTATGTGCCCTATATGTGAGATTTAATTATCTTTAATGAGTGACAATAAAGTAGACTTAATGATGTGTAAAAGGCCTATGTAGTGTGCGAAAGTGCTTTGGTGTGTTATATGTATCCCCAATAGGTGTTTTTAAGCGAAATAAAGTCAATATGAAGTCCAGGGACTAGTTTTGCCAATGGTGAAAAGTTAAAAACGGGATTAGGGCTAGGATTAGCCTAATCTCCTTCCTTTAGCAGCCATAATCACTTCAAGAACAAACCTAAACAACCTTTCAATCCTTCTTGAAATTCTAAAGCATCTCTTCAAGTTTTACGTAGATTGTTGGTGTCTTTTGGGCTTGATTTCGATCGGCCATTGTTAATTACAGGTAATGATCGGTTTGTTGATCATATTTTCAGATTTAGGGTTGTTTTATTGTGAGTCAAAACTGATTTCAAAAGGTTTTGTCAAAGGATTAAGGTTAAAGAAGCGTTTTGGTGAGTTAACGTACAAAATGGTGTCAAACGAGTTTGTAATCGATCCGGATGATCAAAATATGTTTATATATGTCAAAAACATGTTTTGGGTGAAGCCTAAGTCGATTGATTTCTGGAAAAATGAAGAACAAAGTCGTTTTATGATTTCTGGACGAAAATAAGATGAAATTCGTTTTCTGGTTCAGCTAAGGTTCAAAACGAACTTTAAGTTCGTTTGTCAAACGAAGATAAACTTCGTTCGAAGTTAAATTCGTTCGAAAGAGCCAAATTCGTTTACCATAAAATGATACTTAAATTCGTTTGTATAAGTGAAGCTTAAAATCGTTTTGCCCTAATGGAAGTCTAAATTCGTTTTAAGTTCTAAATTCGTTTTGGAATGCTAAATTCGTTTTGATGATGCTAAATTCGTTTTGGGAAACGAAGATTAACTTCGTTTGAGTTGTCTAAATTCGTTTTGATTAAGCTAAGTTCGTTTGGTGAGATGTAAATTCGTTTTAAGAAGTTAAGTTCGTAAGAACAAAATTAAGTTCGTTTTCAAGTCCATTTAAGGTCCCGAATGACTTATATTTCATATATTGATGTACGATAGGTGTCGGGGATTACTATTAAGCACTGTTAGCTTTTGTTTGCGCGCACATACTACTACCAGGTAAGATACACTACTTTTGTCACGCTGAGGGTGCAACGAAAATGGTTCGTAAACTATAACCTCCATAACAGTAATGTATAACTCATAGGTGGTGGGGTTGATATGGGAGGTACTCGGGGATTAATGATGACGATGTTTATGCCTAAAATGCTTCCCCGTACATGTGGTTACGATATGATGAACGGTGGTTAATGATATGTTTACGATATGATATGTTATGATGAACGGTGGTTAATGATATGTTTACGATATGATATGTTATGATGAACGGTGGTTAATGATATGTTTACGATATGATATGTTATGATGAACGGTGGTTAATGATATGTTTACGATATGATATGTTATGATGAACGGTGGTTAATGATATGTTTACGATATGATATGTTATGATGAACGGTGGTTAATGATATGTTTACGATATGATATGTTATGATGAACGGTGGTTAATGATATGTTTACGATATGATATGTTATGATGAACGGTGGTTAATGATATGTTTACGATATGATATGTTATGATGAACGGTGGTTAATGATATGTTTACGATATGATATGTTATGATGAACGGTGGTTAATGATATGTTTACGATATGATATGTTATGATGAACGGTGGTTAATGATATGTTTACGATATGATATGTTATGATGAACGGTGGTTAATGATATGTTTACGATATGATATGTTATGATGAACGGTGGTTAATGATATGTTTACGATATGATATGTTATGATGAACGGTGGTTAATGATATGTTTACGATATGATATGTTATGATGAACGGTGGTTAATGATATGTTTACGATATGATATGTTATGATGAACGGTGGTTAATGATATGTTTACGATATGATATGTTATGATGAACGGTGGTTAATGATATGTTTACGATATGATATGTTATGATGAACGGTGGTTAATGATATGTTTACGATATGATATGTTATGATGAACGGTGGTTAATGATATGTTGTAATGTTGTTATGTGCATGTATATGTGGCTTGTTCATCTAGAACACTAGACCTTTTTAGGTTGCCATGACACGTGCACGTTTAAGGGCCCTAACGTGAAAAGATGATAGTATGGATTAGTTTAGGTTAAAGGTGGAAATCTAAACTAAATGTGATAAATGCTCGAGCTAATTAGATGTTAAGTGTTATGCATAACCTGTGCCTTACGGTGGTAATAGGTACGTATAAATCGTGCCTGACGGTGGTAATAGGTACGTATAAATCGTGCCTGACGGTGGTAATAGGTACGTCATGCCTGACGGTGGTTATAGGTATGTTAAAATGGTTGCTCGGGTGGCCCCTTGCAACAAGTCATATGTGGCGAGTAGTTTCGGGTGGCCTGATGACCCACCTAATGTCATGAACATAACGTGCTACTCATGGATCGACATTGTCTTTCCTTAACGGTAACTTCGGTTACAACTTAACGGTGACCTAGTCACAACTAAACGAATGAGATGATATGATGAAATTGATTAGGCACGCTTAGGGTCATGAACTCTATGCTTATATGTGATGTGGATATGTTTATACGGTGGTATGAATGCCTAATTAAAATGACGTAATGCTTTAAAGTGACGATTTAAATGGATGAATGTTTTGCTTAAACCTGGTGTTATCTTACTTAGCTTTATAGCTAACACTTGTTTCTTTTAATGTGTTGACACCCCTCAGGTTAGGCAGTGAGATGACGTGTGAAGCTTTGGCGAGAGATGGGTAGATGATCAAGCTGGCTTTAGTTTACCCAATAGCTTCGCATAGACCTTATGTTATTGATTTCCTTTATGGAACTTATGTAATGACTATGTTATGATTGCTTTATGTTGGGCAATCTTATGGATTTCTTTTATTACAGATTTGATGCTATTAGTAACACCACCAATGTTTTCTCAACTGTTTTCCTTAGTTGAGTATTTTCCTAAATCGTTTCCGCATGATTTAACGCCGATAGGCGAAATTTTTGGAAATCCATATTTTTACGAAACGGGTGTTACAATTTGGTATCAGAGAAGTAGTTTAAGTGAACCAAGGCCTATTGACCATAGGATTTGGACTTAAACTTAGGATATGCATGCTAGGTACTCGTAGGATGCCTTAGCTAGTGATGACATGTGATGTAGGATGGGTTGGGATGAGTGCGAGTGTGATAAGGCTTACGAGATGTTTATGTTACGGTGATATGATTTAGCCTTATCCCAACGAACTTTGTTTTATTTCGCGCTTATCGACTCCACCATTTTATTGAAGGAAAATGGTTAACACTCGCAACCGCAACATCCAACGTGACGGAGCAACTGCCAGCGTTACTCCACCTGTCCATCCAGGTGCAGTTGCTACTAATGCTGCTGCTGCTGCTGCTGCAGCTAACGTGAATAGAAATCGAGTGAATCCTCAGCAGGTCAATCGGCAAGGCTCGTTAGGCCCTATGCCTCCACCTCCTGGTAATCAACCCATAGTTAACGAAGCAAGTGGTGGAGCAAATCCCAAATGCAGCTGAATTGTACAATCTTGTGCTGACTCTCCAGCCCAGTTAGCACAGACTCAGGAGCAACTGAACAACGCTCTTGCCGAAAATGCTGAAGGAACGGATGGCAATTTCTCAGTGCCTTCTCACTACACTGAGCTACCAGTTAATAATGTAGTCGTTCCCCCTGTTAATGTTGATGTGGCTCCTCCTAATGTAGTTCAAGCCCCTCGATTCAAGTTCGAAAGTTTTCAGAAGTGCGGAGCTCAGAAATTCTATGGAACACTTAATGCAGTGGGTTGTATGGAATGGCTTGATGATACTGAGATGGTTTTTGAAGCTTGTGATTGTCCCGAGGATAAGAAAGTGTTGTGTGCTAGCAGGATGCTGAAAGAAGGTGCTCGGGACTGGTGGAAGAGCATTACCATTTCGATGACTCCAGCTATGGTATCTGCTATTACGTGGGCTAACTTCAGACAGAAATTTATTGAAGAGTACATTGGAGTTCATGAGCAGAGAAAAATGGAAAAAGAGTTTCGTGCCCTGAAGGCTGAGGTGGGAAAAATTAATGATTATGCTCGTTCCTTTATGGAAAAGATGAAATTTGTGGGTCATCTATTCAGAACTGATGCAGATCAAGTCGCCTGCTATGTCGATGGTTTTCCTCCAAGTTATCGAGGTATTTGTAGGCAGCATAAGACTCTAACTGAAGCAATCAAAGAATCTAAAAAGCTTGATGATGATTTTGCAGCGGATAAGAAAGTTGAAAAGAAAGAGGATGAGAAGAAGTCTGGCAATAAGAGGAGGTTTGGTGGATCAAATCGTTTTGGAAAGAAATTTAAGGGATCTTCATCGTCCTCTGACAAGGGAAGGGCAGACAAGGATGGAAAATGGTGCCCAGGCTGCAAATCTATCCATTCTGGTCAGTGTTCTACAAAGCCCCGCAGGTGCAATAGGTGTGGAACTCAGGGTCATACCATTGATCAATGCACTGACAGGCAAGATGTTATAAATGTGGAGACACCAAGCACCGTATTGCAGACTGCCCGCAGATGAAGAAAGATGAGGGAAAGAAAGCGGAAGCTTCCAAAGCCAAAGCCCGTGCTTTCCAGATGACGGCCGAGGAGGCAAAAGACGACGATCAGGTAGTTACTGCTACCCTTATTGTTAACTCCAAACCTGCTAATGTGTTATTTGATTCTGGTGCGAACAAATCTTTTGTGTCTACTCTGTTTGCTCCTAAGTTAGACATGACTACTAGTTCTTTACGGTGCCCTATAGAAGTAGAGGTGGCTAATGGTGCGACGTCTATTATTCGGGAAGGTTATTCTGATTGTCCGATAGAAATAGAGGGTCGTTCATTTACTGCTAACCTGTTACCCGCTACCATTCCTAGTTTCGATGTTGTTCTCGGTATGGATTGGATGTCTAAGAATGATGCTGTCGTCCTATGTTCGAAAAAGATAGTCCGTATCGCTACTCCCGACGGTAAAGGTGTCCGTGTTTATGGTGACAAGAAGCCGGGAAATGTTAAGGTGATCTCGATGATGAAAGCCCTTCGTTGTATACGGCAAACTAAGTCACATTTCCTAGCTTATGTCATCGATTCTCGTATCGCGAAGCCTACAGTCTCTGATGTCGAGGTTGTTTCCGAGTTTCCTGATGTTTTCCCTGAAGATCTTCCAGGTCTTCCTCCTGATCGTGAGGTCGAATTTTCTATTGACCTCATTCCTGGTGCTACTCCTGTAGCCAAAGCTCCCTATCGATTAGCTCCGACGGAGATGAAGGAGCTGATGACCCAAATTCAGGAACTTTTAGATAAAGGTTTCATTCGTCCGAGTTCCTCTCCATGGGGTGCTCCTATCCTTTTCGTGAAAAAGAAAGACGGATCCATGCGCATGTGTATTGATTATCGCGAGCTGAATAAAAGAACGGTGAAGAATAAGTATCCACTCCCTCGTATTGATGATTTGTTCGATCAACTTCAAGGTGCTTCCTATTTTTCGAAGATCGACTTACGATCTGGCTATCATCAACTGAAGGTTGAAGAGGAAAGTGTAGCCAAAACAGCGTTCCGAACTCGTTATGGTCATTATGAGTTCCTTGTCATGCCATTCGGTTTGACGAATGCTCCAGCGAAGTTTATGGATTTGATGAACCGTGTCTGTCGACCATTTTTGGATCATTTCGTTATTGTTTTCATCGACGACATTCTTGTGTATTCAAAGACGGAAGAGGAACATAGAGAGCATTTGAGGGCTGTCCTTCAAGTCCTCAGAGAGAAAAAGCTATATGCTAAGTTCTCCAAGTGCGAGTTCTGGCTAAAGGAAGTTCATTTCCTCGGCCATGTCGTCTCCTCTGATGGTATAAAAGTAGATCCTTCGAAGATAGAAGCGGTGTCGAAGTGGGAGCAGCCTAAGTCTCCTACTGAAATTAAAAGTTTTCTCGGTTTGGCTGGCTATTATCGACGTTTTATTCAGGATTTCTCGCGCATTGCCAAGCCAATGACTGAATTAACGAAGAAAGGTGTGAAGTTTGTGTGGACCGATGCTCAAGAGAAAGCCTTCACGACGTTGAAAAAGAAGTTGTGTGAAGCTCCGGTTCTAGCTTTACCCGAAGGAACCGATGATTTAGTGGTCTATAGTGACGCATCCATCACGGGGTTAGGGTGTGTACTGATGCAACGGGATAAAGTTATCGCTTACGCGTCTCGACAGCTGAAGCCTCATGAGCGGAATTATCCTACTCATGACCTTGAGCTGGCTGCTGTTGTTTTTGCTCTGAAATTGTGGCGACATTACCTATATGGTACGAAGTGTACCCTTTATACGGATCATAAGAGCTTACAGTACGTGTTTACTCAAAAAGACATGAATGTTAGACAACGACGGTGGATGGAGTTATTAAAGGATTATGATTGTGAGATTAAATATCACCCAGGCAAAGCTAATGTGGTTGCTGATGCCTTAAGCCGCAAAGGATATGCGAAGAGTAGATTATGTGCGATGATTACAAAGATTGAGTCGAATATACTGGAACCTATTCGATTAGCTCAAATCGAAGCGTTAAAGGATGATAATGTGAAAGCGGAGTCTATTGGGAAAAAGAAGAAGAACAGACTCCAAATGGAAGAAAATAGTCGTGGCCTTCGAACTTACAAAGGTAGAATATGGGTTCCTCTCTATGGAGGAAATCGTGAGTTAGTGATGGACGAAGCTCACAAGACTAAATATTCTGTACACCCTGGTGCCACAAAGATGCATGCGGACTTGAAGCCGATTTATTGGTGGCCCAGTATTAAAAACGATGTGATGATGTACGTACAGAAGTGTTTGACATGTGCTAAAGTAAAAGCTGAACACCAAAAGCCTTACGGGAAGTTTCAGCAACTCGAGATCCCTGAGTGGAAATGGGATCGTATTACGATGGATTTTATAACCAAGCTTCCAAGAACGCCTCGTGGTCACGATATGATATGGGTTATTGTCGATCAATTAACGAAGAGTGCCCATTTCCTCCCAGTTCGTGAGAATGCTCCAATGGAAAATTTCGCTACGTTGTATATTGATGAAGTGGTTTCTAAACATGGTGTCCCGTTATCGATTGTGTCCGATCGTGATGCTCGATTCGTTTCCAAGTTTTGGAAGAGTTTTCAACGGGAATTTGGTACTCAAGTTCGGTTGAGCACAGCCTATCATCCGCAGACCGATGGGCAAAGTGAAAGGACTATTCAAACGCTCGAAGATATGCTCAGAGCTTGTGTAATGGATTATGGTGGTTCGTGGGATAAACACCTACCTCTTATTGAGTTTGCGTATAACAATAGTTATCATGCGAGCATTGGAATGCCACCTTTTGAGATGTTATATGGTAGAAAGTGTCGGACTCCTAGTTGTTGGTTGGAGCCCGGGGAAAAGCAATTTGCTGGACCCGAAGTAGTACAAATTACGGCCGATAAAGTTAATGTTGCAAAGAAAGCCCTGCGTGTTGCTCGCGAAAGGCAAAAGTCATATGCCGATAAGAAAAGGAGGCCGTTTGATTTTAAAGAAGGTGAAATGGTTTTACTCAAGGTGTCGCCTTGGAAAGGTGTATTACGATTTGGCAAACGAGGAAAGCTAAGCCCTAGATTCATTGGACCTTTTAAGATCATTAAGAAGGTTAATGAACAGGCATTTCAACTGGAATTACCTCCAGAACTTCATGGAATTCACAACACATTTCATGTGTGTTACCTACGTAAGTGCTATGCGAATGAAACGGATGTCATTCCACTCGAGGACGTAAGTATTAATCCCAACAAGCAGATTGTCGATGAACCTGTTGCTATAATGGGAAGGAAACAAAAGAAGTTACGACGAAAGACTATCGATCTAGTTCTCATAAAGTGGAAACACAATCACGGCGAAAGTATGACTTGGGAGACCGAGTCCGTAATGCGGGAGACCTATCCCCACCTTTTTGATGCTGAAGTGATTCCGGGGACGGAATCCTCTTAAGGGGGAGGTAATTGTAACATCCCAAAACTTAATCGTTCATGTTGACTAACGTCGTTAGGTCAAATTATAAGTCCGTGATACGTTTGTGTGGAATTATGTGTTTATATGTTTATGTGCCCTATATGTGAGATTTAATTATCTTTAATGAGTGACAATAAAGTAGATTAAATGATGTGTAAAAGGCCTATGTAGTGTGCGAAAGTGCTTTGGTGTGTTATATGTATCCCCAATAGGTGTTTTTAAGCGAAATAAAGTCAATATGAAGTCCAGGGACTAGTTTTGCCAATGGTGAAAAGTTAAAAACGGGATTAGGGCTAGGATTAGCCTAATCTCCTTCCTTTAGCAGCCATAATCACTTCTAAGAACAAACCTAAACAACCTTTCAATCCTTCTTGAAATTCTAAAGCATCTCTTCAAGTTTTACGTAGATTGTTGGTGTCTTTTGGGCTTGATTTCGATCGGCCATTGTTAATTACAGGTAATGATCGGTTTGTTGATCATATTTTCAGATTTAGGGTTGTTTTATTGTGAGTCAAAAACTGATTTCAAAAGGTTTTGTCAAAGGATTAAGGTTAAAGAAGCGTTTTGGTGAGTTAACGTACAAAATGGTGTCAAACGAGTTTGTAATCGATCCGGATGATCAAAATATGTTTATATATGTCAAAAACATGTTTTGGGTGAAGCCTAAGTCGATTGATTTCTGGAAAAATGAAGAACAAAGTCGTTTTATGATTTCTGGACGAAAATAAGATGAAATTCGTTTTCTGGTTCAGCTAAGGTTCAAAACGAACTTTAAGTTCGTTTGTCAAACGAAGATAAACTTCGTTCGAAGTTAAATTCGTTCGAAAGAGCCAAATTCGTTTACCATAAAATGATACTTAAATTCGTTTGTATAAGTGAAGCTTAAAATCGTTTTGCCCTAATGGAAGTCTAAATTCGTTTTAAGTTCTAAATTCGTTTTGATGATGCTAAATTCGTTTTGGGAAACGAAGATTAACTTCGTTTGAGTTGTCTAAATTCGTTTTGATTAAGCTAAGTTCGTTTGGTGAGATGTAAATTCGTTTTAAGAAGTTAAGTTCGTAAGAACAAAATTAAGTTCGTTTTCAAGTCCATTTAAGGTCCCGAATGACTTATATTTCATATATTGATGTACGATAGGTGTCGGGGATTACTATTAAGCACTGTTAGCTTTTGTTTGCGCGCACATACTACTACCAGGTAAGATACACTACTTTTGTCACGCTGAGGGTGCAACGAAAATGGTTCGTAAACTATAACCTCCATAACAGTAATGTATAACTCATAGGTGGTTGGGTTAATATGGGAGGTACTCGGGGATTAATGATGACGATGTTTATGCCTAAAATGCTTCCCCGTACATGTGGTTACGATATGAAATGTTATGATGAACGGTGGTTAATGATATGTTTACGATATGATATGTTATGATGAACGGTGGTTAATGATATGTTTACGATATGATATGTTATGATGAACGGTGGTTAATGATATGTTTACGATATGATATGTTATGATGAACGGTGGTTAATGATATGTTTACGATATGATATGTTATGATGAACGGTGGTTAATGATATGTTGTAATGTTGTTATGTGCATGTATATGTGGCTTGTTCATCTAGAACACTAGACCTTTTTAGGTTGCCATGACACGTGCACGTTTTAAGGGCCCTAACGTGAAAAGATGATAGTATGGATTAGTTTAGGTTAAAGGTGGAAATCTAAACTAAATGATAAATGCTCGAGCTAATTAGATGATAAGTGTTATGCATAACCTGTGCCTTACGGTGGTAATAGGTACGTCGTGCCTTACGGTGGTAATAGGTACATCGTGCCTGACGGTGGTAATAGGTACGTATAAATCGTGCCTGACGGTGGTAATAGGTACGTCATGCCTGACGGTGGTTATAGGTATGTTAAAATGGTTGCTCGGGTGGCCCCTTGCAACAAGTCATATGTGGCGAGTAGTTTCGGGTGGCCTGATGACCCACCTAATGTCATGAACATAACGTGCTACTCATGGATCGACATTGTCTTTCCTTAACGGTAACTTCGGTTACAACTTAACGGTGACCTAGTCACAACTAACGAATGAGATGATATGATGAAATTGATTAGGCACGCTTAGGGTCATGAACTCTATGCTTATATGTGTTGTGGATATGTTTATACGGTGGTATGAATGCCTAATTAAAATGACGTAATGCTTTAAAGTGACGATTTAAATGGATGAAATGTTTTGCTTAAACCTGGTGTTATCTTACTTAGCTTTATAGCTAACACTTGTTTCTTTTAATGTGTTGACACCCCTCAGGTTAGGCAGTGAGATGACGTGTGAAGCTTTGGCGAGAGATGGGTAGATGATCAAGCTGGCTTTAGTTTACCCAATAGCTTCGCATAGACCTTATGTTATTGATTTCCTTTACGGAACTTATGTAATGACTATGTTATGATTGCTTTATGTTGGGCAATCTTATGGATTTCTTTTATTACAGATTTGATGCTATTAGTAACACCACCAATGTTTTCTCACTGTTTTCCTTAGTTGAGTATTTTCCTAAATCGTTTCCGCATGATTTAACGCCGTTAGGCGAAATTTTTGGAAATCCATATTTTTACGAAACGGGTGTTACAACCTATCCCACAATACATTTTTCCTTTCAATTCTTCCCGAAACTCTTTAAACTTGGCATGGGTGAAAATATCCCTAATTTGTTCTTCCATGGCATAGCGGGTAATTGGTTGATATTTTGTATTGTATGAAATAAAATCTTCTTTATTTTCTTTCTCCGCCCTATCCCTTAATGCATTTTCGTATTGTTCCACAAATTGCTTCAAGGTAGTTTTTTTGTTTACATATTTATCAAAAAATGCATTAATACTCTCGCTACGTTGTGTAGTAGACATACCGGCCCAGAAAGTATCTTTCACATAACAAGGGACCCATCTATGTCTTTCTAAGTACAAACTTATCAACCATTTATTTGTTTGGAGTTGTAACTCTCTAGCATTATATTCCATGCATCTTCAAATTCAGGAATAAAAGAATCATACACAACTTTTTTAAGCCTATACTTAATTAATTTGTATTTTTTATGGCTTCCTAACTTCTCAGGCAGTTTTTTCATGATATGCCACAAACACCACCTAACAGAAAGAAAAAAAAAGTGACGAAATAATTAATTTTTAGACGAGGCAAATAAAGTATACCAGCTAGTAAGGAAGGAAAATAATCACCTATGACGTGCATCCGGGAACACATTTTGTATTGCATTCTTCATAGCTTGGTCCTGATCCGTGATAATGGCTTTAGGAGGACGTCCAGACATACACGCATGCCATGACTGGAATAGCCATGTGAACGTCTCATTATCTTCATTTGAAATCAATCCACAACCAAGAAATATTGATTGTCCATCATGATTTACTCCTACAAATGGAGCCATTGGCACCTCATACTCATTTGTAAGATACGTAGTATCGAATGTAACAACATCCCCGAACTCCTCATAAGCTACCCTATGTGAGTCCCAAACTCTCTAGATGATTTAACCCAAATTGTAAAATACAACAAGTCTAATAAGCACTAGATTGGACTAGTATTACTTGAATATAAATGCAAGTATATAAACAAAGTAATACACGACTTAAAGTAAAGGTGGAACACAATGTAATTTTTCAAGTGTATTTTATTTATGATGTTAAATAAATACAAGGTTGTGCGGAATCAAGATAATACAAATATGTAAGTATCCTAACAACCTATGAATTACAAATGATCTATATTTGCCAAATAAACTATTTTGATCGAGATACTTAAAGTTGTGAAGTATCCCTGTTACGATCGAGAGTATTTAGACAAATTCACCTTTAATATCTAAAAGTAATTTTAACAAGGAAATGACTTTGTATTTATAGGCAAACAAATTCACCAGTGAATTTGTGCCGTACACATATGGTTGCATGCATTTAATGAACCGACAAGGTTATTAAATGCATTGGTTAAAGTACAAGGATAAAGTCACATCAATATGACTTTATTCTTTTAACCAACCACCTTTACACACGTATGTACATTTGGTAAAGACAAGTGGAATGTCTTTTGAAAAGTGTGTAAAGGCAAAAAGTCAATACCTCGTAATCAGTGTTCAGACTTGTAAGGTCTAGAACACTGACAAACCTCCAGTCGTAGATCTGGTAAGACTTCCAGTGGACTCCGCCATTTGTCAGCCTTCTTTATTCTAACTTCAGTCTTTGACTTCAGTGAGAATGTCTTCAGTAGAGTAGATCTGGACTGGGGTGAAGTCCAGTGAGCTAATCTGGAGGATTCCAGATTTCCTATACAAGTATTTTGCTCACTGGTCTTCCATTATTTCTGAACAAATCTTCAGTGTCGCTCCAGTATTCAAGTCTGGAGTAGGTCCAGTAAATATTATTTCTGGACAAGTCTTCAGAGACTTTCCAGTCTTCAAGTCTGGAGCGAGTCCAGTAAATCTGGACCTAACAAATTCCCCCTATTTGTTTAGAAATAATGCAAGGTTTTTCAAGCTTATATCTATACAATTTTTGTATGCTTGAAAAACACTTGTTTTGACTTAGTCTAAAAATTTATGTTACTGGGAAACACTTTATAGATCATCAGTGTTCCAGTTTCATCTTTTAATTCTAACTTAGACTAAATCTGATCATTTACTTTGTGAAACAAAATATGCAACTATATTTACAGCCATCAACAGAAAATAAGTTACAATTTTGTGAAAATAAATACAAGTACAAGTAAATGATACAAGAGTCAGGCCCTTCTCTTTGACGTCTGTCCTGGAGCATCTTCAGTAGCCTTTCTCTTTGGTGATGGTGAGGATGGTACAGACTCTGGTGGTTTCATGCCTATTGCAACTTCCATCTGTTGCTTTCTCTTCCATACCTTCTCAATCCTCTTCAAAAATGCTTTAACATCAGTAGACAAATCAGTCTTCCCCCTGAACGTTAAGGCAATCTCCTTCAGTTCAGTCCATCCAAAAGCTTGGACTGAAGCACTCTTCCTTTCATCAGTAAAGTTACCCTCTCTGGTCAACTTTATTTCAAACCTGCTCATGCCTTCATGATTTTCAGCAAGCTTAATCTCTGCACCAATGATCCTTCTGGCATCAGCCCTGAAATTCAACATTTCTTCATACTTTGCTTTCTGCTTTGCCATCTGGATCATGTATTCAGTTTCCTTAGATACTTTCTGCTGTTCAATGGCAGACTGGAGTTCTTCACGATTGATTCTTTGTGAAGTATCCAAAGGAATGAATGTGCTCAGATCAGCATCTCTGATTTCCTTGATCTGTTTGGCAGTGAGTTTTGGTAAGCCCTTTATCTTCTTTCTGTACTCTATCTCCAGAGCACCAGCATTCTTTCTAATCTTCTTCTGGAGGTTCACCAGTTCCTCCGTTCTCTGTCTGATCAGTTCAACTACACTGACACCATAAGTTACTGCATCATAAGTTTGTTCTTCTTCAGAGTACCTGGAGCGAATATACACATCATCCAATGCATCCAGACATTGATGAACTCTGGGGTCTTCCTTCATTCTTTTATAAACATCAATATGTATGCCCAACCTGCCAACATTGTAAGAATCAAGAGTCCCCATGTTTGCCATCTCCCTTTTGTGGGCCAGCAGTTCATCCTTTTGATTTTTCTTAAAAATTTCTATCATAATGCATTCTTGTTCCAGTCTCTTCGAAGTGTCTTCATCAGTAGTTGGTAATTCTGATGATCTCCCAGCAGTTTCACTTTCTTCTCCAGATACCATATGTTCCTTTCCTTTTACAGACTTCAGAGTTGTTGTGATATCTGGGAAAGATTCAAACTAGGGCTCACTGGCATCAGTACCAGTAGCCTCTTCAACCTGCACAATGGCTTCAGTGCCAAGTGCTTTCTGCGCTTCTTGTGCACTGGCATCAGTACCAGTCACTTCTTCTTGTTGCACAATGGGTTCAGTGCCAAAGGCCTTTTCGATAGCACTAACAACCACTTCTTTCTTTTTCTTTATCAACCCTTCTGGAACAGACTCAGTGGCAGCAGACTTTTCAACAACCTGTACTTCAGACTTTTCCCCTTGGAATGTCCACCAGTTTGAGACTTGTGGGCACTCCATAATTGTTCAAGCATGTATCTGTCTGTAGCACCAAATGTCCTTCCTGCCACTGGAGTTGTGATATTCACAGTCTTCCTTAGTTCAGTCACTTCCTTCTTAATGATTTGAATTTCTGAAGACAAGTGCTTTGGCATTTCATTTTCAATCATTTTCACCACCTGTGGCAACAACCCATCTTGAATGGTTCTAAGAACAGACCCAGAAATCTCTTCAGTGATTTCCTTCAACATGCCATGTCTGAACTTCTTAGCACACTCATCACTGATGGTGCTAACAACAGCATTCTGATCAAGTGTTGGCCTACTCTCCAAATTACTTATCCTGGTGATTAACTTCTGAACCTCATCTGTCAGACCTGCCAGTGGTTGAACAACTTCAGCTTTCACTGCAGTCTGAACAGATTTCACCAACCTTGCCTCTAATCCCTGGACTGCCACTTTGATATTTTCAGAATTTTTATTTGTGGCCAGTACCAGTTCATTCATCTTTTCAAACACCAGCTTCTCATTCCCAGCAAAAATATTCATTTCAGATGCAAGATTGTTTGATAATAAAGATTTAAAATCAGAAACAACCTGGGATGAAGACTGGAGTGATCTCTCCAGGTCCGCCACCTTACTTAAAAGGCCTTGGACCTCGGCTGAAGACGAAGTGGAGAGACCACTGGGAGGTGCCAATCCAGAAGCCAATCTGGTCACCAAAGGTACTTGTGCCTGGACCTCTTCAGTTGAAACTTCAGATGTGACTATAGTTGAGTCCAGCACACGGTGTTCAGATAAATCAATTGGAGTTTCAAGTGGTGGTGGTTGATTTTGTGAAATTTGAATTGAAGGAGGATTGAAATATGGAGTGTTTTGTGGAATTGAAAGTGGTGGTGGTGGTGGTGGCATTTCAGTAGATATAAGTGGTTGGGTGACTGAAGCAATAACAGATGTGACAACATTTTCTACTTCATCACCCAGGAAATTCATATTTACATCAAACATGTTTCCTTCAGACATTGGGGAATCTACCTCATCCCAATCTGGAGCCGTCCCAACTGTCTGATCGACCACTTCTCTATTTAAATCTATCTGAGCATCTTGCTCACCAGTCTCTTGCTCAACAACCTGTACATTTTCTACCTGCTCAACATCATGTACAACATTCTCTATCTGCTCAACAATCAGTGACCCATCTTCATTCATTATGTCACCTGGATGGCTCGATTCAGCTCTATTCGGATTTACCTGAACTCCACCCTTTCTAAGGCGTCTGGAAGTTCTGGGTCGAGTAACATTAGAAGTCTGCTGAACTTCAGGAGCTACCTGGGTTACTGGTTGCACAATTTCAACATTTAGGACTCCAGAGGGTCCTTCACCAACTAGGTTCCCACCTGGAGCCTCTTCTGGCTCATCAGATGATGATGCATCGTTTTCTTCCCTTTGGAAACTAAGCATGGTCTGAGGGATATTTACCTCATTTGGTGGAGATTTAAGGTTGGTCAGATCACGCATATACTCACATACAGAAAAGTGAGTGGTTTCAAAATCATACTGGTCACCTAGAGCTCTTTTGAAAATTAATGAAAGGAAACGAATATAAGGTACAAATGCTTTTCTACCTTTCACCTTAAGACGCTCTACCAGATCATCAAATAAAATCTGAGCAAAATCCACTCTGTATCCGAACCAGAGGCAGTAAGCAATCTGGAGATGTGTTTGATTTATCTGGTCAAGTCCTCCAGAACTGCCTCCCAAACATTCAACTAAATGAGTGAAAAAGAATCTCCATGAGTCTGACAGCCTGCTCATGTAGATTGTTCCCTTTCTGGATAGCTGGCCATGCTCATCCAGTATGTCTGTGTGCCCCATCAATCTGCACACTTCCCTTGTATTTATGCCAGAGGGAAGTTCAATGAGCATCTCATTCTGTTCAAAATAGTTCAATTGAAGAACAGACCTGAGTGTATCAACAGTGAAAGCCAAGGATCTGGTACCTTGCTTAAGAGAATAAGAAATTGAGGAAGTTTCATCATCATATACTGCAGTGTACCAGAATTCACAGAGATAGTCGTGGTACATCCTCCCAGGATTTAGGGTCAATGCACCATAAAGAGGACATGAGAGAAAAAAGGTATTTAATCTCCCAATAATGGATTGGGCATTATGAACACTGGAGAGTGAGAGTTTGGCCATCCAGTTATTCATGTTTATTCTTATTGCCTTTGCCTCTAATGTAATATGAGGTGCCTTTACAATATTTGGAACGGGAGCATATTCAGCAGCGAGCAGATTTTTCGGTGAATTAGATTGTCTTGGTGCCATTGAATATGATAGATAGATGATATGGAACAAAAAAATTAGGGTTTATGAAGATTTGATGAAGTAAATATGAGAGAGATTTATGATTGGATTGCCTGCAGCCTGCCGTCCATTCCGCTTTGCCGCCTTTCCGCGTCCTCTGTTCCCCGTCCCTGCTCATTGCCCCTCCCGTGGGTATTTATATAGGAGAGAGAATGTGGAACTCAAACGGTTAATTTGAATTTATCAAATATAATTTTGACCGGGTTCTGAGATCCGCATTAAATACATCACATCACACATAAATGTGTGACGGTTTACAGCCCACAAACATTACCAACTTGCACTTTTTGTCTTCCCAAAGTAAAAATACCATCATTTCTTTGAAAAATGACATGCCACGTAGGATAATAAGATAAATATCAAGATAAATATCTTTTCAAAGATTTTGCATACGTGGCACACATAATGACCAAGTATTAAAAAGTATTATGACTGACATACCAGTGCATCTGGAGGTTGACTGGACACTCCAGTATCACTGGTGGATTAGGCCAGTGAAGCATGCACTGATGGTACACTGGAGGGACACTCTAGTAAAGTACCAGTGAAAACCATTTGAAAGAGACTGGTAACCTCAAACATGCACGTCAACTAATACAGACAAATGAGAGGGACACATTTACAAGGAGACAGAAGTCACCTCAAACATGCACTTCAACCTATCTAATTACCAGTGAGAGGGACACATTTACAAGGTACCAGTAATATTTTCTGGAAAATTTTGTCCAGTGAGAAAATAAATTAATAAATTCCCCCTGAACTTAAAACATTTTTAAGGACAAAAATATATCTTTCAGTCTTCCCCCTGGAATGTTGATCCAGAAATCTATTAATGCAAAGATAATACACAAAGGCGTTCAATATCTAAGCAGTTATAGATTTATAAATCTGTTAAATCAAGGATCCCCAGTAGTACACAAAGGCGTTCAATACCAAGGTTCCAGATTTAAGGGTTTAACATTCCCAACTCACCAACAAGATATTCAAAAGTTTTGACATCCAGTGGTTTGGTAAAAATGTCAGCGAGTTGTTTGTCAGTGGGAATAAAATGGAGTTCAATGTTGCCTTTCACAATATTATCACGAATGAAGTGATACCTGAGATCAATGTGCTTCGTCTTTGAGTGCATGACTGGATTGTTCGAGATAGCAATGGCACTGGTATTATCACAAAAGATTGGGGTCTTTGAATACTTAATACCATAATCAAGCAACTGGTTCTTCATCCAGAGTATCTGAGCACAACAACTGGCTGCAGACACGTATTCAGCTTCAGCAGTGGACAATGAAACTGAAGTTTGCTTCTTACTGGTCCAACTGACCAGTTTGCCACCAAGGAAATGACATCCACCAGTAGTGGATTTCCTGTCTATCTTACAACCTGCATGATCTGAATCTGAATAACCCATTAGATCCATGCCTGAGCCTTTGGGATACCAAAGACCCAAACTGGGGACACCCTTAAGGTATTTCAGTATGCGCTTTACAGCAAGCATATGAGATTCTTTTGGATTAGACTGATATCTGGCACAAAAACATGTTGAAAACATTATGTCTGGTCTACTGGCAGTTAAATACATCAGTGAACCAATCATGCCTCTATAGACAGTGGTGTTCACTGGTTTACCATCTGGATCTGAGTCCAGTGTTAATGGTGCAGAAATTGGAGTGGGTTTAGATGGTGAAGAGTTCATATCATATTTCTTTAAAAGATCTCTAACATATTTTTCCTGATTAATAAAAATACCATCTCTGGTCTGTTTAATCTGGAGTCCAAGAAAATATGTTAATTCACCCATTAAACTCATTTCATATTCAGTCGACATTATTTTCGAAAATTTCTTGCACATTTTATCATCAGTAGACCCAAAAATAATATCATCAACATAAATTTGTACCATCAGAAGATTACCTTTTTCATGAAGAATAAATAAGGTATTGTCAATTGCACCTCTTTTGAAACCATTTTTCAATAAATGTTTAGTCAGAGTATCATACCAGGCACGTGGGGCTTGTCTGAGGCCATAAAGCGCTTTGTCCAGACGATATACCCAGTGTGGATGCTTTTCGTCAACGAAACCTGGTGGTTGTCTGACATAAACTTCTTCTTCAAGTTTTCCATTCAAGAATGCACTTTTAACGTCCATCTGGTAGACCTTGAACTGATGATGAGCAGCGAATGCTAAGAAATATTCTGATCGCTTCAAGTCTAGCCACAAAGAATTTAACAGACATTGAATTGATGATGAGCAGCAAATGCTAAAAATATTCTGATCGCTTCAAGTCTAGCCACTGGAGCAAATGATTCATCAAAATCGACATCTGACTGGCAGTACCCTTGTGCTACCAGTCTGGCCTTGTTTCTGATTACGTGGCCATCTTCATCTACCTTGTTCCTGAAGACCCATCTGGTTCCAATTGGTTCTTTCTTTCCAACTGGGAAAGGAACCAGGTACCAAACCTTGTTCCTTTCAAACTGTTGAAGCTCTTCTTGCATAGCTATCACCCAGCTTGGATCTTCCATAGCCTCGTCAATCTTCTTTGGTTCTATCAGTGATAAGAAACTGACATATAAGCATTGATTATTGGAGGCTCTTCTGGTCAGAACCCCTCGACTGGAGTCACCTATGATCTGATCGATAGGATGAGCTTTTGTCCATCTGGAGTATTGACCAGGATTGTTACTGACAACAATATCAGTGCAAGAGTTCAGTTGAGTCTCCTCTGGTGTAGCTTCAGGAGGAGGATCTTGCCAGACTACTTCAACATTTCATCTGAGTCATTTAAATCACGATTTGCATCATGAAATTCATTCTCATTGAAGGCATTTCTTGAAGTACTGGTTCAGTTTGGAATTCTTCATTTGAAGACATTTCTGGTATATTTTCAACTGATACTGATACTGGGGAGTAGTACGTACATCTGATCCAATAATAATTTCAGAGGGTAGCTTGAAAATAATTGAAGGATAGAATGGAGTACCACTGGAGGGTTTCTTAGTCTGAACAGGTTCCAGATCAGGATGACTGGAAACTTTTTCTGGAGAATCTTTATTGTAGTTGATAGGATCAGATTCACAGAAGACAATTGGAGTTACTGGGGGAGTATCAAGGATTGGCTTTTTATTGATTGCAACATTTGATTCATCAAATGTGACATGAATTGACTCATGGACCTTCTCCAGTCTCTTGTTATAGACTCTGAAGGCCTTGCGAATGGCTGAATATCCTAAGAAATATCCTTCATCAGCTTTGGCATCAAATTTGCCTAACTGACTGGAGTCGTTCAGGATGTAAACTGGACATCCAAAAACGTGAAAATAACTAATATTTGGTTTTCTATTTCTTAATATTTCATAGGATGTCTTCTTGTGTCGCTTCACATACACTGATCGATTCTGGGTGTGGCAAGCAGTTGCAATTGCTTCAGCCCAGAAATTGGTAGGAAGACCAGATTCAGCAAGCATACTCCTGGCAGCTTCTATCAGCGTTTGATTCTTCCTTTCCACCACTCCATTCTGTTCTGGAGAGCGGGCTGATGAGAAATTCTAGGAGATGCCAGTGTTAGTACAGAATGACTCCAGAGTTGCATTCTGGAATTCTGTTCCATTGTCACTTCTTAACTGACACTTTCGACTGGACTTGAGCTCAATTTGCTTGATAAGACTGATGATTTTAGCAGCAGCTTCATTTTTAGACCTGAGAAAGATAACCCAACAATATCTGGAGAATTCATCTACGATCACCAGGGTGTATCTTTTACCAGCACGAGTCTGAACATTCACTGGACCAAAGAGGTCCATATGAAGTGGTTCAGATATGCTGAAATTCTGTCTGGTCTTGAAACTGGTACATTTCTGCTTACCCATCTCACATCCTGGACATGGCCTTTCCTTTTTGAAGGAAACTGAAGGTATCCCATCTGCCAGTTGTTTTCTAGACAACTTATTAATATTTTTGAAATTTAAATGGGATAACCTTTTGTGCCATAACCAGTTTGTGTCTTCATCAGCTTGAGTATAGAAATACTGCTCTGAAGGAGAGCTTTCCATATCCATCACGTATACATTCCCTTTTCTGGGAGCAATCAATACTACCTTCCAGTCCTTGTTGAATACGATACCCAGAGCAATATTGAATAGAACTTGATAGCCATCATCACACAGTTGGCTTACACTGATCAGGTTATATTTCAAACCATTCACAAATGCAACTCGTCTGAATTTGACTTCTCCATTGTTCAGAACACCATACCCCTCAGTTTTTCCACAACCATCATTTCCAAAAGTAATGGAGGGTCCATCAGAAATTCTGAACTCCTCCAGCAGGGTCTTACATCCGGTCATCGTCCTGCCAGCTGCACTGTCAAGATACCAGATATATTTCTTTCGATCGCCCTGCACATCCACCAGATATATTAGTTAGATTTGGGAACCCATCGACTGATGGGTTCACTGGACCCTCCCTTATAGGTCCCTGGAGGTATCTGGTTGAGTTCACTTTCTTCAACAGTAGTTGTTAGAAATAAACTTGAGCTTAATTGATGCTTTAATGGTGGAAATATGTTAGTGTGTGTAAAGTGTGTTTGTGTGTGAAATTGAGGTTGAAGATGAAGTTAGAGAGAGAAAATATATCTTAGTGAGATGTAAGTATGGATTAATGTTAAAGGCTTACAAATGATTAAGGAAGGGGTATTTATACCTATCATCTAATTAACACTAATACCCCTTATATAACTAGAAATATTACAATTTAACACCATTTATATTTCTAACAATCTCCCCCTTGGTGTTGAATTGTAAATGTTGCATCGTCTTCGGTCTTTAAATAACATGATGAGCCCATTTGTTGAAAATCTTCAATGTTGATTGGACTTTGAAGCTTTTTCATTGTCTTCAATGTCTTGTATCAACCTTGACTTTGAATCTTCTCAACAAACAAATATATTTGACGATGACTTATTAAATCTTGATCTTCTCTTGCAACTTTGAATACTTTGGAAGCATCTTTGAAATCTTTGTAGCTTTTGAGCTTTCACAACTTGAACTTTTGAATGTTGATTTCAACTTGATGTTGCTTGGAGAAGTAACTTGAACTTTGAGTAGCATGCGGAAGCTTGGTTTTGACGTTGAATTCTTTGAATTCTTTTGGATGCGGAAGCTTGATTTAACTTTGAATTCTTTTGGCTTTGCGGAAGCTTGGTTTTGACTTTGAAACCTCTTGGCATTTCGGAAGCTTGGTTTTGGAATGCGGAAATTTGATTTGACTTTAAAACTTCAATTCTTGATCGAACTTGTCTCTGAATCAATAAACATCTTGGAGCACTTGATTCTTTGATCAATTAACACTTGCTCCCTCTCAAACAATCAACTATCTTGGAGCAAATTATTCAATAACAAATCTTTAATCTCTTGCTCCCCCTCGAACCAACAATCATTTCGGAGCATATTTAACGACTCAAGAGTTTACTCTTGCTCCCCCTCAAGTGAACAATCTTTGGATCTTAACAATCCAAATATCTATCAAAATAACAATCTCCATTCAATCTTAAACTCTTCTAATCATCAAACAATGGTCATTTTTCAATAAATCTTTCAAATATCGACCATGTACATCATCTTGAATATACTCGATCTCGAATCAATCCTATAACTTTCTCGAAACAATCTTTCTACTTAGCACGATAATTATTCACTCTCTTCACCTAAACTAACGATCATTTGAACAACCAAACACAATGAATATCATCAATCAAATTCTACCTAAAACCTTGAATTCTATCTATCAATCATATAATCATTTCTCCCCCTTATGATGAATATGTGAAACGGTTTCATCATACAATAATGATTGATAGCATAACGGTAGATGAAAACAAACAACAAGCACGCAAATTAACCCAACCCAATTCCCAATTCCCAATGAACCTATTGGTGAACTAGAATGTAAGGTTGTGTTGTTGGAAAAAAATTTATAATGGTGTTTGTGTTCTTTGTGTTTGTGTGAAGAGAAATGAAAATCCGGATAAAAATGATCCGTTAACACAACCAAAAATCAAAAGGATTGATGGTGTGGCCTAAAAATACGATTACTATTTTTAGGACTTCCCATTATCATTGAGAAATGCACAAAGCTTATCTCTAAATGGTTCGGTCTATGGCTTTTCAACCGATAGATTGCTTTAAAGAATGTAATTCATGGTCAGTGTCACAAAGGCGTTCGATGACCATGTCTTACTATCCTCAAAGACTTTTGGGAAATAAATCCGAGGTCACATAGACTTCTCGTTTACTCAACAAAATGAAAATGTGAGACCTACGTTCAACGTTGGAAAAGATGTTAGCATTGGTAGGATTTCCATTCGATCATCGTGAATATCAATAATATGATATCACTACGAATGTTCCGGCAATATCACAAAGATATGCAATGTCACAAAGACATATAAAGACTCATTGTGTCCTAGTCAAATGAAAGAATATTTCAAGTACGCTCTAGACTCAATAAGTGATCAAATGAAGTCGGGGACCGGAGCAGAGTGTCTCCCTTTTTCAATATCAACGTCTTCCAAATGAAGAGTCGATAGAAATGTGAAAATCTCCGTGAGAATAAAACAAGCATTTGTTAAGAAATACTTGAGTGGTTAGGTAAAGATGTGCATTGCTTCACTGGGTCCATGAAGTCTTCTTCAATATCGAGAAATCAACAAATGAAATCCGATAGGAACGTGTTGACCCGGCTTTTTAAGAATTTTGGGGAGGGCTTTCATTTCTTTTAGCCCTTTCTCACATCATCTTTTTCACCGTAACCTCTCACTTTTCGACTACTCCCTCATGTCCTATTTGCACAAACATCATCACCACGCTCATAAACCCTCACAATCTAAATTGAGAATTTAACTCCGGGGTTAGATCTCATCGGCGATGACAAGATCATGGAGTATTTATGAGTGGCCTAAACTCTCATGTGCAAATCTAACACCGAACTTCTTTGAATTTGATCGAAAATGGTTTGAAAATCATCCAAAGTGTTTGAAAATGACAAAACGAGTTTGAACACTTGGAAGTTTTGGTTTTATAAACAAACTCCCCCTAAATATATGCATGATATAAACAAAGGTTTTGCATATAAAGGGTGAGTTAAGAGTTTGAAAGTTGCTCACAAATATTAAAAATGAGACTACAAAGGCAGTACACAAAGGCGTTCGATGCCTTGCATCTCATCCTAATATAATGTGAGTAACTACAAGACAAAGTAAAAAAAATTGATGAAAAGAGAATCTTTTTGGATTTTTCAAAATTAAGAAAATGAAAATCTTTTTGGATTTTTCTAAAAGGAATGAAATTATAAACACGGATTTAGAACGGGTTATACACTGAAGTGTGTATAAGCCACTTTTCATCAAATCATTTGGAAATCACTTTTGGAACCCATTTGAGATTGGGTCCAATGGTTTTTGAATTCTTGAAAGTCCAAATGTACGTCTCATCGATTTGATGAATGGATGTTGCATTCCACGGAGAACTAAAACCCGGTGTTTTAGTTGAAAAGATTTTTCGTGGAAGCAACGGTGAAAAATCATTTGATTTCTTTGAAAACTTGTCAATCTTAAGAGATTGAGTTGAAAAATGATTTTTCAAACCAAAATCATTCACTTTTTGCACGACTGCTTTCACAGGTTTTGGTGCAAGATCAAAAAGTTCCGAAAATGAATATTTGAATGATTTTGACTCAGTTGACTTATCTTTTGAAATCGGTTTCCATTTTGATTTAGTCAACTGAGATTTTGCTTGAGAAAGATGTTCAAAATTATCCTCGAAGGATAGAAAAGAGACAAAAGTAGTTGTTCCATCAAAATTTGGTTTCTTAGCATACTTCTTACCTTTTTGCAAGGAGTAATTGGTAAACTGAGACACCTTTCTTTCAAAAGATTTTGAAGATTTACCCGTGTAAACCCTCTTTGGAACATCAAGTTTAGGTTTTGATGAATTAGATTTTGGAAAACATTTTGACACCTCGGTCTTTGGAATCGTAGAATTACTCGATTGTTTCATAGGTTTTTCAAGCTTTGTGTCCAACGATTTTGATTTAAAAGATGCAATTCGGTTTTCAATCTTTTCAAGTTGTTTTGTAACCGAGCATTTAAATCAGAGAAAGAAATTGTTGACACATCAGATTTTAATTTCGAAACAAGAGTATCTTTCTCAAAAAGTTTGGATTCCAAAGACGAAATGTAATCTTGTTGATCTTTGATTATTTTCGAAAATCTTTGTTCTTTGCTCACAAAATTTGTAGACTTATTTCGCAACTCATGGTTAAGCTCAGAAATCTTTTGTTGCAAAACAAGTTCTTTTGATTGATGTCCAAAACAATTTTATTGAGCTCTTTGGAAGAATTGTCCAACTCATTTGTGAATTTGAAAATCTTTGATTGTAAATGATCATTTTCTTTTTGAAGACTTTCCATGTTGGACAAAATGAGATCATTTGCAGATTTGAGTTCTTTGTTCTCTGACATGAGTTGGTCAATTTCAAGTTGAAAACTTTTGTGTTCTCTCACAAGGGTTTTAAAAATATTCACATCGACTTTGTTTTCTTCAAAAACAACCACTGCACATGGATACGACTTGACACACCAACAAATATGATTATCATGACGACGTATTTCTTCCCAACTTGGTTCTTCACCCATTAAAAAATCTTCCACTCTCGCAACAAACTCGTGTGTTATTTTAATAGCCATTTTGTATCAAAATTTAATGACAATTCAATTAAACGAACAACCCAAGACAAGTACTCAAAAATTCAGTCTAAAAAATAAATTCCAACAAACAATTACTAGCCCAATATGAATTTAGCCCAATCTAACAATAAAATCTAGTACAAAATCTGGCCCAATTTCACTCTGAGCCCAACTAACTAAACTAGCCCAATAAGATGAACTAGTCTAATTAATGACACTTAAGTCCAACTAAAAATGACATGTGATGTCAAATTAAAAAAATGAACGATTCCTTTTCTTGACATCTCCAGACACTAACGTGAATTTAAAAACAAAATAATGAACAACTTAAAAAAAACTTGTTATAACACGCGTGACTAAAATATCTCGAGACCCACAAATGAGGATTTGACTTATCACCAATGATACCATTGCGTGTTCTTTGAACTCAAACACGTTTGCGTGTCCAGATACACACACATATCAATACTCGTTATATGATACACATAAGACACACACAGGCAACACGCTTTCTTACACTTCTCAAAAGACTTTTTTATTCACAAAACAACTTCTTTCCCCTTAAAAAAAATTGTTTTACATATCTGGATATCAAAAGATTTCTCTCACACTTTCTCCTTTTTCTAAAACAACTCCACGGCTGAGTTTCTTAAACAACAACTCTCAAAACTAAAACTTTCTTCTGCTTTACAATCCTCACAAGAAATTTCTGATTATCTCAAAAAAAATATACTCAATCAAAAGCAATTATCTATCTTTCTCAATTTCTTAACACACTCCAGTAACAAGTCTTACAACTGCCAAACGAAAAATGACTTCAAGTACACACCACACATACAAGATTCAACACTTGAAGACCAAAAGTGCTATTTGCCTTGGATGCAGAGCTCAGTGCTCTGCAAATGGGGTGTTCAGAAAAAAAATATTTCACAAATGTCACACAGATGGTAAGAAAATGATAAAAATCAAGTAGAAAAGGATTTGGAACTTCTTGAAAAAAATTTGGTCTAGTAGAACTGTTTGCCGAGCTTATTGCTCTGCAAACAGTTGAAATGAGAAAAGTTCTGTTTGAATGGTATGCCGAGCAATGAGCTCGGCAATTAGTTAAAATTGAAAGATTTGGTCGAAAAAAATTTCCAAGTGTTAGTTGTATTGATTGTCGAGCAGTGAGCTCGGCGGCTAGTTGAAAGTGAGAAAAATTTGGTTAAGACTTTGGCTGTTTGTATTGAGTGCCGAGCAGTTAGCTCGGCAAATGCAAGTATTTGAGGTTCTGGTTGAATTGGTCGAGAATCAAGTCGGCAAACACGAGTATTGGGAGATTTGTCGTTAGTCTCGGCAAATGCGAGTTTGGATGGTTCTGGTCGGTTAACTCAGAAGACATGAACTGGATGTCGTGTTTGCCGAGCTCGGTAAACACGAGAATTTCACGAATTTGGTGATCGGTTACTTCTGCAAATGGCAACAATGACTCGTGAACGAGCTCGGCAAATGCAAGATTTAGGAGGTCAGTTAACTCGGCAAATGCGAGTTTGGGTGAACGAGTCGTGAATCTCTGCATACATGAGAATTAAGATGCTGGTCAAGAACTCACTTCGGCAAATACGGTAAAGGGATGTTAGTCGTGAATTTAACTCGGCAAAAGGTAGAATTGGAGGTCGGTTAGGTTCGGCAAATGCGGGTTAGATGGTTCTGGTCGTGAGATAAGCTCGGCAAACACGAGATTCAATGGATGAATCGATGAACTCTGCAAATGATCGATTCACGACCTCGGCAAACAACAGGTTAGCGGCTGGAAAACTTCAACAGCAACCACGGCGGTCGGAAAAATAACCACCTCGCCGGAAACACTCAAATCACAATTAAACCTTCAGTTCTTTGAATTAAACCTCAAAATCACCACCAAAATACTCAGAATACAACCGCGAACAAATCCTAACCAACAAAAATCAATTTACACGCTCGCCGGAAAAATCGATATCTCGCCGGAAAATTCAACCTTGACGAATCGAAAAATTGAAAAGGTGAAAATGTTCAGAATTCTTGCGAACAAAACCTCGTGATTTTCAGATTCAATCGATCAACAATGAAGACGAATTTGAGGAGAGAAGTTGAAGATGAAAAGTTGTTATTTCTTTTTCTGGTTTTTTTTTTTTGTATTTTCTTTTTCTATTAATGTAAAATGTGAAATGAATGAAAAATTGTAAATTGTAAACAATGTAAGGTTCACGTGCTAAGTACTGTAGCAACAGTAGCAGACAACAAGAAACTCAATTTGAACTTTTTCTTATTATCACTGTTTGCAGAGATTTTTACTTAACTGCTTAAAACAAACAGAATTTAGAAATTGAACACATATTCATCAAATTCACACATAATCCACTCTAAATCAATGATCAAAAACACAAATAAACCTCGAATTCAGCAAAAACAGCAACTTTCAGAATCAAATTAAGCTCAAATTCTCGAAATTAGAACAAAATCAGATGTAAATATGATTGTAGATCGTTCGGATACACCGATTATGCTCTGATACCAATTGTTATAAACAAACTTGAGCTTAATTGATGCTTTAATGGTGGAAATATGTTAGTGTGTGTAAAGTGTGTTTGTGTGTGAAATTGAGGTTGAAGATGAAGTTAGAGAGAGAAAATATATCTTAGTGAGATGTAAGTATGGATTAATGTGTAAGGGTTATTACAAATGATTAAGGAAGGGGTATTTATACCTATCATCTAATTAACACTAATACCCCTTATATAACTAGAAATATTACAATTTAACACCATTTATATTTCTAACACCTGTCGATTCTTTATGAACATGAGTATTTTGTACAATATATGTAAGAGCATAGAGTTACATACCAAATGTCTCGAACACACAAGTAAGCACACAATGACAAATAATGACCTAATGCACATACGACCGGGACTAGTACCAGGAACGCATCCCAATGGCACTAATGAACGAATCCCATGAACACGGGCCGACTTGGTACCAAGTAATGAACATGAACATGTAACTCCAAATGCACAGCTCAATAAACAATATATATTGTACATAATAAAAACAGTAATCGACAAACTGTTAGAAAACATTTGTATACTTTTCACCCCAAAGCACATAAAAGTGGGGCTACGAAACTCACCTGACAAGATGAACAAGTACAAATGACCTAGCACAATGATCTTGAACACGAACAGTCAATGTCAGTCTACAATAAGCACTCGAACAATCCAAATGTCTCACACTGCCACAAATCACACAGTAAGTACTAGAACTCCAATGTACATGTCTATGCCCTATACTAGTGTCTTAAGAAATGTCATTTAGTTTTATGTGATTTAATACCATTTTACTAGTTGGTTTAGAAATACTTGTGATCCCCAATTAAATAACTACTATACAATATTTAACCTTTAATTATAAATCCTTAATTAATCACTAGTTGTTGATTAAGTATTTCATAAGATTAATTTATTCCTGAAAAGTATTAATGTTTAGTGTTCAAGTGGGAGGATTTAATTTCGGCCACATTAACGAGATTTTAGGTGCATTAATTACTAGCTCAAATGTCCAATTAATATTTGACGTGCTTGGGAATTTGACGAGATCGAATTGTCTCACGCCATCAATAATGAATTATGACTCGGGCTATTCAATGCAATCGTTCTAACGTCCCTTATGTTTACCAACTCATTAATTACGACCCCATATGAAGATTTACGAGCCCATACTTTTTACGACCTCGCAAACCCAAATACGACCCCAAGTTAAAGACGACCTCGCAAAGCAGAATTTATGACCTGGGTGATTTACGACCTCGCAAATCACACCTGACCTAGCAAATTTCAGATTTGAAACCCTCAAAAATACGACCTCGTAATTCAATTTAAGACCCCAATGTTCTTGCTGAATCTGGAACTTGATCTTTGCGACCCCGACAAGCTGTTTTCACAAAAACACATATTTTTCACTCTAAATCAATATTTAACTAGTTTTTGGGTTGTAATATAGATCTAGTTTATAAACATACTTAAGGATTTGACATATATTATTTACCCAAAACCATTTTCTTATTAATTAGATTAAAGTCTAAAAGTTAAGAAAACTTTAGATCTAAAATAAAAACGGGATTTAAAGCTATAATACTCACGATTTGGTTATGAATTCGGGTAATTACAACCGATCTATGAACAAATTTGGTGATAACAAACTTAGATCTTTGATTTGGTATGAAAAGTTTGTAGTTTTCTAGAGAGAGAAAGTGGGCTAGCAAAATAATTAAAAGAGAGAAAGTGGGATCTTAGTGAGACAAAGGATAAGTGAAAATGATAAGGAAAAATGGGAGGTGGGGAGAGTTAGTCTCATTTCAAGACCCCATGACTAACTTTGACTTTCTTTCAAAATCGTTTGACCCGTAAATTTAAAGTGACCCGATGTTCCATTTAAAATTTTAAATGACATAAATGAACATATTTTTCGACTAGCTTTCCAACGGTTATAAATATGACTATGTTTAATTATTATAAATTCATTAGTTCATTTTTAAGTATTTTCCGATTATTTGGCATTTCTACAAGACAACTAGTATTCCTTCGAACTCGAACTCTCGCACCAAATCTCTAATTACTAAATGTACTAGAACCCGAATGATCATAAACTCATGTTATTTATACTTAATGTCTTACCAAAGCACATGTACATGCTCTAAATTGACCAATGACGAACTATACTGACACGTACATGACTAGTCATAGGAATGACGAACGGAAAAGTACAATCGGACGGTATGCTCGGATGACGGTTGTAACATTGCCTTGCCAATATTCACCTTGCTCAAGCATGATGGTTAAAATGGAATTCACTTCAGTAAGGTTGGTAAGAATATGGTCTAGCCATGCAATTTTCTGTTGCAGGTATGTGACATACTTGTAGTCGAGTGGATTAGGATGGCGGCCCAATCTGAGAAGTTCTTCAATTTGCGCCATGTAAGCACACTTTTCGGTGAACATGCTATTAATAACAACCCTCATATCAGTTTTATGTTTATTGTTAGGTAACATATGAAGCTGAATAGAATTTTTAATTTCAAGGTAACAGATGTTTGGTAAATAGTTTCGAACTCCAGTTAAGAATTTGTGTGTAGATTGATGCATAATTTATAAAGTTTATTGGTATATAAGATTGTTTAAATGTAACTGAAAATGAGTATTTGTGAAATGCATCATCCATATCTCTATATATAGGGAAAACTGAATATGAAACTGTCAGACACCTAATTTTAAGTGTGGTTACCCTGACAGCTTGGTCAATTTATAGGTATAATGTGTAACATAATGATATTGTTTGAACTGTAATATTTAAATAATAATCTAAGCTGATCAATTTGGATCTAATATATAAAAATTAAGGAAACTAATGTAACTAAGATTCAAGCTGATTGAAATCAAAACTGATTTTAAATAATTCGATTTAAAAATGAACTAAACAGGATGAATCTGATTAATAATTTTTTTTCCTCTTATAGTCAAATATATTTTGAGAATTTAACAATTATCAGACAATCATAGCAATTGCTTTACTGATTTTTTTAACATTTTTTAGGTTTTCGCATGACTATTCAATTGATTTTGAATAACATCTTAAGTTCTGAGTTTCTATTCAAGAATTTTTGAATTTTGTATAAGAATAACTCAATCCAGATCTAATAAAAAGATCTAAAAATGTCTTATTCATCAAAACTCACCGAATCAAAACCATTTCATGCCAACAGTCTTCCAAAATTTGAAATTGGTAAAAATGTTGTCCAACATGGAATTCGGTTTCAGTCGACCAAAACTGTAATTAAACCCCTTCAGTATGCAAATATTCATCCTCCTAAAAACAGAGAAGAATACGAGGCAATAACAAAATTTGTGCGTTACCACCCGATGAGTAAAATTTTGCTATCTGTGCCGGAAGCAGTTTATCAAAATCATTTGTGTGAGTTCTGGATTTCAAGTAAGCTTTCTAAAACACTTTCAAATAATAACTGCATAGTAGGTACAGTAAACAATGGTATGGATGAAATTCTTATTTCTGAGTCGAAGCTGAAAAAGTTATTTGACCTAGAATATAAAAAAAAGAAAAATTATGTTGAACCTCCAACGCTTGCAGAAGCAAAATCAATTTTATCAAATATGGGATATACAGGTAATTTATCTGAATCGGTTAAATTAGTTGGGCTAAACGGGGTATGGAAATATTTAATAAGCACAATTGTCCGATGTTTACAAACAAAAGCTGGAGGTTTAGACACGCCTAATCTTTTGGAAATGAGAGTATTTCATTCCATGGTCTTGCTGCGAAATGTAGATTTTGGAAAGCTGATTTTTGATGATCTTATTTCTAAGGTTAATGCGAAAACTGAAACTGTTCCTTATGGTAGAATTTTAGGATGTATAATTGAGTATTCATTAAGGAAAGATTTTAGTAAAGCTACATTTGAGTCCCAAATATAGATGGTTAAAACCCGACTGGCAAGTAATTCTAACTGGAAGTTGACCAGTTCAGAATACGATCCAGATATGGATAAACAATAAGGTAAGGTACTGAAAGTAAATGCAAGAAACAATAAGTGCTGAAACTATATAAATAATATGTATATTTCAAGTATGTAGCATTGAGACACGATATACTTTTTCAATGTATTTGATTTATTGATATAAACAAATACAAAGGTTGTTGCAGAACAAAGATAAACACCCAAGTGTAAATATCTAAACAACCTAGAAATACAAGTGATCTAATAACTTGGAAATACTCTTAAGGATTACTTAGAGTATATCTCACAAGTTGCAATGCTAAAGTTTCAAGCATTTTGCAAGTTGTGAGAAGCCTTTATATTTATAGGCAAGGTTCATGCTGATGTGGACCAGGCCGTACAAATATGGTTGGGAGCATTTAAGGAATTAAAGTCAATTCCTTAACATGCGTACTTTTAAGGTTTAAGTGTGAAAGTTGTTGATGTGACAATTCACACTTTATTCCCAACCTTTTACTCAACCTTGTACTTGTTAATAGTTAATGCTATTAACTGGGTAAAGGTTAGTAAAGTAAAAAGGCTTCCTCGTAATCAGTGTAAAGTGTTGTAAGTACTTTACACTGAGATGCTTCAGTATTCGATCAGTAGAATCAACTTCTGAGCTCCACATCTGAGCTGATTCTCTTTCTTCAGACTTCAGTCTTTGACTTCAGCTGAATGGTATTCTGATACGTTGATCTGAACTGAAGTGAAGCTTCAGTGAACTAATTCTGAACGACTTCAGAATTCTGTACAAGTATTCTTCACTGAGCTTCAGCTATTTCTGAACAAATTATACTTGGTCGATTTTCGACCTAACAAATTCCCCCTATTTGTTCTGAAATAGTGCATGCATCTCAGACTTCTATCTATACAAGTTTGTAAGTCTGAAATGCAAGTTTTTGTTTAAGTTGTAAAAATTTTCTAAGTACATCTTATAGATCATTGATGTCTCAGAATTTTACTTGTGTTTTTTCTAACTTAAACCTATCATCTACTTGTTAGCTACAAAATGTAACATATATATACAAACTGAAGTGTTTGTTACATTTGCAAATATTTATACAAGTAAATGATAAACTGAAAAGAAAACTACTTCTTCGCAGGCCTCGAACCAGAAGGTGCTTCAGTAGCTTTTCTCTTCAGTGGAGAATGATCCTTCTTTCCAAATAATCTGCCTTCAATCTCTACCTTGGCTTGCATCTTTTGTTGTATTCTTGATAACCATGCACCAATCAGAGCAGATTTTGGCTTCCCCCTCAGAATCTGGATCATCTCTCTATGCTCAGAAATCCCAAATTCGTGTACTGAAACCTGATTGTATTCTTCAGCTGCCCTTCCTTCTCTTTTAACAACCAAATCAAAGAGCTTCAATCCATCAGCTTTTGTTACTTCTATGTCAGTTATTTTAGCTGGATGGGATCGATGCTTCATATAATGCTCATACTGATCCTTTTCATGTTTCCTTTCGATCTCAGTAGCATCATCAGACATTGGCTTGAAGGTAGAAAGGTCAGCATCACGAATGTTCTTTCTTGAAGACCTTGGTCCAGTCACTTTGGGTTTCGTGGGTGGCCTTAACAATTGCCTTTCAACCTTGGCAACTTCAGCTAGAATCTCTTTCTTTTTCAACTCCATCTCATTCATTCTATTTTTCTTCAAGTCTTCAATAGACAACTTGAAGGTGAGACTTTCCAGCTGTTGTTCCAGAGGTGAATACATCATCCCACACTCATATTCAAGCATATCAACTACTGCTTTCTGTACTCTTGGATCATTTTTGATTTTCTGATATCTCTCCAGTGAAAGACCAAGAGCTGCAGCATCTACATGATCAAGGGTTCCCATCGAAAGATGTTGTGCCCTTTCTCTTTCCTTGTTTTCCCTCCACATGATAAACTGATTAGAGACTTGCTTCTGCAGAGCCACTAATTTCTTTCCATCTGCATCAAGATTGTGTAAGGGGTAACCATGTTCATCAACATTCTCACCAACAACCAAACCAGAACCCTTAGACCCTTGGGACTTGGATTCTTCCACCATCTGGGCCTTGCCCTTATCTTTCTTTTCTGGTTCAGACTACTGCACTTCAGATTTTCTTTGTTCCCCCTGAACTGAGGCACCACCAGATTATACCTCAGCTTGCTTCTTGGTTGCCTCTATTAATTCTTGAGTACTTGAGAGCAAACCAATAGGCACATTTCCCCCTTTGGGGACCTCAGAAGGCATCTTAGCATATAAATCAATCGCCGTCTGCATGGCCTTCAGAGGTTCCCAACTCTGCTGCAGAAGGCAATCAGAAATGCCCTTTGCCATTGTAGAGAACTGAGCCCTTAACCTGAATGATGAGTTAAGGTTCAGAGTCTCTTTCTCAGTAAGATCTTTCAGCATTTTCCTATCTTCTTCAGAGAATGAGGGAGGAGGAGGAGGAGCAACAACATTTTCTTTCTTGAGCAAGGTCAGAATTTCATCTAACTGCTTGGACTGGTCCTTCACCGATTTATCAAGAGTGGTTACAGATTCTTTTACTTCATTAACAGCCTTATCCACTCTTTTATTGGTATCCTTGGTAAGCTCGGCGACCATTATTCTGACCTTCTCTTCCACCTTTTCAGCCACTGAAGCTGAAATCTGAGCAACAAGTTCCTGAGAGAGCTCAGACTTCAGCTTCTCAATAATTTCAACACTTAAAGAAGACCCAAGTTCTTTTTCATTGACACTTGGCCTCTTCACCAATTCATTTACCTCCTTCCCGACTGCCATAACCTCTTGTTTCATTATTTCAACACTAGATGTCAAGTTCGCAACAACTGAAGCTTGCACATCTCTTTTGGTCAGGCTGAAGGCTTCCCTGATGGCTGAACTGATTTTATTGCAAGAATGTACCAACTCATTTAGCTTCCCACTTACTAGTCCCTCATTTCCAGCAACCTTGGTGAACTCAGTGCCAAGGAACATCTGAGCACCCTTCATTTCAGCAATGGAACTAGTATTGGCAGTTAGAGATTTTGTTAAGTCCTCCACCTTGAGAAGGAGGCTTTGGACTTCGGTGTTTTGCTTCTCTAACTGTGCTTCTACACTCAAAGGAGGAGGTGGTTGTGTAGAAACAGAAGCCACAAAGGGAATTCTACCAAGCCCATCTAATGCCTTCTCCAATTGCATTTCAGTTGGACTCTCAGATTCAGTAGCAGAGTCCAACTCTTTCTCAGTTTGATCATCATAATTGATGGGCCTTGGTACTTGGTGAATTTGTGGGTGTAAGTGTTGGAGTTGTGGTTGAAAACGAGGTGAAGTGACATAGGCAGGTGTAGAGCCAGGTGGAAAATATGGATGTTCATGAGAAGTTTCGGGTTGGCGATATGGTTGTTCAACAAGTATATTTTGGATTTCTGGGGGAGGAGGGACGTTTGTGAGGCTGAAGGTTGGCTCAGAATCAGAAGACTGATTCTCCTCCAGTAAGCCCTCATCAAACTCAAAATCAGCAAAGGAATCAAGATTCCCTTGAGTTTGCTCATCTTCATCCCAGAGGTCAGTCGAAACTGCAGTCCGATCAGATATGCCCTGGTTCAGATCACTGGTACCTGAACCAGCTTCTGGTTCAACAACTGTTGCTGCAGATGCATCGTCACCAGATTTATGGGTTGGCTCAGCCATAGCTTCATCGCCAGAGATAGTAGACACAGGGGTTGCCTTAATGATTCTCGTACCATCATCAAGAATCACTTCATCGGTCGTAGAGTCTGGAATCTCAGTCTCAGGTGGTGTCACACCAAAGACTTCATCAATTCGTGCTGCAGTAGAGTATGAGATTTGTGAAGTTTCAGGGGGTGCGCGTGCAGACACGGACTCTAATGTGTGCTGGGCTGACACACTAGTATTATCTTCACCATCTCCTCCTAAAGAAGTTTTGGAGATGGCTGCTTGTGGGTTTCCCTTTGGACTCGATTCCTCTGGTTCTTGTTGGGAAGATCCAGAGGGGTTTGCTTCGGTACTAATGTCCTTGGGCTGTGAGGACGGCTTATATTTACGACGTTTTAATAAGCCCTTTGGAGATCCTGAGGGATCTTTTGGGAGATCCTCAGGTTGGTCAGTGGAGGAGGGAATTGGTGGTTGGGTAGATGAAGTTGCTGGGGTTTTAAACAACTTCAACATTTGACCACCAGGTGCACCAATGGGTCTCGCATTCTTTTGCGACCCGCTCGGTGACCTTTCTGAGCCAGCCGGTCGTGCTGTTTCAGTTTTATTAATTACCTGAAGCATTGCAGCGGAGAGTTCTGGTTCTGGATCTGAAGTAGATAGCTTTGATAGATCCCTGCAGAACTCCGTTGCTGAAGATTCAAGCCCCTCCATGTGATACGCATCTCCAAGCATGTTCATGAAGCAAATGCTCAGAAATCTGGGAAATGAGATATGTGGACTTCTTTTCCCTTTTAATTTTGTTACCAGTTGAGAGAAAAGTATCTCAGCGAAGTCCACCTCAATCCCATGCCACAAGTAGTACCCGATTTCTACTTGTGTTAAGGAAATCTGGTCCAATCCACCCCAGTTTCCACCTAGGCACTCCACAATCTGAGTCCAGAAATAACGCCAACAGTTTTTAAATCCAGACAGAAAAATATGTCCAGATGTTCTCAGATTGTGCTCAGCATCGACCATGTCATCATGACCCATGGCGTGCAGTACCTCCCTGAAATTAACTCCTTTTAGCCTTTTTGCATAGGCTGAAGAAGAGGGAAGGTAGTTCAAGTGAAGGGCCTCCCGAAACCCATCAAGTGAAAGGATATACTGCTTAGTGCCTTCTTTTAAAGAAAAAGCAATGAATTTTTCATCCTTGCTTAGAGTAGCAGTATACCAGAATTCAAGTAAGTATCTATGATACAATACTTGAGGATCTGCAGTCAAGGCATAATGGAGAGGGGATTGTTCAAGAAATTTATTAATCCTCCCCATTAAGGTTTTGCCTTTGGCGTTCAGTGCGGCCATGAAATTATTCATATTGAATCTAAGGGTCAATGGATCGAACCCTTTTGGCCATTGTGCACTGGCCTTGACTACTTTGGATGGTTTGTATTCGAAAGCTATTAGTGATTTGGCGTGAGAAGCAGGTTTAGCCATTATTTCTACAAGGGAAAACTGAATATGAAAGATGAATTTAGGGTTTTGGAGTTATGAAGGAATGAGAAAATGAGAGAGAGAATGATGATTGGGAGTAAATGTAAAGAGAAGTAAATGAAGGAATTGTTTTCGAAAAGGTATTTATATTTATGATGGAATACAAAGGGTTTTCCAAAATAAATAAAATAAAATTGATTTTGAAATTCAAACCCACAAAAAAAAATATTATTTTAATGAAATCAGTTTTGATCGGGTTTGAAGTCCGAAAATAATTTTGGGTATACGTCCGCATTTAATGCAACGACGGCTATGACCCCACTTTTTCACAAAACTTTTCAACACTTTAAAGAAAAAGTGATCATTACTTTTCATTTACGGCGCAACTTGTGTGACACGTCAGCAGAAGCATCATTATTCAAACGTTATACAGTAACTGTCACGTGTTCACACAACGACCAAGTATCCAAAAGACATTATAAAGGACTAACTCATTTCAGAAATAACTTATTTAAATCTGGGCATGATCAGATTTTAAGGAATCTGAACCATCTCAGTTTTCATACTTATTCTGAAATCATTTCAGAAATTCTGAAGCATTTCAGTCAAAATATTTTTCTGAAAGCAAAGTTCCCCCTTAGAGAGAAATTCTTTTAAACATAAAAATATTTGACACTTCCCCCTGAGGTGATGCTATACAGGATTTAGCATACCTAACTCACTGATGAGATGTTTAAACGTTTTGACATCCAAGGGTTTTGTAAAAACATCAGCGAGTTGTTTATCAGTGGGAATGAAATGAAGTTCAATGTCACCTTAATAATGTGATCTCTAATAAAATGATACCTGAGGTCGATATGCTTGGTTTTGGAGTGCATGACAGGATTGTGAGAGATGGCAATGGCACTGGTGTTATCACAAAATATAGGAGTTTTTGTATACTTAACACCATAATCAGTTAGTTGGTTCTTCATCCACAAAATCTGAGCGCAGCAACTGGCTGCAGAAATGTATTCAGCTTCAGCTGTGGAGAGTGATACTGCAGTCTGCTTCTTACTTGTCCAACTAACCAATTTGCCACCTAGGAAATGACAACCACCTGTGGTACTTTTCCTATCTATTTTACAACCTGCATGATCAGAATCTGAATAACCCATTAGATCTAGACTTGAGCCTTTGGGATACCAAAGACCAAGTCTGGGGACACCTTTAAGGTATCTGAAAATCCTTTTCATAGCATTTGCGTGTGCTTCTCTGGGATCAGACTGAAATCTTGCACAAAGGCATGTTGCAAACATTATGTCAGGTCTACTAGCGGTTAAGTACATGAGGGATCCCACCATACCACGATATTTTGTGGGATCCACTTGTTTTCCATTGGGATCTGAGTCCAAAGTTAATGGTGCAGAAATAGGAGTATCTTTTGATGAGACAGAATCAAATTGATATTTCTTTAATAAATCTCTGACATATTTTTCTTGATTTATAAAAATACCATCACTGGTTTGTTTCACTTGAAGACCTAGAAAAAATGTCAGTTCACCCATCATACTCATTTCATACTCAGATGACATTATTTCAGAAAACTGTTCACACATTTTGTTATTTGTAGACCCGAACACAATATCATCAACATAAATTTGTACAAGTAAGATATCACTTTTATCATGCAATATGAATAAAGTGTTATCTATTAACCCCTTTTAAAACCATTTTTCAGAAGATGTTTAGTAAGAGTATCATACCAGGCTCTAGGTGCTTGTCTCAGACCATATAATGCTTTGTTCAGTCTGTACACCCAATGAGGTCTTTCTTCATTTATGAACCCTGGTGGCTGATACACATACACAACTTCTTCCAATTCACCATTCAAAAATGCACTTTTAACATCCATCTAATAGACTTTGAACTCATGATGAGCTGCAAAAGCTAAGAAAATTCTGATAGCTTCTAGTCTAGCAACTGGTGCAAAAGTTTCATCAAAGTCTACTCCTTCTTCTTGTGAGTAACCCTTTGCAACAAGTCTTGCCTTGTTTCGAATCACATGACCATCTTCATCCATCTTGTTTCTGAAGACCCATCTTGTCCCAATTGGTTCTTTCTTTAGATCACTGGGACAAGGAACAAGTTCCCAAACATCGTTCCTCTTAAACTGATTAAGCTCATCTTGCATGGCTTCAATCCAGCTAGGGTCTTTCATAGCCTCGTCAATCTTTTTCGGTTCTATCAGTGATAAGAAGCTGACATTTAAGCATTGATCGCTTGTGGCTCTTCTGGTCTGAACCCCACTAGTGGAATTTCCAATGATTTGCTCGATTGGATGTGCTCTTGTCCACTTAGTGTAATGACCAGGATGAACAATGATATCAGTGCAAGAACTCCTCTGAATTACTTCAGGAGGTGCTTCAGAAAAGACTACTTCAGTCTCATCATCTTCCTCCTGCAGATCATGATTTGCATCATGAAACTGTTCAGATTGGGGTAATTCAGTGGAACCTGATATCTGAGGTGAAGCAGCATGTACATCTGATCCAATAGTTAGTTCAGAAGGTAGTTTAAAACTGACTGAAGGATAGAATGGAATGTTGCTTGACTTGTTTATTATTGGTTCTGAACTGAGATGTTCAGAAGTAGGTTCAGGTGACTGATCAGATTGGACAATAGGATCAGAATCACCAAAACTTATTGGACTTTCTGAGGGTGGTACAGGAGTTGAATTCTTAAAGATTGCAGAATTAGATTCATCAAAGGTAACATGAATTGACTCATCAACCTTTTCAAGTCTCTTGTTATAGACTCTAAAGGCTTTACGATTTGTTGAATATCCTAGGAAGTACCCTTCATCAGCTTTTGCATCAATTTTCCAAGCTGACTGGAATCATTCAGAATGTATACTGGGCATCCAAATACATGGAAATATCCAATATTAGGCTTTCTATTTCTGAGTACTTCATAGGCTGTCTTCTTGTGTCTTTTGACATAGACAGATCTGTTCTGAATGTAGCAAGCAGTTGCAACAGCTTCAGCCCAGAAATTCTTGGGAAGACCAGATTCATTTAGCATACTTCTAGCAGCTTCAATCAGCGTACAATTCTTTCTTTCTACTACACCATTCTGCTCTGGTGTGTGGGCTGAGGAGAAGTTCTGAGATATGCCAGTTTCAGTGCAGAAGGACTCCAGAGTGGCATTTCTGAATTCAGTGCCATTGTCACTTCTGAGCTGACAAACTTTTCGCTTATGCTTGAGTTCAATTTGTTTGATGAGAGCAATGATTTCAGCAGCAGCTTCACTCTTGGATCTGAGGAAAATTACCCAGCAATATCTTGAATATTCATCAACAACAACAAGGGTATACTTTTTTCCCGCTCTTGTCTGAACATTCACTGGTCCAAAGAGGTCCATGTGAAGCATGTGAAGAGGTTCAATTATACTAAAACTTTGCTTTGTCTTGAATGAAGCTCTTTTCTGCTTACCCATTTCACAACCTGGACATGGCTTGTCTTTATTGAAAGACATTGAGGGTATCCCATCAACAAGTTGTTTTCTTGACAACTTATTAATATTCTTGAAGTTCAGATGGGATAATCTCTTGTGCCACAACCAGTTTGTGTCTTCATCTGCCTTTGTGTAGAAACATTGTTCAGTGGGTGAACTATTCATATCAATGATATAAATGTTTCCTTTTCTTGGTGCAATCAATACTACCTTTCCATCTCTGTTGAATATGGTGCCTTGTGAAATATCAAATAATACCTTGAAGCCATCATCATACAGTTGACTGACACTGATCAGGTTATATTTCAAACCATTCACATATGCAACACGTGTGAATTTGACTTGTCCATTATTCACAACACCATATCCCTCAGTTTGTCCATTTTCATCATTCCCAAATGTTATTGAGGGCCCCTCTTGCACCCTATATTCCTCCAGCAGGGTTTGATAACCAGTCATGGTTCTGCCAGCAGCGCTGTCAAGAAACCATATATTCTTCTTTCGGTCTCCCTGCACAAACACAAAGATTAGTTCTTTTTGGGAACCCATCTCTTGATGGGTTCGCTAGACTCTCCCTTAGCAGTCTCAGAATTCTTTGGTTCAGAAGGAACTGAAGGATCGAAGGGGATCTCGGTCATGATCTCAGATGACACAAAAACAGTTGGTTTGATGGGGGTTTCAACCTTTTTCTTCTCAGATTTTTGCTTGATTTGTTTGGAAAAAGGTTTTGCATTTTGCTTAGGTTGAAGAGGAGTGGTTTCAACATTTTTTAAACGTGCATTACAACTCTGCACTTGTCTAGCTAATAACTGAAATTGACTCTCTAACCTTAACAAAATTGATTCTTCATTAGACACCTGAGCCTTACCTGAATCTGAGGTAGAAGGCTCAGTGGGGGAGATAATTTTCTTCTTCTTTTGGCCTTTTGGAACCTTAGATGAAGTCTGAGGGGATGGCTTTTTGGTTTTAGCCTTCTTTTCTGAAACAGTTGTCTGAGCTGTTTCAGATTTACCCTCAGATTGTTCCTGGGCCTTATCAGTCACAGTTTTCTGTTTGCCAACTTTAGGAAAAATAATTTCTGGTTTCATTTCCTTTGGAAGTGCATCTAAATCAGTGATTATAGATGCCAAGTGAAGATCACCCGATTCATATGCTGTTCTTTGATTTGCAAAAGTATTTTTAATTGCAGCATCTGGATTTGGTGCTTTCATCCAAGATTTAATTATTTTTTGTTCCTTTTTCAAGGATGGTTTTTAATTCTTCTTTTTCCAACTCTAAAGTGGCAACCATAGACTGATAACTTTTTAAAGCCAACTGAACATCTTTCAGTTCTTTTAGTCTGGCCTGACTGGCGTTCAGTTCAGAAGTATTACTTTCAAACATTTTTAGGCTTTCTGAACGCACAGTTTCGACAAATGAAATGTCAGCCTCTAAAAGAACCAAAAGGTCCAATTTTTGTTCCTCATTACTTTCAAAACCAAAGTCACTAACCTTTTTCATGACTATATCCACCCATCGACCAGATTCAACATCAGATTTGACCAAATGACCTTGATCTTCACGTGCCATGAAACACATATCCCTAACTTCTTCTCATCATCAGATGATTCATCAGATTCTTCCCATTTTTCAGTCTTGGCAATCATACAACTATTAATGCTTGAGTTGTTTTGAGCCATGAGAGCTATTTGGGCTTTCAGCTTCTTGTACTTAGCCTTATAGCTATCATCAGATTTTTGAAAAATAGAATGATTAGGGGCAGATTGTGATGATGAAGGCTGACTAGATCTGCATTCCTTCATGAAATGTCCTTTCTTGCCACACTTAAAGCATTCAAGATTAGACTTGTCAATAGAAGCGCTGGAAGCAAATGGTTTGCCAGATCGATTTGATTTGGCCTTAAAACGATTGAACGTTTTAGCCAGCATGGCAACCAGATCATCATTGTCATCCTCATCACAATTATGAGTTACATTACCAGAAATACCAGTTTTTAACATTTCAGGGACCATCTTCTTCATCGAGTCAGAATGATCACTCTCAGAAGATAGTAGAGCAGTCCCATGTGGCTCAGAGTACTGAACCATGACTGAATTGGTAGAAGCATGATTTTTGGCATCTTGCTCAGCCACAGCTCTCTCAGCTTTGTTCTCTTCAGTGTACCTGAAGGCTCCATATAAGGAAGCAAGAGTGTGACTGTGCAAGGTTTTTCCTTGTCTTAAAACCAAGATCAAGTTTTCCCATTTAGAAGGTAAGATGTCACAAACTTTTCTAACAAAATTTCTTTGTCTTTAGTTACACCCAGGGCTTTCAATTGATTTACCAGATTAGTAAATCTGATGTAAGTTTGAGTTAAAGTTTCACCAGGGATAGCAAAAAAAGACTCATATCTTTTATTTAAAGCAACTTTTCTTGTGACTATGGTCTCAGAGGTGCCTTCAAACTGTGTCATAAGTTCCTCCCACATTAATTTTGAATTTTCAAGTAAAACAAGGGTGGGCATAAGAGTTTCAGGAACATCATACAAGATCATATTTTGTAGCTTGGTATCAAGGTCTACCAGCCTATGATCTTCCTCAGACCAATGATCCTTCTCCTTAGGTGAAACCCTAGGAGTCCCATCGGCATTTCTGACAACAGTGGAGGCATTCATGGGGACAAAGGGTCCTTCTTTAAGAATATCGGTCAAATGTCTTTCAACACCAGCAATATATTTGAGCATGCATGCTTTCCATGTTTGAAAATTTTCACTGTTCCCATCAAACTTGGGAACAGGATTATTTGGAAAGTGTACGTGTACATTATGCGATGGTATATTGTTGTTGATGACAGGTGGAGTATTAGCATTAGGGTCAGAGCCTTCATTGAACATTTGGTCAACCATCTTTGCAGATCAAAGGTTAATGAATTAATATAAATCAACCTTGCTGCTCTGATACCAATTGTGAGTCCCAAATATAGATGGTTAAACCCGACTGGCAAGTAGTTCTAACTGGAAGTTGACCAGTTCAGAATACGATCCAGATATGGATAAACAATAAGGTAAAGGTACTGAAAGTAAATACAAGAAACAATAAGTGCTGAAACTATATAAATAATATGTATATTTCAAGTATGTAGCATTGAGACACGATGTACTTTTTTAATGTATTTGATTTATTGATATAAACAAATACAAAGGTTGTTGCGGAACAAAGATAAACACCCAAGTGATATCTAAACAACCTAGAAATACAAGTGATCTAATAACTTGGAAATACTCGTAAGGATTACTTAGAGTATATCTCACAAGTTGCAATGCTAAAGTTTCAAGCATTTTGCAAGTTGTGAGAAGCCTTTATATTTATAGGCAAGGTTCATGCTGATGTGGACCAGGCCGTACAAATATGGTTGAGAGCATTTAAGGAATTAAAGTCAATTCCTTAACATGTGTACTTTTAAGGTTTAAGTGTGAAAGTTGTTGATGTGACAATTCACACTTTATTCCCAACCTTTTACTCAACCTTGTACTTGTTAATAGTTAATGCTATTAACTGGGTAAAGGTTAGTAAAGTAAAAAGGCTTCCTCGTAATCAGTGTAAAGTGTTGTAAGTACTTTACACTGAGATGCTTCAGTATTCGATCAGGTAGAATCAACTTCTGATCTCCACATCTGAGCTGATTCTCTTTCTTCAGACTTCAGTCTTTGACTTCAGCTGAATGGTATTCTGATACGTTGATCTGAACTGAAGTGAAGCTTCAGTGAACTAATTCTGAACGACTTCAAAATTCTGTACAAGTATTCTTCACTGAGCTTCAGCTATTTCTGAACAAATTATACTTGGTCGATTTTCGACCTAACATAGGACGATTAGTTGAAGTTAAACCAGTTGCTTCTACAATATTTGTAGCATTCAAACTAATCAAAGTCTATTTCCTAAAATGATGAATTACATTGAGAAATGTATAAGAATAATTGAAAATTCTGGAAAGGGAACAGAGGAAGTAGAGGATGGACAGACATCAATTCAGGCTTATAAGGGTTCTGCAATTTGTTCTGATGAAATAAAAGGAAAAGTTTCCAACAAAGATAATCAGAATTCTGGTTTTGCTACCGAGCAAGCAGATATGTTATCTAAAAACTTAACTTATAATGATTCTTTTCCTAATAATGAGAATGTAAGATTGGAAATTCAACAGATCGAATCACCTTTTTTAACAACACATAAAAGAAAGAGATTTCAAAATATTGAGTCATTGTCAAATCTTGGGGAAGAATCAGTTTGTAAAACTGTCAAAATGATAAAAGATAAAGAAAGTTTGTCCTGTGGAGAATACTTAGGTGAAAAACGTATTCAGGTTGACTCAATTTTAGATTTTGATGAACAAATTGGAGCACATGAACCTTGTTTTAGTGGTTCTGCAGAGAACAACATAACTGCTAAGTTAGACGCTGTTTTGAAGGCTACAAATACAAGATTGGATCGTGAAACACCCAAGAATATCAATTCATCAATTGAATTGATTTCTGACTGTCTCCATGTTCAGAATTCTGAAGTTAATTGTTCAACATTGGTAAATGAAGTTATTCAAGTTTCTTCTGAAGATGCCAAAATGTATAACTCTATTCAAGATAACAATCAGAATATGGTCAGTACTGTTGAAGTTGATACTTTAGACAACAGTCTTTCAGAAAAAGTTCCTTCTAGAGATTGTCGGATGATTAATGTGATTTGTCAGTCGAGTGAAGAAGACAAACAGATTAAGATTACTCATAATCTAGAAGAGGATACTTTTATAGAAAGTATATTGTTTAAACCTCCAAGCTTCCATCTGATGGAGTCACAAAACGTACCTGACAATAAAGAATGGTGTGATCTGTTTCCAGAATTGAAGGTTGTGGTAGAAACAGAAAGTACTATACACAAAAGTACTTCTAAAAAAACAGACCACTGGATTGTCCGAGTCACCTCAATGATAATCAAAATGCAGACATTTCAAAGTTGATTGAAAGTTTAAGCAGTGTGAATGGTAAAAAGACAATTTTAGCAGCGAGTAGTAGGATTCTATTAATGAGTAAAAGTTTTAGGAATATGAATTGGTTAGTATATTTTGTACTTCTACTTTATCTAGAAAAATTAGAATGACACTGTTTTTATACCTTCTTTTCTATGATCAAGCGACTCATTATTATATATAATAATTAAAGTAACAAAAGCTACAGTAACCCTTTGCTGACGTCATCATGATGTCAGCAATTTTGTTTTATTCTTATTTTGTCTTTTTCCGTTTTTTATTTTATTTTTACGATAGTATACTTTTAAAGTTTCTTATTTTTACCACTTAACTTTTACGTTTTATCACTTTAGTCTAACTTTTTGTATACAAGTATAATTTACTTTTCAATTAACTTTGGATTTTAACTTTAATCATCAAATTTTTTTTACTTTCTTTCTCTTATTTTAACGCTTCAAACTTATTCTTATCAATTAACTTTTGTATTTTTTAACTTTAGTCCAACTTTTT
>CM067171.1:51734595-51758018 GCA_034093135.1 Erigeron breviscapus | reverse complement strand
AGAGGGGTCGTGGTGAAGCTCCCGGCCAAACTTGGCTGAGGTGATCGCTCAAACGGTCACCAATATCATGCCGACCATTATTGCTCAAGTCACGGCAATTCTTGGGGGAAACAATGCGGCTCAAAACAATGAAGCCCCAATTAATATGAATAATGAAAATGCTTACCCTCATGCTGTGGAGGAGGAAGAAGAGGAACCAGTGGGAGTTGATAACCGTATGCCCATGTATAATCAACATGGAGGATACCGACAGGGGTGTATATTTAAAGACTTCAAAAGCTGTGGGGCACCGGAGTTTGATGGAAGAGGCGGTCCCACAGAGTGTATAAGGTGGATTGAGGAGATCGAGGCAGTGATTGAAAGAAGTCATTGCACATATGACGACCGGATTTCTTATGCATCCGGCATGTTTAGACATGACGCCTTGAGTTGGTGGAACCAAGAGATAACTTTAGGGCGGACTTATAACTTGGAATGGATCGATTTCAAGAACAAGGTGAAGGCGAAGTTTTGTCCTCCCTATGAACTACAAAACTTGACCATTGAGTTTGCTAATCTCAACATGGAGGGAGCCGATTACAAGAGCTATGTTAGACGATTTCAAGAGTTGTCTACCCTCATTCCTCACTTGGTGGATTCCGAGTCTCGGGCCATCGAGAAGTTTGTATTGGGCTTGAATCCTCAAGTCCGATCTTATGTGAATTCTAACATGCCTACTTCTTTGGCCGATGCGGTTAACCGGGCCGGTAGCGTGACCGAAGACTTGTTGAGGAGCGGTGTTTTAAGCAAATCCTCAACATACAAGAGGAAGGAAGTGGGAGAGTCTAGCGGGGTAAATAAAGTGGGAAGGTTTGACCCCAAGAATGCAAATAGGGGTAGAATAATGGCGGCGATGGAACCAACTAGGAAAGCTTTTACTGGGACTCATCCTTCCTGTGGGAGATGCAACAGGCATCATCCCGCCAATGTCCAATGTGGAGCATGCTTTAACTGCAACCGAGTTGGGCACGAATCCAAGAATTGTAGAGCTCCAAGAACGGGCCCAATGAATGTGGCTCCTCGTTCGGGCCGTTCCTCCACAAGGCAACCAAAGAAGAGGTGAATGTTTTGAATGTGGAAGCCGTGACCACTACCGTAATAATTGTCCTCGATGGGTGGGACAACAAGTTCAAGTAGCCGTTCACCCCAATCAACTACAAATGGTCGAGGCCTAACCAAAACCGGGGACAACAAGGCCATCAAGTGCAACCCGCGGCCGAGCCTTTGCGGCCAATGCAAATGAAGCCCGCAACGATCCCAACGTAGTAGCAGGTACCTTTCTCCTTAATGGTCACTATGCAACCGTTCTATTGATTCCGGAGCCGATTATAGCCTCGTGTCCTCTAACTTTGTTCCTTTGATTGATGTGCATCCTTGTGCTCTAAACTATGTGCTTGACATTGAAATGGTAAACGGGTCACTAACTAAACTTAGCCAAATAATACGTGATTGTGTCTTGACTCTAGACGATGTTGAATTCTTCATAGACCTTATGCCTTTCGATATTGGGAGTTTTGATGTCATTGTGGGTATGGATTGGTTGACGGCGGTAAATGCGACTATTGATTGTGGTGAGAGAGTTGTTAAGATACCTTTGACTAACGGTAGAATTCTTAGGGTTCAAGGCAAAATCTCCGATTCCTCTAATCCTAAAGTCTTTAGTGCTACCATCACAAAGGTAGAATTGAAGACTGTTCCTATTGTTTGTGAATTTCCCGATGTTTTTCCGGATGACTTACCGGGATTACCTCCAACTCGTGAACTTGACTTTCGTATTAATCTTATTCCCGAAGCCCCGTAGCAAAAGCTCCGTATAGACTAGCTCTAACCGAAATGCAAGAGCTACAAACTCAACTCAAGGAACTCCAAGAGAAGGGTTTCATTCGCCCTAGTCAATCTCCTTGGGGTGCTCTTGTTCTCTTCGTCAAAAAGAAAGATGGGTCCTTTAGAATGTGTATCGACTACCGGGAATTAAACAAGCTCACAGTGAAGAACCGGTATCCCCTCCCTAGAATCGATGACTTATTTGATCAACTTCAAGGTGTTAAGCACTTCTCAAAAATCGATCTTCGCTCGGGTTATCATCAACTCCGGTACATGAAGATGATATCCCCAAGACGGCTTTTCGCACAAGGTATGGTCAGTTTGAATTCACCGTGATGCCCTTCGGGTTGACTAATGCACCGGCGGTGTTCATGGATTTGATGAACCGGGTGTGTCAACCATACTTAGACAAGTCTGTCATTGTCGTTCATTGATGACATACTTGTATACTCGAAGACGAAGGAGGAGCATGTTGAGCACTTGCGTGAAGTGCTTGAACTACTAAGGAAGGAGAAATTGTATGCAAAATTCTCAAGTGTGAGTTTTGGTTGGAAGAGGTCCACTTCCTTGGTCACGTAGTGAGCAAGGATGGTATTCATGTGGACCCAAGCAAGATTGAAGCGGTCAAGAATTGGAGAAGACCCAAAACGCCATCCGAGATTCGTCAATTCCTTGGATTGTGGGTTACTATAGAAGATTTATTGAAAATTTCTCCCGTATTGCACAACCACTCACCCTCTTGACTCAAAAGGAGAGAGTGAAACCAAGACGGGCTAGAGCTATGAGCCTCACGGTGGGGCCAAATATTCGTGACCGGATCATTGAAGCCCAAATTCAAGCCACCCTACCGGAAAACTTTGGAAATGAGAACCTAGATGGCATGGAACAATAATTTGACAGAAAGAGTGATAATGGGCTATACTTGGTTGAAAGACTTTGGGTTCCTATTTTCGGTGACTTAAGAACACTTATTATGAATGAAGCTCATCAATCGCCTTATTCGGTCCATCCCGGGTCGGATAAGATGTACTTTGATTTGAAAAACTTGTATTGGTGGCCGGGCATGAAGCGTGATGTGGCTAAGTATGTGAGTGAGTGTCTTACTTGCTTACAAGTCAAAGTCGATCACAGGAAGCCACCCGGATTGTTGGTACAACCGGTGATGCCCGAATGGAAGTGGGAACATATTTCAATGGACTTCATTACTAAATTACCGAAGACGAGAAGCGGTCGTGACACGATTTGGGTGATAGTAGATCGGTTAACGAAGTCGGCTCACTTTTTAGCCATTCGTGAAACCGATAAATTTGACACATTGGCTCGTTTGTACATCAAGGAAGTAATATCTAAGCATGGAGTGCCGATTTCTATCATTTCGGATAGAGATCCCATTTCAAATCAAACTTTTGGGAAGCTTTTCAAAGAGCAATGGGTACTCGACTCGACATGAGCACGGCGTTTCATCCTCAAACGGATGGGCAAACCGAGAGAACCATTCAAACCCTTGAAGACATGTTGAGGGCTTGTGCAATTGATTTTGGTGGAAGTTGGGAAGACCATTTGCCGCTAGTTGAATTCTCGTACAACAATAGCTACCATGCCACCATTCAAATGGCGCCCTTTAGAGCATTGTATGGTAGGGTATGTCGTTCTCCTCTAGCTTGGGCGAAATTGGTGAGAGTCAACTCATCGGGCCAGAAATTGTAGTTGAAACGACAAAAGTGATTTCTCAAATTAAGGAGAAGTTGCAATTGGCCCGTGAACGTCAAAAGAAGTATGCCGATGTGAGGCAGAGACCGTTGGAGTTTGAAATTGGTGATTATGTACTTTTGAAGTGTACCTTGGAAAGGTGTTGTACGTTTTGTGAAGCGGGGAAAACTTGCGCCAAGTTATATTGGTCCTTTCAAGATTCTTGAACGGGTTGGAAAGGTTGCCTACCGATTAGAATTACCACAAGAGCTTAGTGGGGTACATGATGTGTTTCATATTTGTAACCTACGTAAGTGTTTGGCGGACCCTACACATCATGTGCCCATGGACGAGATTAGGGTGGATTCGAATCTTAATTTTGTTGAAGAGCCGGTAGAGATCTTGGACCGTCAAGACAAGAAGCTAAAGAATAAACGCTACACGATTGTTAAGGTTAGATGGAATGCTAGACGTGGAGCCGAGTTCACTTGGGAGCGAGAGGATCATATGAAAACTAAGTATCCGCATTTATTTAGTAATTAGTGTTTTGTTGAATTTCGGGACGAAATTCTTTTAATGGGAGGATAATGTAACATCCGTAAATTTTGACCCGTTGACTTTATGTGTAATATGACTAACAATACAAGTTAATGAAGTATTTGGGTCGTTTTATGAATTAAATGACAATGTGTTATATTCGGGTCGATAAAATGTTTTGATCTGTGTTTAAATGCATAACGATTGTATTTTGGCTTGAGAAGAGAAATGGGTCGGCCCGTGGGTCATCCACGACCCATCAGCCCTATTTGGCCCATTTCTCCCCTTATCCTTTCCTTTACCTTTCATTTCTCTCTTCTATCTCTCTTTCTCATTTTCTCTCAAGTAAAAGGCAAGGAGACCCATTTCATTTCTTCATCTCATTTACATCGACTTGGTGTGTTGGAACTGTTATAACACTAGAATCATAGTCCTTTATATCTCATTATCATCATATCGAAGAATCAAAGGTCAAAGTTTACCCATTTTACCCATTTTGCCATAAATCGGGTTCTAGCTCGGAAAGGAAGTTTTGGTAAGTCTAATTCATCCCATTTGCTTCTATTTATGTTAGTTTACTCGTTTCTAGTCATCTCGTACATTTACAGGTCCTAAATCGACTTAAAATGAGGTTTGGGTCAAATTAGGGTTAAGTAGGGTTTTGGGTTGATTTGATCATTTTGGAGAATTTGATGATGTTATGGATGGAAATACGGGTTTGGGCAAGTGTATTTAGGTGTTAGAAGGTCAAAAGTATCATCAAAACGAGTCTTTTAACCTTAGATATCGATTTAGGGTTTTGGGTTCATGAAATAGGGTTTTGGTTCTTGATTTTCTGCATAAAAAGTTCCTGATCGTATTGCTGCCCAGTAGGGGGCGTAACCTACGGCCCTGTGGGGCGTAGGTTACGCTAGGCTTATTTGTTGGGGCGTAAGTTACGCCAGGTTTGGGCGTAGCTTACGCCGAGTGCCCCATCTTACGCCAAAACCTCCTGTTTACTCCACTCAAGACGCCAAAAGAATTGCACTTTAGAGAGCACCGTACCTTACGCCCCCTTTACCCTAAAATTTTACAAAGGGCGTAACCTACGCCAGTGTAGGGCGTAGCTTACGCCAGTTGTACTTTTCAGATTTTCTTGTTTGACCTAAAATGACTTTCTGGACCTTTTTACGCGTCGAGCCTTGATCTAATTCACTTCTTATCTTATGTAACAATGAATAAGAGTCTTAGAAGTCATTTATCGTTGAGAAGCACTTTGGAAACCTAATTTGGGTTTTGCCGAGTACTTGATAACTTCGTATATGTGTTTATGTATGTTGATGTGAATGTATATGATCGATATTTAGGTGTTGGACGTGAAGTGAACATTGTACAACAATAACTTGACCTAATATCAATCTTATCTTTTCATAACCAATCGAGGTGAGTTCCGTAACTCCCTACTCCTTTGAGATTCGGGCTGAAAAGTGTAAAACTTGCGTGTTTACTTACGTTGTCGATTGATTGATTGATTTGGTTTAAATGTTGGATTGACGAGACGGTTTATTACGTTTGATTGATTTGGTTTATGTTTGTTAAGTATTTCATTAATATTTGGATAGACGTACATACGTGGAAGTCGGTTATGCCTTCATTGGGTTTTAGATGTGGTGGGAAGGCTACGGGTGACCCTATATATAAGCATCTGAGACTCGAAGAATGGATAATCCTCTTAAGTGTATGTACGTATAGTTGGTTTGAATTGTGATTATTGGTTTATGATTGACGAATATTGATTGTTGGTTTATGACAGACGATTTGTGATTGATGCATATACGATTGATTGTAAGCATGCATACGTAGTTACATAGTCCCTCGGTTGAGGACTCAAACATCCAAGTGTATAGATGTATACACTTAATCTGTGAGATGTTGGTGACATGACTCCGAGTATATAGACATATATATTGTAACACCCCGACTATAGCGGAAACTCGAGATGCCACAGAACGACATGGTACAAAAGATTCAAGTATAAAACATCAACATAAAGTTTCAAATGCCATCCAAATTCAAAAGGTTACAAGTTCAAGTGGACGTATAATAAACATTACATAACCAAATTCATAATCAAAAGATCGAATGTTTGCGTTACTAGTCCAACATGTAACAAATAAACACATCATCCATGAAGCGGTCCAAAGCTAACTTACTGCCCTAGACCTGAAAAGCATGAAGAAAAAGTGTCAACTACGAGAGTTGAGTGAGTTCATAGGATTATGCTAACAACACACATGTATTTAATCTCCAATTCAAGAAAGAATATGTCATAAAATTTCCAAGAATTCCATCATACTGTCCATACCCAAACCGTATGTTCAATCAATAATTGTCATCCATAATATAATATCAATACCTCTGGGTCAATGGTAAGACTACCATGACGTAATTTGATGAGATTGTTCTTGAGCCACTACTAAGACCGGTTATGTCCCAATAATCAATATATTGTCCCAAATGATAAGATAATGATAAGCACATGCTGTCAATCACGTGCATAAGATAACCAAGGGTCGTGCCATGAAGACGCCCATAAATATATAGTAGTTAGAGCACCGCGAGGCCAGACTGGCGATGAAGGTGGCCACCAAGGCAGACCAAACATCCCACCGTTACCTATAATAGTGGATGAGGGGACAAGTCCTAGTTGCGCAACCCTCTAACTACAGGCCTCAAATGAGTTAATAGTAGTGTACAGGGGACCACCGTTTGACAGTACTCAAGCTCATCATATAACATATAATACGTTGAACATACAATATAATTCCCATATCATTATCATTATTTCAAAGAATCATTTCATAAGAGAAAGTCATTTTAATTAATCATGCTTTTCACCCCACAAGTAAAACATATAAAAGAGTTTGAAAGGGGGCTATGACTCACTTGATTAGAGAGTGAATAGGGGCTGATCAAACGTGATTCCTTCGCTTAGATTTGTTGCGCCTCAAGCAAGCCTAAACCATAACGTATATATTCACGGCGTAAGTTCGCGTGACATGAACTAGTGAGCTAGATCATGAGATGTATACTAGTAGACTTGCCCATATTTGGTTGTCATTAGATTATGGAATTTAAGTGCATTATGATGTTCTCATTGTTTGGGTATAAGAGATTTGGTGGTAAGAGTCGTTTTCTCATTATACGTTTTTGTACGTTTATTGGAATTTCGGTAGTTTGGCTTTGATTTATATGATTTCCATTGCACACTTTGCTTAGTAATAATATTTGACAATAGTGGTCTTATAATATTAATATTTTATGTATATTTTCTGATTTGTAATTATATATTTTAATTTAATATTATTTAATTAATTATTTATTCATTTTATTGATTTATTAATTAAATAATTCCTTAAAAATACTTTTAAGTGTCATAATTGCCTTTGTAAATTATGGATAATTTCATTTGAATTATCTTCTGATATATATGCTCCTAATTTATAATTTCATGATTTATACTTTTATTTGTGTATTTTCCATTTATTTTAATAATAATATTAATTAATTATTTTTACTTAATTATTTATCTTTAAATTATGTAACACATGTATCTTGCCTTTTAACTATTTTTCTCCAGTAGGTTTTAGTTATTTTTATCAATGGTTAAGATGATTTAACTTCATTCTTGATTTACATAATTTATTTATTGATTTTTATGTCTTTTAATTACCATTTAAATTCAATAATTCATGAAAATTCTTAGAAATCATCACTAAACCTTTTGGTCAAAAATCTCAGGCCTTTTGGGCAACTTTTATCCATACAAAATCATATCAATTCAACCTCTCTTGTGTCTTGCTCATTTTGAGGGTTTTATGATTAAAAATCGTTTACCGAAATAGTGATTTTAGCCTCATTTCTTAAGTAATTAAAGTGATTTAAAATGGATTTTCATTCTTGTTTCATTATTTCCAGAAAGTTCATCATATTTTGGTGTCCAAAATCGTGAGAGTGGTGGTGGTGTGATATGTGCAATTTAGTGCTTTCGGTTAGTGATTATTTGACCCGAAAAGGTGGTTTTTGAGCTTGTTGTTGTCATGAACCAATAGATCTGAGTTTTGTGCTTTTATTTCAACATTTTTCCAGTAGGTTTATCATATTTTCTTGGTCATAAGATTATGGTGCATGTGTGTGCTCAAAATGCATTTTTGCGTGTTTTCGGTTTTGTGATTTCTAGCTTATTTTAACATGTTTTGATTCAAGCTTTATATCCTTGATATTTTATCAATTTTTCCAGAATATTAACACTAATATTAACATATTTTTCACTTATAACAAGTCCATATCCATCTCATAATCCAACAAAAGATCCAACTTTCTTAAATCTAGCATATATGCATTCGAATCAACACTTTTTACTATCAACTTTTATAGATCTAACTTTCAACAATATAAAAACATCTTTTATATGAAAAATCTCAGAATATACTCTTCAAAAATATACAAAAACATATAGATCTATCAACAAGAAAGTCACTTTAAAAGCTACTAATCTATAACCACACTTTTGGGTCTTAAACTTGTTGAATCATTGGATCTTTCTTCTTAGATTCGACATGCATGAGCATGGAAAGAAAGATCCTATCAACTTTGCCCTCATTAAGTGTATATTACAAAGAAAACAAGAAGAAGGTATGAGTTTTTGATAAAACCTTTGAATATAAACAAAAACGAGATTAGATCTAGTAAAAAGGATGAAGATTATACCCTCTTGAACTTGGTTTTGGATGAAGAAAGAGGGCAGATTTTCGTGGCCTTCAAACCCCTATAATCCCTTGAATCTAAGCCTAGAACAACCCTTGAACCTTGCTTGTATTAACCCTTTATTAATCTAACTTAAAACCCTTATTATTAGTAAGTGTTTACTTGATTTTTGATGGTGTTTTTCTTTGTTCTTGATGGTGGCCGAAAATGAGAGGGAGAAAAGAAGAGATGGAGAGTTTTTCTTGAGAGAAAAGAAGAGTGTGAGAAAGGAGTGAAGAGTGTGTGAAGAGTGTGAGTTCCAAGACTTGAAATGAAGTGTATGTAGTTTGAAATGGCATGTGAGGTGTGAAGGGGGGGGGGGGGGGCGGCCTCATAAGGGCATGGGAAGGGTTTTGGTATTTTTTTTTTATATAAAAATTATGTATATAAGGTGTATATATATTTGTTAGGTGTATGTATATGTATTTGTGTATGTATTATAAGGTAAATTGTATTAGTTTGTAGTATAAGTTGATGTTTATTCTAGCATGTGCATATATGTATATATGTCATGTATAGGTGTGTGTATGTACATATTCTTGTATTTTTGATTTGTTACATAACCCTTAATTTATAAGCTTGTATTTATTTTACGCATATAAATATATACTTGTTGTTATTTAACCACTTTTATGCACATATTAGTTTATAATTATACTTTGAGATGGAAATCTTTATTCTCATGTCATATTTACTTAAATTGGTTTGATGATTGATTTGTTGGACATTTATAAGGAATTTTTGATGGTTATCTCAACTTGTGAGACTTACATTATTATTTAGCTACTTTGATTGATCATCAATAAAATTTTGTTCAATGGTACTTTATAATTCACATTTAGAGTTGAACAATAGCTTTAGATTGCTAGTTTAGGGGCATTATCTACTAGCTTCAAGTATAACTATGGCTTGTGAGATCAACGGCAACATAACTAGCACATATATAATATTTAAAAAGTAAGGTTGTTACATATATCTCGATGATTTTGAGATACAGCCTTGTTCATTGTGATGGCAGGCGGGTATCGTTGCATAGGTGACTTGAGTTCACGCATAAGATAGGCATGTTGGCTTATTTATGCATTCAGCACTTACATTGATATTTACATCTTTTGTGCATACTTATTACACATTTACTGATAATTGTGTAATCTTGTTGTTGGACGTTATTGTGTTACTTAGAGGCTCGTTGTAAGTCATGTCTAGCCTCTACTCGTATATTGTGATTATTGGCGATGGTTCCTTATGGACCATTGCTACGAACTCACCAACTTGTGTTGACTATGCCTAATACACTTTTCAGGTAATCAGGTTATTCCCGGACGTGGAGTTTAGTTGCTTGCTTGCTGTTAAACCCGGGCATTGGACCTTATGAATCAAGGATTCATCGACCTTCTCTTTTGCATTATACTTAGGATCGATTTGCCATCTTCTGGATGCTCTTTTGTAAACTTTGATGGTTATTTGCTCCTTATGTATTTTGGTACTTGTTTCGTATTGTAATGGATTCACTGAATCTCTATTTGCATTTAGTTCTTGTTCTATTGTAATTCCACCTTGTGCTATATGATTTCCATGATATTTCGAGCCTCGACTTGGGGTGTTACACATGGACTGAATGTTTACACTAATGCCAAACTTGTATTTCGTATCTATAAGTATCCTGCAAAGTTGGGCGTTAAGAAAGACAAAAGAAGGCCAGGGGTCTTGGATCATATTTCCCTTACAATTGTTGACATGAGGAACTTTGTGACTCAAAATAAAATGGGTATTGGTTCCTCTATTAGATTTGAATGGCAAAAGGAGGAGTCGGAAGTTGCAGGGGTTGCTGTTTTCCATCTTTGTTGATTGATATTATGTTTGGTGATTAGATTTGGAAAGTATGTTTTCGAACAAAACTATTGTATGTGTGTTTGTCACTATTTTGTTTTGTAAACTAATGTTTGTATTAACTGTTTTAACTTTCTTTATTCTTGGTGTTAGTATACATTTTACAGCAAGAAATGTGTTGTATATATTTGATGTGACCATGCTTGTTTCTTTAAATTTGTAGTTAAATTAACGTGTTGGTTTTAGTAAATATTTGATTTAATAAATAAAGATAGCTCTGTGGTTGGAAGTATAGTGTGTGTAGTATATAATTGGCCCCCAGTCCCCCACTATGATTATTGTATTTTTATTTATTTAATTTTTTAGGAGTTTATATAATTTAGAATATAATTAAATTAATCAATCATAAATTATAAAAAATTTATTGGTATTAGCAGTATTGAAGTATGATCAGCAGCCCAATATTTGAAGAGCCCAATACAATCAAAGTATTGTACTTTTTTAATCATTAATGATATTTACGGTTGCTCAATAAATTGTTGCATATATCAGCAGCCCAGCAGCGTTAGAAAATTAGGTCTATGAGCACAAATACTACAACACACCATCCTATAACAGCTTAACATCATTATTACAAGACTTGTAGTATGATCAGCAACATCAACAGCCTAACGGAATCAAAGTATTATATTCTATTTTTATCTTCAAGCAGCTTGTAGTATGATTCAAGGTCCAGTAGTATCATCAGCCGAACAGAATCAAAGAATTATCCTTTTTTTGTATTATCAGCTCAAACATGATGCTTTTTTGTTTCTGCTGGGCTGATGATTCTAACGGGCAGCTGCTTTACTGCTGATACAGTTTAAAAGATAAATAAATAGCAGAATGATAAAACACACAAAAGTAAAAAGGACTTCATTTTCCCATTTAAATTCCAATTGTATTTGATAATTTAGATTTTCGATGGTCAGTTGTTTTTGGAACTATCCATTCTCTTTCTTTCTTATTCTATATAATGATCCTTACAAGTAGGTTTATCTGTTATTAATTGGCAATCTTCCTTAGACTAATAACACATTCAACTTATATTAATCTCTTCATGTTATTTGATATATTTTGAATATACAAGGATTTCTTTGAATGGACACTTTTTTTATTATATCAGTTTCATATTAATCATATTTTCAACCATGATTTCAGCGTTTAATAAATGTATGTAATCTATTAAATTATTCTCTGATTTGTATTATTGTTTTATAGATTTTTTATGTTTCGTATAATTATATTTATTTTAAAAATTATAGGTTTTATTTGAAGATATAAAACTTTATCTATTATTTAATTATTGTATGAACTAAAGGTAGACACTTGTTTGCAATTTTTTATAATAGATGATATATATTTTGAAAGTATTATAAATATTGTAATTATTTGATTTATTTTGATAGGTTTAAGCACTCATAAAATGATAAAGATGGACCTCGTTGTGTGAATGAAATAGTAGATCCATTTGAGCAGCCATTATCATCATAAATTTGAGCTATGAATGTTTATTACTTATTTTTATTTCTATGGTTCGAAAATATTGTAAATTATGAGTACAATTGTTTTGTTTCTTCTTTGTTATTATTTACTTAGATTTTTACAATAGATTTGGTTTGGTAATGGCTTGTATATTGCATGTTTGTTGATTTGTCCCTATAGTTAATATTTGTTTTAGCTTTTTTGTAAGTTCTGTTTGTCTAAATAAAGAAAATTAATTCATTCTAATTACCTGTTCCATTCATAAAATTATTCTTTTAGCAATCCACAGATATTACTCAATAGATTAATTTTTGAAATGTCCGAAATTATATAGTTAAGTATCTAAAAAGCTGTTAGTTGCAAAAGTTTATACGAAGAATGTGAAGTAGTAAAACAGTTTCACGAACCCAAGGTCATGTAACACACCAACTAAGGCGGAACGGTGAGATGTACAGAAAGTCGAGTATTCAAAGCAAAGGTTTATAAATAACATTCACCATAACTTCATGTGATAAAAATAATTTTATAATGCACAAGCATGTGAACTAATTTCCAAGTACAATACGTCTACCATACTTGAATATTGAGTCCACGAAACAATTAACAAATACATGAGATGATATACTACAATGATCAGGGCGGATTCCATTGCCCGTCACAAGGTTTGATCTTTGACTCCCAGGTGCAATGCAAATAATCATGATGCATATAATTCCTCAAAGCTTACGCTAATTCCTGAAAAGCATGAAGAAAAAGTGTCAACTACGAAAACGTAGTTGGTGAGTGCATAGGTTTGCAAGTAAATCTCATTACCTATCCATTTCAAAATAGTTGAGAAATCCATGGTAAATTATAAAGTTCTCATTTGTCACATTTATCGTGACAGAAAAATATATCAGCCGATTAGTCATTCATTATACCAAAACCATTCGGTCATCAATATTTCAATATCGCCAATTTCGACAGCTTTCAAGATTCCATATAAGGTCCAATACCCAAACCGTATGTTCAATCCACAATTTCCATCCATAATAATATCAATACCTCTTGGTCATTGGTAAGACTACCATGACATAATTTGATGAGATTGTTCTTGAGCCACTACTAAGACCATTTTACGTCAAAATAATAATAATGATAATATGTCCCGAAGATATGATAATAGAAGCACATGCTGTCAATCACGTGCAATAATAATAATGAATGGGTCGTGCCATGGAGACGACCAATAATATATAAAGTAGATTAGAGAACCCCTAGGCAGACCAGAGATGAGGGCGGCCACTCAGGCGGCCAGTCAACCCGCTGCCATCTTGGTGAGTGAGGGGACGAATCCTAGTTGCGTAACCCTCTAACTACAGGCCTCAAATGAGTTAATAGTAGTGTACAGGGGACCACCGTTTGACAGTACTCAAGCTCATCATATAACATATAACACGTTGAACATACAATATAATTCCCATATCATTTTCATTGTTTCAAAAAATCATTTCATAATAGAAAGTCATTTTAATTAATCATGCTTTTCACCCCGCAAGTAAAATATATAAAAGAGTTTGAAAGGGGGCTATGACTCACCTTGATATGCCGCATATTATATTCACTCATCCAAAATGGGTACTTCCCATCTATCGCTTCCTTGACCATATATCTGTCATATTCCTCAATCACACTTTAAGCCAAGACTATCCCTACGATAGGACTAATATACGTAAGTTCCTATCTTAAGCCTTGTGAGAAAGTATAATGGTGATATCCTGCTTGTACAAATCTATGTAGATGATATAATATTTGGGTCTAGCAGTGAAAGACTTTGCAAAAAGTTTTCTGAATTAATGTCTAAAAAGTATGAAATGAGCATGATGGGAGAACTAAACTATTTTCTGGGTTTACAAGTTAAACAGACTAAAAATGGAATTTTCATAAACCAAGGAAAATATGTTAAAGATCTCTTAAACAAGTTTGGTTTTAGTAATTGCTCACCTATGAAAACTCCTATGGGAACTGGTGATAAGCTAGGTGAAGATAAAAATGATAAATCTGTTGACACCACAGCTTATAGGGGTATGATAGGATCATTACTTTACTTGACTGCTAGTAGACCATATATTATGTTTGCTACATGTCTTTGTGCAAGATATCAAGCTAGTCCTAAGGAATCTCATCTTAAGGCTGTGAAAAAGAATCTTTAGATACCTTAAAGGTAGTCCCAATCTGGGTCTTTGGTATCCCAAAGACTCAGGATTTGATCTAATTGGCTATTCAGATTCTGAGTTTGCAGGCTGTAAGATTGACAGAAAAAGTACTTCAGGAGCTTGTCAATTGCTTGGCAATAGACTTGTAAGCTGGTCCAGCAAGAAGCAGCATTCAGTTTCTATTTCCACTGCAGAAGCTGAATATGTTGCTGCAGGACGTTGTTGCTCTCAAATTCTTTGGATGCAATATCAGCTTCAAGACTATGGTGTCACTGCATCAAAAACTCCAATCTTTTGTGACAGTACCAGTGCCATAGCAATTTCATAATCCTGTGCTTCATTCAAGGACCAAGCACATTGATATAAGATATCATTTCATAAGGGATCATGTAATAAAAGAAGATGTTGAACTCCACTTCATTCCAACAGATAATCATCTTGCTGACTTATTCACAAAGCCCTTGGATGAATCAAGGTTCAACTATCTCTTAAGTAAGCTAGGTATGCTTAATTTGTAAAATGCAGTGAGCTAAGTAATAGCAAATCTGACCCCTTAGAGTTATACTAAATTTTGAGGGTAAGCTGTGTCAGACCCAGACTACCCTTTTAGACTTAGTGTACTTCCAAGTGAAAGAGGGTAAGCTGAATCTGACCCAGCTTCGTGGTTATTTTTGTTATTAAATATCTCAGTGCGTTTTATTACTTTCATTATTTTATTTAGTTTACTTATTGATCCTATTGGAGTGTGACACGTGTAGTGGTAACAGCCGGTTACTGAAAAAGTACCTCCACTACTTGTTGATCCTCCAATCAAAATCTTTCTCTCTCCAACTTTTTCAAACGGGATATTTTGAGTTTTGTATATAACATTCATTTAACCTAAATCCCAAATCACTTGTTCTTATTTTCTAAAATCAATTTTTCTCTCAAATCTGATTACTGTTTTATTAAATTTATTTTCTTCTAAAAATTGTTTTCAAAATGGCATCATCATCTGTTTCTATTCATTCTAATGATTCTCAATCTAGTTCTTCTTCTGAACCTGAAAGTCAATACCCAGCTCCAATAAGCGCTAACAAGCTTTCACCTTATGTGGTGGGAAGTAATGTAGTAGTGGTCCCGGCTGATCTTGATACTGGTAAAATCAAGATTGGCAGTCTGGTTCATGCCAATATTCATCCTCCTTCATGGGCAAAAGGATACAATGAGATTGTGTCTTTCTTATGGTATCATCCTTTTAGCAAAGTGATGATTGAGAAGCCAGACTGGGTGTTTCAAGATCTCCTGTGTGAATTTTGGGCGAGCTGTTTTGTGGGAAAGAACAAGAAAGGAGATGCTGCAATCTATGGCACAATCCTCAATGGTAAGAAAAAGGTATATATTTCTTATGAGAGGATTAGGTCTGCATTTGAGCTGTCTTATATGCCTGATGATGAATATGAAAATGTTGTGTCTCATACTGAAGCCAAAAATATTTTACAAGAAGTTGGATATACTGGTCCATTGGCTTCAGTGGTCAAAATGGAATATTTAACTGGTATTTGGAATTATTTATTGAGCACAATTTCTAAAACTTTACAAGTAAAGGCAGACAGCTTTGATCAACCTAATGTTTTAGAATTGCAGATTTTTCATGCAATGGTCACTATGACCAGAATAGATTTCGCTGGCTTAATTTTTAAGGACTTAGTTGATCGTGTTCATAAGAAGAGTCTTACCATACCTTATGGTAGGATTCTTGCTCTTATCATTGAAGCAATACTTGACAATGATTACAGCCTGGCAACTGGTCAGACTGTGGAATGCAAGTCTATCAACAATAACATCTTTAATAGTCCCAAGGTATCTGTGCAGGGTCTGACCCGAGCAATGCAGATCTACCTTGAATTTTGCAGGCAAAGAGAAAGGGAACAAGAAGCACTTGGGGAAGCTGTCCCTTCTTCGACGCGATCTGAGTCTGACACTCAATCTGCTAATCAGGGGGACCCAGGTACACATGCTTCTGAACCCTCAAACTCTTCTCAATCTATTCAATATTCTACTCCTTCAAAAGAGGGTGAAGGGTTGGCCAAACATCAGCCACCCTAGCCACACCCTCATCCACTCCTTCAAAATCCGCTTCTAAAAGACCCATTGTTGAGGACTTAGTGCCTCACAGTGCTAAAAAGAAAAGATCAAAAAGGAAATATGTGCCAGCTTCTGGGGTTGATAATGCAACATCAATTCTTGAGATCCCCCAAGGTGCAGTGGAAGCTAAGGAACGTTCCAAAGCTGTCCCTGCCACCAAAGCTGACAAGCCGAAATCGCCACGCCCATCTGCACTCTCCCAAAAGAGTGTAGACGAGTTAAAGGGAACACCTACTGCTACCCATCCCTCCAAACAGGGTGAAGGTATTGAAAGAAAGACCTCTTCCCAAGGTCATACTGAGTCTGCACCGAAATCACCATCAAGAGCCTCCCAAAAGGTTGATGATATCATTAAAGGGATAACAAAGGATCTAGCCTAGATCCAAAATGAGTTAGAGTCTACGCACATCGATTCTGAGGATGGTCAGCCAAAGGAAAGAAGTATCGAACGCATTGGTGACACTGCTTCTCCTCCCTAAGCTGATCAGACTCCTTCTCTCTTACACTCTGAGTCTGCACAGGCTGTTAATGCCCCTTCTATGTCACAAGGAGGGGTACAGGCCTCCATTCTCCCTAAGGATACTTTGGTGCAACAACACACCTCTGTTGAAGGGCAATCAATTACACAAAACATTACACCTGCAGAGTCTGTGTCTACATCTGTCCTTGCACAGAGGGATTCTGTAGGTTACATGGCTGTCTTTAAGGCAGTTATGTCAGCCCCTTGTGCAGCAAAGGGAACCATTGATGGTCCTCACGATGTCAATGAGAATATGATCACTATCTCTGGAAGTGATTCTTCATTCAATGATGAGTTTTCCCATCCATCCTCAAGGGATGCTCTGATGGAAGATGCTAGTGGAGGAGTTGATCAAAATCAAGATCAACACATTCCCACTGGCCCTCAGCCTGAACCAAACGTTAATCTTTCTCAGGCTGACCAACTCATCATCAATTTTGACAGATCTACTCATGAGACTCACTCTCATGAGTAAATTTTCCAAAACTCCTTAAACCTCCACCCCCTTCTAAATGAGCCCAATGACCTTGATATTAAGGATTGCAGGCTGCTCTTTCCAGAGTCAGTGGCTTTTAAGCCAACTGCAAGTTCTTCCCAAGCTGCCACTATCTCATTTTCAGATGTGGTGGGTCAGCTCACTGAGTTCAAATCAACCTATAAGGTTGAGAACTTACAGATGACCAAATGCTTGGAAAAGATCCAAAAGGATCAGGAATTGACGGATAAGAAGGTGGATAAACTGAGTCAAGATCAGACTGCATTGAAAGAAAATGTGTTAAAAGCAGTTGATTTAATGCAGCAGAACCAGAGCAAGCTGACAGAGTCTCTTGATAGTCTTACAAAGGCAGTCAATGAAGAAAATGAAAGAAACAAGAGTACTCTGGGTCAGATTGAGAATGCTGCAACCAAGTTTACAAGGGAAGTCACATTAGAACTTCGATCTGCAAACAAGTCACAAGCAGATTTCAAGAATGATCTGATTGAAGCTTCTAAGGGTGTCAAATCTAAAATTGAACTCCTCCATGAGGATTATGTTGAGCTGAGAAGAGCCTGCTGTCTCACTAATATCAAGATTGACTTGATCAACCAGGATCTCAAAGGCCTCTTTGCTACTCCAGTGAGATCTTTCCCTGCTGATGATGACAAAAAGGGGGAGAAGAATGCTACTAAGAGAAAGAGGAGTGCTATGAGTGAAGCTGAAATAGAGCTAGAAAGAGAAAGACAACAAGCTCAGGTTGACAAGGAAATTGAAGAATATTTTGAAAGACTGAAAGAGAGACGGAATAAGGCCAGAGCTGAGGAGGCATTCAATGATAGAAGAATGGTTGTGCATGGTTCTAGGGTGGAAGGTGAGAAAGAAAATGAAGAAGAGATAAAAAGACCAGAATCTGAGTCTGGTGGTGAAAATGTTGGAAAAATGAATGAAGAGGCTGAAAAGGAGAGTGATACAACTAAGGGGGAGACTGTTGATGTTGAAATGGGAGATATAAGGAAGGAAGTTGGAATTGAAAAAGTTAAGAGAACTGAAAAGAAAAGAAAGTCCTCCCAAGCTGTCCCTGTGCAAGCTGTGCCAACTCAAGCTGATCCATCTCCCAAAGAACAAATTGATGAATCTTCATCTAGTGAAGACACAGCCACTTTGTCCCAGTTCATGATCAAGAAAAGGACAATAGAAGTTGGGTCAAGTGGTGTGAAGATCTTAACTGGGAAAGAAAAGGATTGGGAGCTTGCAACTGAAAAAGCTCCACAACTTGGGGTAACAGTTGAGGTGGCATACAAGATGATTAAGGAGGACAGATTACAAAGAGAAAGAATGGCTGCAACTGAGTCTGATCCTAAAATTGCCAAGGCTGTTCAAGAACAATTAAATAAGGAAGATGAAGAAGATCTTGTAGCCATTGGTTCCAAAAAGAAAGTTGTGGCCAAAGGAAAAGAAAAGAAGAAGGTGGTGGTTCACTCTAAACCATCACAGAAGGTTAAGGATGTGAAGAATAGTCGTGAAGCCCATGATTGGTTTGAGGCTCTGGAGAAAAGAAAAGTAACAGAAAGGATCAACGCTAGAAAGCATCCAGAGCCAATCCTCCAGGTTCTACTCAAAAGGCGAAAAGGAAAGAACATTCCCAGCATCAGATTTACAAGGAAAGGTTATGAAACCAGCTGGGAAACCTATGATCTTGACAATCTGCTTGAACTAGGATACACTGAGTGGGTGGAGTTACATAATATCATAACTGGTATTTCTGGAGTTCACAAAGAGACAGTCTTGGAAGCCATTGAAAAGAAATTAGCTGCAATTGTAAAGTACAAGATTGATATCACTGGCCTTCCAAGACCAAAATCATATGATATGGATGATGAAGATGAGTCAGCTGAGCTACTGAAGAAGAAAAGAAGAAGGTTTGAAAGGATTGATGCTCCTGGAGGTGATCATACAGTTTTTCTCAAAAACTTGTATCCTTCAGAGTTGCTTGCACAATTATCTTCTGGTGTTGTTGACAAGATTCTGGATAATCTCAATCTGTCTCTACCTGCTGGTGTTGAAAATGCAAGATGTGGAATGTTCATCACTGAAACTGAACATGGGATGTACTTTGTAGATGCAAGAGGGAATTTGGTATTCCAAAGGACTGCTGAACTAAAACAGGTACCATCTATGCACCTTTTCACCTTATACAGATTCTGCAGAAATTTTAGTGAAGAAGGAAATGGGTATGAGCAGTTCCTTATTGATCAGGGGTTAGATAGGCAGTTAGATGTGAAAGTTGCCCCATCTTTGGAAGTTAAGCAAGAAGCTATAGAAATGCTTGGAGAATAGTGATGTATCATGTAATATCTTTGTTTTACTCTCTATATATGCAAAGGCAGTCGTACAAATCTAGTTTCTTTGTTAAAACTTCATTTCAGTTCAAAAGAACCCAAAAGATTCAAAGGGTCACAATCTGTTTGTTTCATTTTACTCAGATTCTTTGTAAGCTGATAGTTAGAAGTGTTGTTGGGTTTTGTCATCATCAAATAGGGAGAGATTGTTGAGTCCCAATGTTAATTGTAAATTTAATGATGACAAATCTGACCTATAAACACTTAGTAATCTTTTGGTTCTTGTAAACTGATCTGGGTCAGACTAAGCTGACACATCTTACGATCTGTCTCTGACCCAGATCACGCTTCATACTTTGTAATTGTAATATCTTATGGAAGCAAGTGTTATTCAAGCTGCATCAATAATGTATTAGCATTCAGTCCAAGTCGAAGAGGAGGATTGAAGATAGAAGACCAAGCTGTTAGTGGAAGACAGCTTGGGATTAGCAGTCAGCTTGGATACACTTAGGCAGACTAGTGCCTTGACAAACGGCCCAATCTGTGTCTGACAATCAAGTGAAGATAACAACCTGGATTGAAGATAAAGACAAATGACGTGACTAGGAAGAATCCTAGGATCCAGGTTGGTGGTTGGTTTTACATATGCGTGTCCATGCTCTTATTGGTTGATGAAAGAATGTGCGTCAGTACGTGGGGGACCACAAGTACCATGAAAGGCACGATTGATTATTCCTTTATCATCCACTGAATGAAGAACACGTAGCTGCAACGGACACACAGTGAAGGAGCGCTTTCTCCTATAAAAGCCTCATTCATGGATTGCATATGTGTGGCATTTCCTGAGAATCATTCTTCACACAAGTTTCTCTGCCCTTACACACAGCTTAGCCTGTACGAGATCAGCTTAGGCTGAGTCTCTTGAGCTGAAACTTATTGATTGTTGTTTGTCATTTCATAGGGTTGTTTAGATATCTATAGGCTATCTTTATTCCGCAACAACCCTGTAATTCTTTGTATAGATTATTTCTTAATAAAGGATTACATTTGAAAACCACAATCTGTGTTCAAGAATGTTTTTATTTCTTTTTGCTTTACTATTTTAATGATTCCTGCTCTTTACTTACTTGCTTAATATACATAAACTGAGTCTTAAAATGTTTCGTGTTAAAAGTTTGTAAAGATTAAGGAAAATTGTATTCACCCCCCTCTACAACTGTTCTGTGTACAATATACTTTGGTATATTGATACACCGTGGGACGTATCACCAACGATAGGTCATATGACTCGATTGGGTTTACGGATCAAAAGTTATAAGCGTTTGAAAAACTGCCATTAAGTTACACAAAATTCGCGACGTGATTCCCTTAATTCGCTGCGACCCAGCTAAGCCTTCGCGGCGCGAGCCCTAGGCTTCGCGGCGCGATTAAAAGCTCTGTATGAAAACATTGTTTGGAACACAAGGCTCGCGGCGCGAGTCTCCCCATTCGCGGTGCGAATTGCAGCAGGTCTGCACATTTCCAGCCCCAAACACGATTCCAAGTTCACCCAAAACCCATTTTGACTTCCAAGATCGACCAAGGTACCTTTATAACCCATTTTCAAGCATAAATACACATATACAAACATGTTTGGACTTAACCCACTTCATAAATTGACTTCAAACATAGATTTCAAGATCAAAATTTGGTTTTAATTCATTAAACCCTACATAAACCCTATTTTCAGTTTTAATCCGATTTGTGACCCGAAATGACTTGGGTTCAACTAGAAATAGGTAAATAAACATAAATTTAATGAATATGGGATGAGTTTGACTTACCAAAATCTTCTTCTTGTGTTCAAACCCGAATTTGAACTAAATGGGTAGAAATCTTGCACTTAGAATCTAAGTCTTGATATGATGAAGATGATGATGATCTTGTATTGAATTTGATTCAATAACTCTAATTGATGCAGATGTAATTTGAGAGAAAGATGAGATGAGATATTTGTGATCTTTGAATTCACTAAGTGAATGAGAGAAAGAGAGATAGGAAGGAAAGAGGGAAGGGTTGTTGAAATGAAAGGAGAAGAAGGGTGAAGGGTCACTAGGGGCTGATGGGTCGTGGGTTTAGCCCGTGAGTCGACCCGTTTCCCTTTTTAAGTTAATTCACATGTCGTCTTGCATTGAATCGTACATTAAGTCATACACCCGACCCGTCAAGCATAATACTTATTCATTTCAACCCAAAGTAAATCTCAATTATCTCATTAATTAAGATCGTTAGTCAAATTATACATAAAGTCAAAAGGTCAAATCTCACGAATGTTACAATCTGAATTACTGTGACTTTTAAAAAGAAAACTTGTTACTTATCTTGTATGTAATAGTCTAATATAAAATATAATTAAGTAGTAGAGGATGTTTGGAATTGCGTTATAAAGTGATTATCTGATTATTACGTTTGTAAAACGTAAATAATCAAAAAAATTGTTTGTATGAAACAGTGTTTATTGGCTATGAAAACCCAGTTTTGGAGAAGCATGTACCTTTATGCCTTTTCCAACGAAGGTATAATCTATTTTGAAAACGCATATTTTATTTTGTAATTCCGATATATAGATAGTACAATAAAAGTGATAAACTTAAATACTTACACATTTAGAGCACGAACTCTTTTCCTTTTTAGCAAACAAGGCATGTGTTGAATTTATCCTAACATGGGTATGATCTAAATGTCTCTATTGTTGGAATTCGTCTGCCCAAGACACATATTAAATTGACGTGGCTAGTACGTGATGATCCAAGTCGGGTCATACCCAATAACAAGCTAGACAAACACTTATGGTATTTATTTATATGATTTGATCTTTAAATAAATATCAATACTTGAAACATTTAGAAAGTGGGTTTCTAAATAATTGCACTTGAGATATGTAAATAAATTATATGGATGATTTATTTTGAGAGAAATGTGAATATATTTATTTGGCAAAATAAACACTTATGTGTGTTGTATATAATATGTAATATGTTACATAAGATATATAACAAGTTATGTTGCATTTTATCTTTAAAATGTACAAGTTATGATTTTATATAAAATTTGCAACAAAAATTGGTGGTTACACTAGTTGGGGCGGCCCCCCCCATGTGTTTTGTAAGTATTTTGTTCTACTTATAACACATGGAGTCATGGTTTGATGACAACACACACACATTGTAACTATCAAAAACTTACATGCATTTGTAAGAAAAAAAAGGCTCTCATCTTTCAAGTAAGAACTTCTTCCTTTTTTTCTTATAAGATTTTCGGCCCAAGAGGTAATAAAAGGAAGAGGTTACAAGCTCAAATCCTAGCATAGTTTGGGTGTTTGTTGGAAGCTTTGGGTATACAAGCTTGAGGTTCTTCTAGTTTGAAGACTTGCCATTTGAAGACATCATATTCTTCATTTCTACCTTACTAGCTTGGAAGAAAGGTAGTTCTCTAAAACACCCTATGGTTGTTGTTTTTGTATGTATGTTATTCATGTACATGGATCCTTATTGTTG